>CM061920.1:362724310-362977294 GCA_031002005.1 Vandiemenella viatica | reverse complement strand
TTAATAGGACCGGAAATTCACTAGAAGTTATAAAAGGTAAAGGCAGTGGGTTTTCACAGCTTTCAAGCCGTATTTCCGTAGGATTAGCGGAAGTAGAGCTCCGCATTCCTATTTTCTGACCAGAGGCACTAGAGTAGATGTGCCGTGGTCAGCGACACGGTTCGGTCCTTTTTAGTAGAAGAAACCAAACTAATTGTCAAAATTCACTCTCTAAACGTTAATGTTCCGCCTACTTTCTAACCTAGACAATGCAACAACAACATGCCTGTGTCGAGCTGCGTTAATCAATGGCTCACTGTCAGTAATACTTTTTGAAAATAATCCTCAGTCAATGTTAAATCTACAGTGGATCAGTGAGTAGTCGCCATGCCGAAAACAAAATTTTCTGAAAGTGTGTAGTTACGGAGTTACGTAAATGAATTAGAGAGGTGTATTTTAGTACTGTTGAAAGAGTTCTTTCCTATAAATTATGTGAAATTAAAGTGACTTCAACAAAGTGGTTTAACCTGCAACAGCATTACCATACAGCAAAACACAAGAACAATGAATCACGGCATCAAGCTCGACAAAGAAGACAGCGACCTTTTTTTTTGTTGATAGCTTCCTCATCTTACAAATTATCAATTTTTTCTAAAGAACTCTGTGAAATGATGGTATCCGCCATCATCCCACCTAATAAAGTGAACAGTGAACATTTCAAAACCTTGGAGAAATGTTTGGTCATATTTTGTCATTTTTAAGGTCATACACTCCTGGAAATTGAAATAAGAACACATTGACGCCGGTGTGTAAGACCCACCATACTTGCTCCGGACACTACGAGAGGGCTGTACAAGCAATGATCAAACGCACGGCACAGTGGACACACCAGGAACAGCAGTGTTGGCCGTCGAAGGGCGCTAGCTGCGCAGCGGTTGGGCACCGCCGCAGTCAGTGTCAGCCAGTTTGCCGTGGCATACGGAGCTCCATCTCAGTCTTTAACACTGGTAGCATGCCGTGACAGCGTGTACGTGAACCGTATGTGCAGTTGACGGACTTTGAGCGAGGGCGTATAGTGGGCATGCGGGAGGCCGGGTGGACGTACCGCCGAATTGTTCAACATGTGGGGCGCGAGGTCTCCACAGTACATCGATGTTGTCGCCAGTGGTCGGCGGAAGGTGCACGTGCCCGTCGACCTGGGTCCGGACAGCAGCGACGCACGGACGCACGCCAAGACCGTCGCATCCTACGCAGTGCCGTAGGGGACCGCACCGCCACTTCCCGGCAAATTAGGGACACTGTTGCTCCTGGGGTATCAGAGAGGACCATTCGCAACCGTCTCCATGAAGCTGGGCTACGGTCCCGCGCACCATTAGGTCGTCTTCCGCTCACGCCCCAACATCGTGCAGCCCGCCTCAAGTGGTGTCGCGACAGGCGTGTATGGAGGGACGAATGGAGACGTGTCGTCTTCAGTGATGAGAGTCGCTTCTGCCTTGGTGCCAATGATGGTCGTATGCGTGTTTGGCGCCGTGCAGGTGAGCGCCACAATCAGGACTGCATACGACCGAGGCACACAGGGCCAACACCCGGCATCATGGTGTGGGGAGCGATCTCCTACACTGGCCGTACACCTCTGGTGATCGTCAAGGGGACACTGAACAGTGCACGGTACATTCAAACCGTCATCGAACCCATCGTTCTACCATTCCTAGACCGGCAAGGGAACATGCTGTTCCAACAGGACAATGCACGTCCACATGTATCCCGTGCCACCCAACGTGCTCTAGAAGGTGTAAGTCAACTACCCTGGCCAGCGAGATCTCCGGATCTGTCCCCCATTGAGCATGTTTGGGACTGGATGAAACGTCGTCTCACGCGGTCTGCACGTCCAGCACGAACGCTGGTCCAGCTGAGGCGCCAGGTGGAAATGGCTTGGCATGCCGTTCCACAGGACTACATCCAGCACCTCTACGTTCGTCTCCATGGGAGAATTGCAGCCTGCATTGCTGCGAAAGGAGGATATACATGGTACTAGTGCCGACATTGTGCATGCTCTGTTGCCTGTGTCTATGTGCCTATGGTTCTGTCTGTGTGATCATGTGTTGTATCTGACCCCAGGAATGTGTATATAAAGTTTCCCATTCCTGGGACAATGAATTCACGGTGTTCTTATTTCAATTTCCAGGAGTGTATTTACATGAATATTTTCTCTATTTTTTTTTTATTTTTTTATTTTTTTTGTCATAAAGATCCAAACCTTATTTAGTATAGTGTAGATGTTCGACTATGCACATTTCTGTTGGCTTGTTCTTTGCACGCTGAGCATACATCCTCCTATAAGTAGTGGGTATTGTTTGCGCTTTAACTGTACATCTATTTTCCAGAAACTTGTCATCTAATCAATTCAAAGCAGTTGAAAGAACACATAAAGAAAATGACAACTTTCTATTTTTATGTCGGATGGGCTATAGTCTACGGCCACTACACTTCAACTTGAAGCAATAAGTGAAGTAAGAGAAGCATTTTTATCGATCAACTAACCGCAATTCTTTTTCTCTTTCTTTCAAGAGGTGTCTCTAATATTATAACAAATTTTATTGAACTACATACTATGCATAACACTTAGTGAAAAACACCTGTGCTAGGGGCTGGATTCGAAGCGGCAACCATGCAACGCGAGGACAGCGTGCTTGAATAAGTGTCAAGGAGAAAAAAGTTAAGCCCGCTGCGTTCTGATGTTGATTTTGTGCTCTTAGCAGATAAATGAGAGAATATTGAGGAAATAGTGCAATTGAGCCAACACAATATTGGGGGAATTATTTCAACCAAGTATAAATCAAAACAAGATAAAAGTGGTGAAGTGTAGCAGGAATGACACCAATAACGGCAGAATAATAATAAAAAATACGATCATAAGTAACAGAAAAAGAGAGAGAACTCTGTTGTTTAGTAGGTAAAAATTTCAACTAATATCCCAATCAGATAGGGAAAACAGAGTATCATTAATTCATTATCTTATTTGAAAACAAACATCTTTAAATTTCAATCACTGAACGATGACTCAGAAAGACGTTCCTACACTTGTGTGGAGTGCACTACAGTTTGTTTTCGATGAGAACGACAATTCAGGCATCTGAATTGTGGTTTTTACGCAAGTGGACTGAAAAAGTAAGAAATTAACATTTTCTGGAGACGATACCACATGAAAGAAGTTTGGAGACAAATCTCTCCCCTCACCCCCCACATTCCATGCCATTATACAGTTGTTCCATCAAATCGTCCTTAGTTTGTGAAACATTGGAATGCGCAAACACTCATGCCTTTGAGAGAAGTTGTCTAAGTATCAGCGAGCGCCAGCGTGGTTTAGGCGTTTTATAATCTTTGCTCTCGACTTCGAATTTGTTATCGCTCGCAAATTGAAGCCGATTTGATGAAACTTGTAGCAGAGGCATTAGAGGTATAGGTCTACGACGACATATATTCGGTAGATCGAAAATCTATTTGTATCCAGTCTGAAGGTACTTTGTAAACCTTTTGAATACCGTCAAATAATCGTTTGTTGGAGAAACATCTGCAGCTCGATATATTTGTCTGTGTCATTCATTTTACACGTTGCAGAACCAGCGGCCTGTTTTCGGAATCGTTGGTGTAATCAGTGCGTTTTATTAGTCGTGTATTTTTTTCGGCTGTTGCTATCTGTGTGATTTGCCTCGTGTTGCCAGATGACCGGCTGCTGTGTTGCAATACCTTTCTCCGGTGGCACAGATTTTGCGTCCTTGAATCCGCCGGTTCTGATGTCACGCGAAGGTGACTTGGCGCCGCGTCCTGCTTTAAGGCTAACACTCAGGAAGAAGCGTAAACGCTGCATGTATGACAGGTTAGTAGTCAGTAGAATGGCGAGCAGTATTAACCCACAACTGTCTCTAACGTACGGTTCTGTGGGTACCTTACAGAAGTATCACTCAGCTTGCAATACATCCAGTTCATTTCTCTGATCGTTGCGGGTGAGTGGTTCTGGAGAATGCTGATTCGAATCCGGCCATCCAGATTTCGATTTTCCATGTTTTCCCCAGATTGGTCCAGGTGAATGCCGGGATAGTTCCTTCAAAAGCCCATGGCCGAATTCCTTCCCATTCATTGTCCCCATTCCCGTCCCCACCTCGTTGTTGACATCAACGAGGCGCAAAGCCAGAAGAAAAAATAAAAAATTCTACCGAAAAGATAATCGCAGTTTGGGAGAGCACGTTAAAACTGCGCCATCTTGGACGTGACGTGGTATTATGGGTCAGTGGAGTGATCTGGTGTTTCAGTAGTTAAGGCGTCTGACTGGAAAGGTTCCCGGTTCGAATCCTTATCTCGGCGGGGATTTTCATAGGCTCTTAACCCGACCTTCACGTCTGACACAGCTTGCTGTGTGATGTGAAGTACGCCAGAACGTTTCCGTGGTTTGGATTCAACGTTAAACTGTAGGTCTCCAGTACCCGATAGGATTCCCGGGCTAGATTAAGGCGGCTACGGCAGGGGCGAAATGTGCAGCCAACAGAAGTCCGGTCGCGAGGTCATTATGACCACAAAGCATTAGTTGCTACATAATAACGAAGATAACTTGGCAAACAAAAACATAAAGATCTTGTTTTCTTATACCGTTGAGGAGGAATCGGTTTTTGAAGGGTATAAGACATGATAATGAATTCACATTGAGGAAATGTCAAGGAGAGGTTGCTAAGTCTTACGTATCCAAAACAGGTCGGTGACGCGATGTACCGGCGAAGTAATGGAACTGGGATTGAAAATATTATTCAGTCCTCTGATTGAATATGATTGGAGGGTATTGAACTTACATTGTTAGTATCAAATATAGGAGTAGGGTGGGGTGCAAAGTAAGGCAGCTAGATTTGTTTGCGAAAATTACTACATTACACCAATAACTGACATGAAAAAGGGCCTGAACTGGGAGTCATTGAAAGCCAAAAGACGGGTTAAGAGAGTGCTGGGAGTATATAAGGCCGGCGTTGACTATGAAACCAGTATAGATGTTAGGCGAAGAATTATCATTTTAAAAAAGGTTCGTGTGGTCGTAACGACCTGGTGAGAGGGTTTTCACTGGCTGCGCATTCCACCCCTACCGTAACCGCTTTTACCAAACTCGTTAATCCTACCGGGTAAAGACGGCCTTCAGTTTAATGTGGAATACGAAAAATGAAAGCGTCCTGGCGTACTTCACATTACACGACAAGTTGTGCCAGAGGTGAAGGTCGGGTTACTTACGTAGGCCTTTGAAAATCCCAACCGAGACAGGGATTCAAACTAGGAAAATTTTGATCCCCAGAAGCATTAACCACTGAGTCACCAGGTCATTCACTTCCACGAATACGCGCGCACTTCTTATAATCGGAGAAAAATTGACCTCGACAATGATAAAGATCATATCAGGAGGTATGAGTGATATCATCTGGGAAAATAAATTCCTGAGGTCGCGAATAAATACAAACTCATAAAAAATATCGTGTGATCTATGTTGATGTACATCACCAAAAGCATGTCTAAACAACACAAGAAAGAAAACCAACGAAAGCTAGTGAAACGAATGGCTTAGGAATAACAAAAGACTAAAAGGATCCTTTTTAAGAATTTTATGGTTTACATACAACTATACAGTAGTCCCAGATAGAAAACTGCGGGTAATGAATGAGAAGGAAACTGTGCAGGACGTTTAGGAACGGACCATCCCAGCACTCTCCCAGAGTGCTTTAGGGAAACCGTGGAAACCCGAAATCTCGAAACCTCCAGAATTTTAGGTTAGAAAGTTATCGTTCATCGAGCAGGCTTGAGGTAGATTTAAAAAAATAAAATTGTGTTGCCATATGAATAACAGTATCGACCACGTGACCTTCTTCGACCCGTTTTCTGCTAGCACTTCGCTTTTACTGCGAAATCGATGCATTAACAGTAATAGCTGCTCCAGAAAGCTCGTAAAGTGGTTGTGCGGGGCGTGTGAAGTGGTGATAAGCTGATACATAATAAATGACAGTTGACGTAACTGGAACAGAAAGTAGAGGTAACTTCAAGCTAACGGCTTCATTTTTAGCATACAATTCTGACGACAGTATTACCGAGGGACACTATAAGTTTATATGTAATAAGAAAACAAAACTATGAAATTTTCGAGGCTATGCCTGATGCGTAGTAAACAACGTTTCGACTGCCAGCTAAGCCTTCTTCTTCAGATAAGTAGCCTTTGCTATATGTGTAGCTGTTCTGGCATCGTCAACAACTTTGCTGAAGATTTATTATTCATCCGCTGTATAACACGTAACTGAAGGATTTAAAACATAACCGATCAAAATAATTTATAAATTACAGAGAAAAATTACTAGTTACTCTCAGGTTCCGTACTCTGATTGTGAATTGTTCCATTTTTTACTACCGAAAATGAATGATATATTTCGATTTGGTCATTTGGTCACAAAAAAAAAAAAAAAATGACAAGTCTCAAACCGTTTTTATTCACCTACATTAGTTGAACATAATTCATATCTGTTTGTGATAACTAAAAAATAAATCAAATATCAAAGATTAACACGACCTGTTTACTATCCTACTAAAAAATTCTGACAAATGATGTATCTGATTATTTTTCCACTGTTTCGTTTGAGGCAAACTTCGTCTCTCCTAACTATCTGGCTAGTTTAGTGGAGGTGCGGTAACCCCGGATCTGGCATTCAAATCTCAGTTCGGCGGTAAAGATATCTGTTTTTCATGGTTTCTTGAAATAACTGCAGGTGAATGCCGGGATGGCTCCTTCAATAGGCCATGGCCGAATTCCTTCCCGTTTCTTACCGCCCATCCTCTCCAGATTCTAACGATCCTTACGTCGGCAAGCTGTAAAAAAATACAACCTGGACTGGAAGGTACAAATCCTAGAAGTCCTACGACGCCAGCCCCGGTAGTTCGCTTTGCAGGGGCCCCGGTTCCAGTCCGGCCTAGGGAATGGGTAGTTTTAATTAAGTGTTGTGTCCGTCCTTTGTTGCCCTATCACTTGTGTTTATGAATAATACTAGAAGACACTATATACACAATGGAGGAATAAAAGTTGTTGGCTGAATGGCTATAAAGCCAAGTGATTTTTTTAAATGTCCTATGACTTCCTACTACAAGCAAAAACATGCTGAAGCTGCAGTCGTGGTTTGTTGTTTGAATCAACTAAAATTAAGTTGGTAATCTCTCTATCCTATATCTTTTCATAACATGGTAATATTTTCGCTTTATTTATACACAATTAAGCTGCTCTTACCGATATTTATTTTTGTGCGCCCTACCAGATACATGTTACGTTGACAGCCTCCTGCCAGTTGAACCAACTCTTTCCCAGTACGGCTACTAGACCAGTCATGCATACTTGGAACCCTAACATCTGATTGCTCCCACCTCGATTTTCCGTTCCATGGTGGTTTCAAGAAGAATATATTTTCTGCTACATTTCGACGTTTGACGTTGGTACTAGCTGGCGTTATGTTCCTGCTCCTTAAAGAACCTTTCCATGGGATTTGTAGTTGCCCAAGTTGTTTAACTTAGGCTTAGTGCTAATCAAATTTAGAAATTTGTCGTATGTAATGTTTACTAGCACGCGATAACGACTGCACGCCAGCCTGTTTCCAACAATATGAGGCGACGTATCCGCAAAATAGGATCCATACACTGGGAAAGCCTTCGTTTTCACAGTGACAAAAAACTCTGTCCTCTCAACAATAAACAATGAAGTGCTTTTGATTTCCATGTTCTGTCGTATTTAAAATGGAAAAAAGCTGAATTTTCTTCAAGAGGTGCAATATGGATGGAGTCTCCATTTTGACCGAGAGGCAGGTAAACCTCTTGCTCGTGGATTTGTTTGTCGGTCAGCAAGCCGATGTTGGACACAGATTGCGAAACGTCCATCAAAACAGACAGCCCTCGTTTATATAAGCCAAGCCTGGAGCCTGTTACGCGCCAGTAAAACACGAGAGAAAAACAGAGTGTTACTTATTTAACCCCAATCAGAGGGTCAATGGGAAAGCGCGCACAGTACTGGTTCGGTCGTGTGGGCAATGAGAGTCGAAGTCGATTGCATTGTACACTGCACTAAAATCGTGACACGTAGAATTCAGTTAACACAATTACTACTGACCGCATCACAAAAGCCATAGCCCGATCTACTGGTCGTGTTAAAAAATGAGAAGGTTTTTAAATCGACGCCAACAACTTCGAAACACCGTGTTATTGATTTGTATGAGATTGTTTTCAGTGGAAACGAATACTTTCGAAATAATCCCATTGAGTTTTTGATCACAACTGGTGCAGTACTTTTTTTTAAATTCAGGCAACAAAAAATTAAGTAATGGTTAGAACATCCATTATTCGAAACTAAACTATCGATTTGCGTGATACTGTTTTTTTTTTTCAAAGAGAACACTCTACCATTACTTCCACATAAAGTTGATCAAATCGGTTTAAGACCTCTTCAGAAATTCAACAGAAACATAACAGCGATCCTACTGGGTGAGCGGTAACACTAGGACCTGGCATTCGGGAGGACGCGGGTTTAAATCCCTTTCCAGCCATCCAGATTTCGATTTTCCATGGATTCCCAAAATCACTGTAGGTGAAAGCCAGAATGGTTCCTTCTAAAGGTTATGATCGGATTCGTTCCCATTCCTTCCTCCCCCCTCCACTCTCCGACCTGTACCGGCTCGACGTCGACGACCCGCATAGTCCGAAAAAATAAAATAAAGAATGTAGGAAAGAAAGAAAAAAGAACCAGAGGATTTAAATTTTTCTCGGCGCTGAGAATTAGTTTAAACGGGACTAGTTGAGTCAACAAGGTGTTTACATACGATATATCGGCAACCATTCCTCCGTCGCCATCATCATCATCAGAAGTTGGTGTCAGAGCTTTGATCGCCGAAACATAGTGTGTTAACAAATAGTTCACTCACATAGTCCCGAGAACCTCATATGAAAAGAAAACAGAATAATTTTAATACACATACATCTATTATACCGGCGGAGCGTGGCTCTGACCCCATCACATCCATTCTAGTGCCGAAGGTTGAACAGGGAGTGCGGATATTACTCCGTAACCTTACGATCAATTCCGATGCTTTTATTTTATTTTACTTACTCTAGAACGGATCTTGTTTAAGTCATTAAAAATATTGCAAGTAATTTATCTTAAAATAACTTTGTTACTTAAACAGAAATGAATGGATCGCGAAGTTAGAAAATATTATTGAGGAGGTAGATTGGTTCAGAAAGCGTAAATATAGTGGTAAGGACGATTTTACGACTAACCCGCACCCCAACCTCTCCCCTCCGACATGTCTTTGCGCCCTCCCCCCCTGGGAGAGGGGGGAGCGCCCCCCCTTTTGGGAACTCTGCACAAATCTAATTTCTTCCTCTCGCTCTTGCTTCCTCTTTAACGATTACCAGACAACCTTTCTTTGAAATTCTTCTACCTATCTTTGGATTCAGCTTCCTGTGGAGGTGTTAGTGTGATATTATTGAGCCATTTATCCTCGTTACTCGACCGTACCACCGAGCCTGGAGGGTGAGCGATAACGCTCGGGCCTCGCATTCCGGAGTAGCGGGTTCAAATCCCCGCCCGACCATCCTGATTTCGGTTTTCCATCGTTTTCAGTAATCACTCCAGCCGAATGCCAGGATGGTTCCTTCAAAACTTCATGGACGAATTCCTTCCCGTTCTTTGTTGCCAATCCTCTACTGCCTCTAATAACGTTGACTCAACGAGGCGTAAAGTCATAAGGAAAAAAACTTGACCGTACCATCTGAGTTTTGCTCACCTGATGTATTTGTTACTGACGTTTTCACTCTATCTTCTTCTCCAGATATTCTTTTATTATTTTTTCTCTTCTGTTCTCTAGATAATTGTTCTTACAAAGTTCACTTCTGTACGATATATTATGCTTTAAAATAAACTCCGAATTCCATTCGTTCGTTCAAAACTATCAGTAAATTTAATACTAGCACCACTGCTTTCATCAGTGTATACAACGTTTAGGTAAGTTCTAGAGTTGTTAATATCAGCACCTTGCAGGTCGACCACCATTTGCCTGTACAGATCACCAATATTAGCAATATCTTAGTACTCCTAACGACATAGAATGCTACAGCATGGTTATTAATTCTCACCTGTTGTGACGCAAGTGGAAAAAAGACCGCACAAGGTTTTTCTAAACATAGTCCAGCCAATCAGAGTGAGTGTAGTGTGAGGGGCGCTGGGAGGGAGGGGGGGGGGGGATGAGATGGGAGCTATCAAATGCACTCAGACATGAGAGACACCCTCTGTCTTAGCGAACAGACATGAAACCACACTGCTACGGTCCAGGAGCTATTTCACATGCTTCCACTAAAAGTTTACTTTGATTTCTGAATTTTGTTTTATTAATCCTACAAATAACTTGGAAGAAAAACTTATATATGTCAATAATGTACCCAGATCAATCTGCAACAACTTTTTTACTAGTGTTGAAACTTTAATTAATACTTTATTTATAAACGTCGTTCACTCTTTTTTTAGAAAGTGTTATGAGACAAAAACCATTTTTTTTACCGAAGTTATTTATAATAAGGATTTGAGCTCCTTATCTTTAGTCAACATATAGTTAAGAATGTTCCAAATGTGGTGAAAAATTCAATGGATCACAATTCCTAGACACATGATATAATACCCAATAAAAAAAACCTTATAACGTAACGTGTATACGTCGCTAGAAAGTACTGGTTCTTTCCACTGGTGGGGGTCAAAGCTTTTTGTTATATCTGTAACTAGTAATAATTTCCAGTGGTCTTAATGCCTACTGGCAGAGTTTCTTACCGGTTGTTCAATCCTCTTCTGTCATAGCTAGCTAAACTAACCCTGTGATCCTACCAGGTAACAGGAACCTATGATTTAACGTGGAATTTAATTCAAGAAGAGTAAAATAAGTGAATACCATTTTCCATTCCAAATAATTTCATTTCAGTTCAGAATGATACGGTGCCGGTGGTACGTATCCTAGCAATCATTTCGAATGCGAGAAGTAACTTGGCTTTAATTTGAGCAGACTTTTACATTAATTTCTCAGCTTTACGACGCAGCACCAAAATAAAACATACCTTATTTTACATATGATTCAGGGGATGTGTATTTATTGAAATCCCATTAAAATACATTTTTTAGTGTTTGAGTGGGTCGCGTACAACGGAAAATGGATTATAATTTGCTCCCACTTCTATCTTAATTTCTCAGGTTCTCAAAATGAAACCTACCGTATTTTACTCTTGGACCATGATCTGTACTTTGTGGGGAAACTAATTAAACTACGACCAGTTGTTTTTAGATGCATCGCGTTCAACGAAAAATTGGTACTAGTTTGTGGACACTTTTTTCCTAATTTATCCGTTTTTCGCAACATCAAACACACTATATTTTATTCCTGAAATCAAGTGGTATTTTTCAAAGTCGCCAAGGGTTTTAATCAATAATCGAAAAGAGACCTTTTTAATGTAAAAAATGGCAGTTGAATGGCTTTTGTATGAAGATCCTACCAACGCAGATGGTTATCAATCCTAATTGTACATGTTCAGTTCCAACATTGGATAAGATGGATGGCATATCGAAAATTAGTATGGTTTTACTAACCATATTTTTAGGCAAAGTTTGTCGAAGGTTTCTCGGTAAGAGGGGAAGTTTTGATCCCTTATTTCTGTATATATATATAAACTGATTTATTCAGGCATTAATTTTTTACACGAAATAGACTTAGGAAAAATAAATCTTGATCGCAGTAATGGCACAAAGGTGCAGCTAGGTGTGGCCAAATCTCATTCTAACGACTCTTTTAAGGATAGTGAACAATACGATTTACTTGGAGCTTAACACAGTGACTTTTCTGATTCTAAAGATAATAAGTTTGGATTTCCATATTCAGTTCCTACTCATCCAACGTACAACTTGACATGATGCAATGTTACTAGTCGCATTAACAGATGGATTAATAGACGGTTAAGATGTATCAGAAATTTGCCTTAAAACTGTAACTTTTCCCACGCGTTCTCGCCTTGAGCATAGGCTACCGTTGCGGTTACGGTGTGGCGGTAGTTAGTTACCTGTTGCAGATACCGGCTATACACGAGTCACAAATACCCGCAGTATCAAGCTAATATTTGAACAGATCCCGGTAGCCTAGTGGCTAACATGCCAGCTTCACCTCCTGAAGGTGGCCGGTTCGATTACGCTGTAGGAGAGGGCGATTTTATTATGTGTATCATGTTCTCGTACACATGCATAGCCACGAATAGAGATGAATGATACATGAACTGAAAACAGTGCATTTTCTTTTTAAAAGCACCAACATCACGCATGATTCAGGATGGATAATAGCTGTCTGAATGTTGATACAAGCGTTACGTAACCTAAATTTCCTGTTCTCTTGATAATTACAATGGTAAAAGTTAATCTACACACTGTTTAACAGTTTCCTTCTGTTGTGTTACCTAAGGTTTGCTCAGCGTATTATGTATTTATATACTTCTCTGACTTTCTCGTTCCAATCAAATGGTATTTTGGCTGGAAATCATGGGGTTTTCGTCAGGTTACTGTTTTAGTTGAGTAGCATGATGTCACCAAAAGTTTACCATTTCAACGAGATGATTCTATGATTCTGCAAAACGCCCTAGATGTGCTTAGAGCTTTACCCTCTGAGTCACTACAAGGATGAAGAACATTCAGAAATCGACCATGAAAGTTTTTATTAATAAACTATCATTCCAGGAGAGGCTTGAAGCTGACGGATTAATGTTTCATGACCTATGATGTGTCCTTAGCGTCAGATATGGCGCCAGAAGCACAAACGTCATATCGAGGTCACCCTACGCTCACTTCTATATTTATGACTTGTGTCAGATGACCTAAGTTTTTCTACTACTCATTCACCGAAGATAAAACGATGACACATAGCACATAAAGACGGAATGAACTCAAATGAATCAGTCCCATCCTTTAACATTTAAATCTGTTTTTTACCATAATGGTGCATGCAAGAAATCCATATTAAAAAGGTCTAAATCAGTGCAGGAGTATGTCATATAGTGTTGCTTCAAATGGGATATTAAAAGCTGACCAACCAAACTTCGCTTCAGTTGTAGTCACGTCAATTCAACAAGCACCTTCTTCTGTTCTCTATCTCAGAACGTATAGTTTACTATTATCAGCTACTGTATTCCGTTTATATGCCTCGTTATATTTTAAACGACCTTTTGTTTGAAGTGATTTATCTTTGCGTGTTTGTAATAGTGCAAAATCCGGGTTCGATTCCAGGGAAATGACATAATTTTTCTTCGGTTGAAAGCTGTCGCTAGCTTATCGTCAGCATGGTCCGACATCTACCTGATAGAGACATCACATTACATGGAACACATGGCAAGGAGCCATTTTACAGTATTTGCTCTTAAAGCCGCAAGACGTTTAGTTAAGGAATAGTACGATAGAAACTTTTGATAAGATGAGGCAAAATATTAAGAAATTTAAAGAACTCATGTCTGAAATACCAAGACAAAATAACAATTTATAATCTGTATAAGAACCACATTCCTATCAACAGATGAAAAAGATATGTGGCAATGTTGTGGTATGTCCCTTCCAACATTCAAGCTGCACGTAAAGCAAAAAAAGATGGTAATCGAAGAAAAAATTGAATGTGGCATGTGTTCAGCGATAAACAATCAGCATGCAGAAATTTACTTTTGATATTGACCCAATAGGAGGACATTTATAAATTACAGAGTAGTGTGATTGAAACACTGGGAGAAGGATTTGTACTGAATATAAACCGAACCAAAATCAAATAAATGAAATGTAGGAGAAAACGCATACTAGACACAAAGATAGGATAAGATCCAGTAAAAGAAGTGAGTGAATTTTGTTATTTAGGAAGTAAAACTACAACTGATGAACGAAGCAATATCGATATCTGCACAAGCTGTAAGATATTTCTTCAAAAAGATAAACTGTTTAGTAACAAATATCGACTCGGATTCTAAATGTGTATGGGGCAATAGCTTCTATAATAATAGTTTCAATTTTGTTTATGTATGTATATATGTTCGTTGAGGCTGATTAGGACCATGTTAAGCATTCGTTTGGCTGAAATTTGCTTTGGATGTGTACACATCCGTGTTACAACTAGGGTTGTTAGCTCTAGAGGTGAGTTTAACGTTCTGGTGTACTTCGCATTACACAGCAAGCTGTGCCAGGAGGGAAGGTCAGAGAAATATGAAGAAGGAATCATCGCACTGAGATATCTTCGGTTTACAACACGGTATTTGTAGCCTGTTAGAAGTAGAATCGTTGACGTAATGATGGCAAGTTGTACCTGGTGGCTTATGACGTCAGAACAGCCGTTGAGATCCGCTGGTCAGAGGTGAGGCTGGCTGGATAGACACTTTAAGCTCCACGGAAATCTGTAACAAAAAATAACATCAGCTGACAGTGTACTTTAGATGGGTTTATACAAAAACGGAGAGTGCGTCTCTACAAAGACTGGTTTTGCTTAGATGACAAGGTGTGGAGAAAAAAGATAGTCTCTAGTTTATACAAAAACGGACAGCACTTCTCGACAAAACATTGGATTTCCATATCGGGACGGGGTTAAGATTTCGTTGCAATCACACGGTGGGAATGTTTTACATCTTGACACTAGACCGATACTGTAAATGATTTCATATGGTTCCCTTGGTGTCTTTAGGGCTTGGATTTTCCACGCTCAAATGAAAAGCGAAAAAGACATGAGATTTAACATACTCTCACCGAAGTACAGTTACTTTGACAAAACTATGGAAGGCAATATTAAAATACTCATTAGAAGTTCTAGAGCTGCAGCTAGCGCTCTCTTTAATTATATAATGACAGAGGTCATTAGACGTGTAAGCTTGTGTCGCCAACCGTCTATAATCGATAGATGAAACTGCGAAGGATCCTAGGATATGAAAGGCAAATCAAAACTTTTACGCAGCATGGAAGCATTGTAAACACGTAAAATAACATGTAAATTCAACCTGTAATCTTACAGATACAATAACTAGTTTGATACTGTAATGTGTAAATTTCGTTAGTATTCTTTGTTTTCTCAACGAAGGTTGTACAGTTCTTCTTTTTTATTTTGTCACATTTCCCCTAGGTGCTGTTAGTGCTAAGTAAAGAGCTTATTCTTTTCCTTCACGAGGTAAGCGTTATTTGCTTTCCGAACCCTCCTTATTGCCTTTTCTTCGTGCTCTCACTGTTTACGTTCCTCCGTGCCCTTGCTCAAATATCCACTTTCTTTGTCATATTGTTCTTCCGGACATGGTTTCAACCTTCAAACATTCGGGTCTTAAGTAATGGTTAGCTATTCAGCAGCTATATGTCATAAAAAATGTTCATGTTCATTCATTAAGTATCGCTAAATGTTATCAGAGAACAGTCGCTATTCATGGTGCGTTCTCGTTATGAGCTCTCTTGCCATAAACCTTTGCAATCATTTCGGTTAAATAGATTATGAAAGAAATTTTTAAGAATATGTAACAATGCAAAAATCTGAAATTGCCCCACACAGAATGGATTTCGAACAGCAAATGCATCTTGAGTCAAAGTCATATACACTGTTCAACAAATAAAAGTAACCCAGAATCTATGATATTGTTTGATATCCGCTCGGAAGTGAATTCAGCCAATAACTAAGTTGATCAGCTGTCTTAAACGGATCATATTTAACTTACAATCAATGCCCCCCATACAATATATGACCGAACTATCCAACCAGTGGTGTCATATCTAATTCGTTGATGTTACAACCTATTCTCCAATCCATTCCCCAGCTAACACTGCGAACACAAAGACCGTTGACTTGGTGTCACCAAACAACAGCAAAGTAAGTGAAAATAATTAAAAATAGTTCGGAAAATCGACTGTTTCGTTAGAAATTACACGAATAAGGTGGACAATTTTTTTTCAGTTTCTATAGTAGCTGTATACAATATTTTATAAAACCACAACTGGTATCAATTGTCAGGAAACCTCTTCGGATCAACGAAGACGGGCATACATCGTTCAGCCACATTACGAACCTAGTCTGTAAACAAAATTTTGCTGCAAATACTCGAGAGATTCATTACGTTCAGCCGCGGCATTCATCAACGTCGGAATGTTGCATGGAAGAGCGACTCTTAAATCATCCTACAAAACAAACCAACTGCTCAGTACTTTAAACAAGTTTCAGACACCTTCTTGAAAGATTTATTGCCGCACAACTCATAAACCTACTTCTAAAACAGATCAGGATGTACCGTAAACGTGGAAAATGTTGTAAGACCATTTAATTGTAATCATGAAGTTATTCATTCTTGATCGTATATACTTCACTTCAATTTTCACATCGTTGACGTCATATTCCGATAGATTTGTTATGTGTTTTTTTTTTCTATGCTTATTGCTTCACGCCTGGTCGAGGTCATTAGAGACTAGGGAAGGAACAGGAAGGAATTCGCCTGGAGTGATTTCGGAAAACTGTGGAAAAGCAAAATCTGGATAGCCGGAGGAGGATTCGAACCTGCGCCCTCCCGAATGCGTGACAGAACGTTACCGCTCACCCACCATCTTTCGTATCTCTTGGAGAAAAAATTGCTGATGTTTTATATCGTCGAGTGTGTAGTTTATTCGTCTTTTGTGTATTTTACGATTGGGGATTTAGTGTAACGTCGTTTCTTTTATTGGGTAGTTGGGTTTTTATGTCCTCTATATAACCAGGGTACTTGACATAAATGAGTATTTTGAATTCCAGACATGTTATCTTCAAGTTATTTTGTTTGCGGAGCTGCTATTCTTTAATGCGAAGACAGGGAACTACAGCATTATTCGCCTAAATGTTCAAGGAAAACCATTTGAAAATCGTCGTCACGATGGTCGATGCGCAGGTACAGAAACAAGTACCCGTACGCTATTAATCTCGAGCTGTCCAGACTGATAGCCCCATAACACGCCCGGACAAAATTCAGATGTTACAAAAGAATCCGTAAGAGCTAATGTAGTCCTAATACTGCCCCTATCCTATTATATAAAACGCTAACGTGGCGTCTGCGTGCGTCATCTATAGCTGTTACTCCTATTGGCTAGAGAACGGCCAATCATCAACCACCATATTACATTCGTACCACCATCTTGCTTTTCGTTTATTTACAACTAGACGCAGAAATTCATATAAGGAGAAGAAGATTCAATATTTAAGCTATTTTGCCTGTATCAGTTAGACGCAGAAATTCATGTAAGGAGAAGGGGATTCAATATTTACGCTATTTTATCTGTATCAGTGATAAGGACTAGGTTAAACCATAACCTAAGAATTTTTTAGGCAAGAATCAACGAAGTTTATTAAAAACTAGGAGAAACGTACGTAATGCGAAATGCATTAGTCAAATAAATAACAGTTATCCGTTTTCGAAATTATAGTCCCCGTCATATGAAGTGAAATGCATTTATTTATTTTAAAATATTAACCAAATACTCTGATAATCTAACCAGAGTAACGTATTCATATAACGAAAGATATAATTAAAAATGATTCTTTTCCTTACAAGCTTTTCCTGAATAAATTCCTACTACCATTATAGATGATACCCTTAATATTTGATACATGTATTAGCTATTAAATGAGATTTAAGATAATCTTTTTATTAGATTTAAATCATCAACTGTATAAGCGATGTGACACTCGCAATTGAACAACGATATTATTGCCGCAAAATAGCAGTGAGCAGAGATATTAGAAATACGGAGAGCAGGGGAAAAAAATTAATGCGAGGCAATTATATGTCACAAAGTTACAAGTTCGTTTAAATTTACATATTGCTTTTTATTTATCTACGACAACCAAATGCAAAAATTAATGTAAGGAGAAGGGTATTTATTCTATGTTTACATTATATAACCTGTATCAGTTAGATGATGAGAAACAATTAAGTTAATTCAAAACTCAGAGAAATGTACGAATCGCGAAATGTATCCACCCAGATAAATGACCGTTAACCATTTTTGATATTATAGTAAAATTAAAGTAAAATGAATTTATTTAAATAAATCATAGTAAAATACCCCGATAATCTAACCACAGTATGGTACTCTTATCACGAAAATATAATTAAAAATGGTTGACATTCAATTTTCCATACAAGTTTTTCCAGAATAAATCCACCATAGGTGCTGCCTGTCGTTATTCATATGAGGGTAATAAAAGCTATGATTTTCGAATGTAACGTTGTGGAGGTTGTGGCTAAGTAGACCCGAATAGTAACTGACACGTTTTGTTGCAGCATAATTCACTCTGAAATCAGTTTTACAAACCAATTTAAACTGCTTTCATAAGCACCATGTTACTGAAAGTATTAATTAATGCTGGTGAAAGTAGTTCCATACCTATCGTGCTGAATTGTGCCTGGACCAGGAATAAAACTGATATTACATGGACAGCAAAAGTTTTCGGGAATCCTAATTTGTTTTTAATTGTATTTAATTTTATTGGTTCTATACTTCCGTCGTCATTAATTCAGTAGAAGTTACTGCAGTATTGCTATGTGAACAGCAAATCAAATATTTAGAACATTACAAAATCAAAGAAATTAGCATTATGTAATGACAATTCCGTATAATTAACCAACTGCAAAAAAAAGGAACTGCCAGAATATGGCGTTCAAACCGTCATTTTTGACGGGCTCGAAGCTAGTTAACACTAATGATGATTGCACGTTTTAAGAAACTTCTTTTCATTTTGTGATGACACGCTTCACCCCCGTACCATTGACTTGTAGACAAACTAAAGGGCGACGCATGATCAATGCTGACATTGCATTTTATACTAAGGCAGTTATTGCAGCGGGTGTGGATTCAGACGCTATTGGGATATTTTAGACACAATTCCCCGTAGGCCCGTGGGAAGTATTGACGAGTCAGTCTGCGGTTCGTGTTAATCGAAAGTTAATATCGTCAATTTCAAGAACCTGAAACCTGCCTACAAACAGTGGTGGAGATTCGAGGGAACGCTCTTATCTCGAATTGGGGGGAGCGTTTGGTCGAATCCCAGCCCAGCCATCAAAATTTCTGTTCTCCATAGTTTACCAAAATCATTTCAGGCGAATGCCGGGATGGTTCATTCAAAAGACCATGGCCGAATTCTTTCCCGTTCCTTTCCCGCCTCTAATGACCTCGTTGTAGGCGAGGCGTCAGGCCGTAAAACAAAGAAAACAAAAACAAAAAAATGTATGAGGTGCTGTGCACAGTACAAACAATTTTGGCTTCTGTGATGCTTCCCTTTCTATTTGTTTTTCATATTGTCCCTCCTTTGTCTAGTGGTTATAATTCTGGGTTTTAAAGAATCGATTTTTAAAAATATTTCCGTAAAGTGCCTTGTAATTCGATATTTAGTTCTCCAGTTCATAAGGTTTATCAGCTTTCCTTTTCTTTTTATCCCCATACTCCTTTTTCAGTATTTTCTTCATGACAATCAGAAATTTACTTAACTATTGCATTCTTCCTGTTGTTATCACAGTATCACGAGATCGAATTGTTTCTCTTGGAACGTGGATTCTACTCTGAAATTTCTCTTTCCCTTCTTTATTTGATTCACCCATTTTTAACTGATATTTGTCTCTTTTGATAATCTACTTTTACTGCATCCTATTATTTCTTACATAGTGTGATATAATTAAGGGCCAGGTTCTGGAGTTTATAGTTGATTTGATTAATTAATTATCTCGAAAACTGCAGTGTGTGTGTGGTTTTTTTTTTGTTTTTTTTTTTTTTTTTTTTTTTTTTTGACGGGTGGTTTAGACTTTCAAGAAAGTATTATTAGTTATTCAAATTATCTTCAAAAAACTCGAGGCTCTTTCAGAAATAATTACCGATTCATTTCTCTTGACTTTTGTTCACAAACAGTTAAATCTTATACATGAGAAATTTTCTGCAAATAAAACCAATTGACAAGCTACATCATAAATATTACGTTGGGATGAGGCTGAAAGATTGTGATTGCTTGTTCTCTGTAGGAAAAGTCAATCAACACTGAACTTTCTGAAATCGAGAATGGGTGACCGCCAACCAGCTTCCAGCTTTCTTCCAAGAAACAAACCGCTATTATCAAATTACTTATTAACACTGTAAATACTATTAATTTGATCCAAAATAGTGTTATAATGATTTTATCTGTTTATACTGATTAATTTGATTATAACATATTCATAATTAATGAAAATACATTGACATGTATAAAGTTCTGATGGTGACCCTAATTAGCATCTTTAAACTGGATTTAATAAATTAAAAGCAATTAAAACACTCATTACACAATTAAAATTATTTTACGCCTGAAACCACATGCTCTGATATTTTTAAAATCTGAAACAATATCTTATACACATGAAATTAATTAATTAAACCGTTGGTTGAATGAGGGTTATATTAGCATATAAATTATTGTTCAGTTTCGATGTAATGAGACAGATTTATTTAAAATCCAGAACATTAGGTTGCATTTAATAATACGGTTCAGTGCGAAATTTATAAATCCAGAAATTTTATATAAGCGTCCTTGCTGTTTCCTTTCCCGGTGCTTGTAATATTAACAAGACTCGTAGTATCTCCGTGAGGATTGTACTGTGCGCGCGGCGGCAGTACTGTGCAGGTGAGTGTCCCGACAGGTGCTTATCGGCAGACAGCGTTGCAGCAGGAACAATGGGTCGCTGAGATAACGCCCCCCCCCCCCTCCTGCCGCTAGCTACCTCGCAAACAGCAGCTGCAAAACTTGACAGCGACTTTCGTCTACTTGTCGGACGTGTGAAGCGCTACATTGTTCCGCCCCATTCGTAACGAAGACAAATTGGACTGGCCCACCCCTGAATTATACCAGCAATCAGTACTCACACCTACAGAGGTTCTGGTTTTAGCAATAGTTGTGTCTGAACTGCCAGCTCAAATTCACATTCCCCTTGTACCGCGAATCACTTCATCACTTCCTCCCGTTACCTGGCTATTTGAGATGACTTACGATAAAAGTTAAGATAAAAAAATGCGGTAACAGATCAAAAACTTAACTTAACTTAGTCCTCAACCCGAAGGTTGGTTGGATCCTCCCGAAGGAGGCATACTAAGCCATTGTGTCAGAGGTAGGATGGCCAGTTCCTTTCGTTTGGGACCTACAGTTTAACGTGGAATTCGAACCACGGAGCGTCCTGGCATAGCTCATATGATCAAACACAACTCTCAAAATTCCTGCGCCTGCCGGGATTCGTGCCCGGGGCAGGAGCAGCGAAAGTTTTTGAAAGCAAGGACTTAGCCACTGAGCTACCAGAACAGAAAAATATTAAATTTCAGAGTGTAAAAAGTGTATTAGGGGAATAATTACAAGATAAATAAATAATTAAATGTAGAAATTATATTAATCATTTAATACAGTTGTATATTAACTGTTGAACAATTGATCAACACATTTTTTACCGAACGTAGTGGGTGAGTGGTAACGCTCTGGCCTCGTATTCGGTAGGACGTTGGTCCGAATCCCCTCCGGCCATTCAGATTTGGGTTTCCCATGATTTCCTGAAATCACTCTAAGCGATGGTTGCTTCAAAAAACCAAGACCAAATTCCTTCCAGTTCCTTGTCCCAGTTTTTTCCCACCTCTAATGATTTCGACGGGACGTTAAGCCAGAAGCAAAGCAAAAAGCACTAAATTAAAATAGCTATAATGTGACAAAAAATTGAAAATCAGCATTTCTGATTCATTTTTTAATAGTCAGCCGTCTAGCCACTATTCCTCAATGCTGCGCGAGCAATACGGACGGAGCGATTCGCTGTTGCCAGGAAATCATGCGTCGACCTGACCGCCGCGCGGCGTGTGTTTTGTCCTGTTGAATTACATCGGATAACCGACGGTCGAGTCGACAGAAAATGCTTAATGTACGCGAGTACGTCTGCGCATGAGCTTATCGTGTCATCGGGTGCTCTCTCTCCTCCGCACACATATCGATATGTGCAACGGAGAGCGTATCAAGCAACAAGTTGCAGACTTAAAATTGCGTTAACCCGAAACCGAACGTAGTATTCAAAACATTGTAAAATTACTAGGAACTAATACAAACCAATGGAATTAAATTTTTTCTTCTGTAACCCAATAAGTGTGACTCGTTAATTAAGAATCAGTCAAATAAAGCGCGAGAATATTTTTTCCTCTTCGTTGTAGGGGTCAACAGTTATCAATTTTACACAATTTTCGTAATCAGGGGTATAAAAAAGGTTATTTTGTTGGTAACTTTGCAACTATTTTATTCAAAAGTTACATTATTTTTTTCTGGTAAGCTAGGTGTTGTGTTAGTCGCAGGAAAACGTTCACTCATTTGCCTTAACGGGCGCTAACTGCATTCCCTGGAAGACTTTCATCCGGAGGGACGGATCTGCTAGCGTCCTGCTTTTCACGTTAATAATGTAGAAGAAAAGACACAAAACCAATTCCCAAGCTTCACCGTTCAGAAGGAGAATACGAGGAACGTGGATTCAAATCATCTCACTAATCCAATGGGCATACTGCTTCTGTCTCTCCTGAGCTCGCGAACACATCGGTTGGATCCTAGATAAGTGGAAAAAGGTTGCGTGGTCAGATTAGTCACGATGGTAGGATTCGAGTCCCCAGGCTAGTTGATGGTGGTGCCATCCTGTAATAGGCTGTGTTTACATGGCATGGACTGTGACCTTTGGTTAAACTGAACCACCGCGCCATTGGCGAAATGGTTATGGCTATCTACTTGGAGACCATTTGTAGCCATTCATTGCTTTCGTTTTCTCAATGATCGACTTTTCTAGAAAATGTCAACGGCCCAGAAACGTTCACGACTGGATTGAGTAACATTCTGGGCAATTCCAGAAAAATATTTGATCACTTAGACTGCCGGACATGAATCAAACTGGATATAATAGCAAGTTCGTGCACAACGTCCTACAGTGACAATACTTTCGCAGTTGTGGACGTCTGTAGAGGAGTTCCGACGAGACAGTGTGTGAGGTCCCACTCACAAGTCATCACTATAGCGAGATTGTAAATAAATTTGTAAATAATAGGTTTTCACAGCATAGTAGTGTGTATAGATATTTGGGGTAATTTTAAGTATCTTCGTAGTAATGTAATTGTTTGTAAGTTGGCAGTACTGTGCCCGCCTCCGAGAGAGGAGGTTGTTAAGAATAAGGCTCGGAGACACCGCGAGTGATTTCAATAGTTGGACAGTGACGATTCTGTATTGGTTTATATGAGTTTTAAAGTGTCAAATAAATTGTGCAACTAAGAAGTATTGATGGATTTAATTTCATTTTGAAATTCGTTGTGCAAGATGAAGAGTGTAATTGAGAAGAATATTTCTTTCATCAAACAATAATAATGCGAGGAAGTAACACTGCCGCCAAAACATCACTTAGGGGCCATGTGTTGATGTTAGCGGGCTGTCTGCCTTCTGCTAGTTATTAAACATTAGTAAGGAGGACCTCGCAAGTGACAAGTCGGGTTGTTGAACCAGACGAAAGGGCTTTCAGCACAATATTAGGAGGTATTCTGTGACTATAAGTGTTTCTGGCGATTTTTCCATGTGTGCAGAAAAAAATTTATTTTATCTGCAATAGATAGAAATGCCATTACAAAACCTTATTATTAAATCAGCTAAGGACAAAATGTTTATTCTATGGTTTTTAGCATGTCAGTGTAAGTTTGTCTACATTTAATGAATTAATAGCCAATTTCAAGTTAATAGCATCAATTAACAGATAAAACTCGTAACGAATCCAATAATATCGCACAACACTAGCAGAAAAATTTTTAAGACGAATTTGGCTGACTAATCAATACAACCAGCTTCAGTGTTTTCAATGTATATTATCATCAAGAGCATACTAATTAATTCAAGTGTTCATGACTGTCTAAACGAAAGAAAACACTTTTTTTTTTTTCCTTGCGGCTTTATGCTTCGTCGACGTCAGATCATTAGAGGTGGGATGTGACTGAGGAAAAGGAACGGGAAGGAATTCTAACATAGCCTTTTGAAGGAAGCATGCCGGTATTCGGCTGGAGTGATTTGGGGAAACCATGGAAAACCCAAATCTGGATACCCGGGCGGGATTCGAACCGGCGTCCTCCCGAATGTGAGGTCAGAGCGTTAACCGCTTACCCACCACGCTCGGTAAGTAAAACACGAGACACACGCAACCCTCACTTAAAACCACCCATGCCAAGGCCGTCTCAACTCTGGTGACCGTCAACACCTTCGCTAACTTCTGGTAAAACGTACCCCTTTAACAGCATTCGGTGGGAGAAAAAACGTATTAACGTCCAAACCTTACTGTTGCTTCTTCGAACATACCAGTGTCCGATTTAATTTTCTTTGATTTTGGCCATGAATTACTTTCTTTGTTTCGTTTCTTACATATGTCGAACGTGATGAGAAAATACACGACTTTGTTTATGCGATACAGCACTTGCTGTCCATCGTGTCTTTTTAAGGTCCATTGTCATGCTGTTAGCGGCTCTGTGATGACCTCTCACCTTTGGCACAGTTGGTGTATGTATCGATCTGGTAACCTTTGCCCTGTGTTGCGGTAACGCCTACACTCATCTGGAAATAAGGCCGCTGGAAGTGGGTTTAATGACAGAGTGCTTCTACCGTGCTGGACATCGAGGCTGGGCTGGCATCGGCGGAAACGCGGAGACGTGTTCCTCGGCGTACGTCAGCGCTATTTCTTCGTCTGCCGACCCACGCCGACTCTCTGTTTGACTAACGTCTCTTTGCGGAGAGACAGCGAGTCTTCTGTTTGTCCAATCACCTCGCTCGGGTCGCAGCGAGACGAAATCACTCCGCTTTCGACCAGTGCTGCGCACGAGTTTTTGTAGGAGGTTCCTCACGGATGGCTTTGAATTACGTGCTGCAAAGAGAGTTGAAAAATGACTAGTAGTTTATTATTTATTCAGAATATGACATGTACGAAGTACTTTACTTACTGTTCCAGTTAACTGATATGGTGAGGATCGCCAGCTAATTCACAAGAAGGTACGTATACTTATTTTGGCAAAAGAAAAAAAAAAAAACATGAAAAAAAGGTATTTTTAAATTTAGGTAATTATTGTCGTAAACACATATTTTTTCATGCATATGGAACTAGCTCTTAATTTCTGGTTTCCTTTCAAAGTCCGATAAATGCTATCACATTCAAAATCTATATCTATAAATAAATGAGCAACTCATTTTTAATTAAATTTAACGAGTTGTTTCTCTCTTCCCGCGATTTAGCATTCGTTAATTTTTAGGTTAAAGCTGAAATGGCTGGAGAAGGAGCAGATATAAAATAATATACATACGTACTATGTCGTAAATCACTGGCTCAGAAATAAAAGATTCAAGACAGTGCGTTCCGTTTCGTTTCATTATTAGCACTAGTAAATCGTTTGGAAATTAATTTCGTACTAACGTTTTCTTTTCCATGAAAAGTGTATCTTACCAGAAATAAAGTATTTCAGCGTACTTACGCAAAAGTATACCGATCAAAAACAAAGTAAGATCGGCAACCCTAGATGTTGACAGAGTTTGAATTTCTTCCACATTCCACCTTTTACGTGACAAGAATTCAGTGTGATGTCAGTTACGATCAACGTATATTTACAATTTTATTTTCAATACAATCTCTCGATTTTTTACTATCCTAGCGTCATCTTACAGATACTTTTCAAATTTCTCGAGGGACAATCTACCGAGGCTGGTGGGTGAGCGGTAACGCACGTGAGGACGCGGCTTCAAATCCTCCTCCGATCATTCAGATTTCGATTTTCCGTGGTTACTAGAAATTACTGCAGGCGGGATGTTTCAGTTGATGATTGTTACTAACATCGAGAGAACTGTTCTCTCTAGAAATTTTCCCTCTTTTCAAGTTTTGCGCCAAGCTTGAGCGATACGGTAGGTCACTGTTAAGACGCCGTCTTTGAGAACTCCAGGTCCAAGGTTCGAGTCCTGGTCAGAGACGGTCAACGTGATATTCATTTCGCGCAAGCATTATTTTTATGGGCGAAGTATGCAGTGGACGTTGTGAACTCCAAACTAACAGTACCCTAAACTTTTCTTTATATTAATTTCATTTAAAGAATGTTATATCTGTTAAGGTCTCCGAAACACACTCTCTTTTAAGTTTTTTCCCAGAATTTCTGATCCTTTCACGTTATGCACGAAATAAGGTAATGATGATTGGTACCGCAAGAGGAGCGTGGAGGGTGAGTGGCAACGCCCTGGCTTTACATTCGGGAGGACGCGGGTTCGTTCTCCGTCCGGACACACAGATTTGAGTTTTCCATAACTCCCCTAGATCACTCCAGGCGAATACTAAGACCTTTTGAAGGAAGAAAGGCCTTGGTCGAATTCCCCACCATTCATTTCCCCCAGTTCTTCCCAGCCTCTAATTACCTCAATGCCTACAAGTCGTAAAGCCTGAAAAAAAATCGTATGTTGTTCCTCATACAACACCATGGCGTATCCCAAAAATTAAAATTACAAATAAAAATTGCTAGAGTAAACTGAACTAACTCGAAAATATGGGATCATATCATTTTATGTAACCTGAGCTTACTGACCTTATACAAAGTCCTTTCAGACATGATCTGTGTGATACAGATATCAAACTAAATAGTGGGAAAAAAACTAAGGTTAAAAAAAAAAAAAAAAAAAAAACAACAACATTCCGCACTCTATGACATCTTCCCCGAATCACACGAAACATTCATGGATTCAATATTTCAAATTATACTTCGAAGTTATAGTTGTTGCTTTGACTATGAAATTCACGTGCTCTTGAACTTTGATAACTGATATTCAGGTTGGCAGTCTAATATTGTGATCAATCCGTAGCAAGTGCTTTTGATAACTACGTGACTGGGAACGTATGTTTTGGAAATGTAGCTGGTCTTTTTTTGTGCGTACCGAGCGTGGTGGTGTAACGGCTAGCGTTCTGGCCTCGCATTCGGGAGGACGGCGGTTCGAATCCCCGTCCGGGCATCCAGATTTGGGTTTTCCATGGTTTCCCAAATCACTCCAGGCAAATGCCGGGATGCTTCCTTCAAAAAGGCCATGGCCGAATTCCTTCCCATTCCTTGCCCCCCATCCTTTCCCGTCTCTAAAGACCTCGCTGTTAGAGAGACGTGAAGCACATACAAAAAAAAAAAAAAAAAAAAAAAAAAATGTGCGCACAATTCAAGCAATGTTTGTATGGCCTCTCCCATAAAAGAGTTTGTCCCTGACCCCATAATTTCATTTCGTTACAGAATAATCACTGACATCGCAGAAACGTTGGAAGAACTGGAGTTGCAGATATTCATCTTGCATCAGTTGTTAAACCTATGGTCCATCTTCAAGGTACATTGGATAAAAACATCATTTTTTTGATTAACTGAGAATAAAAAGGGTATCCTGGTGTGTTTCACGTCCATAACTTCCAGGATGTGATATCCAACGCAGTGACAACGAAACATTTGTGCAATGTTGTTGCTTAGTTAATTCCTAGTTAAAAAGATAACGCCAATGCGACTGTTTTTTTTTTTCTTCTTCTTTATTATTGTGTCGAACGCTTTTCACTTCTCATCAAGGCATCATCAGCGACGAATCTGCGTTTAAGTTTTACATACAGTATTACAGACATTTAAATTATATTTTTACGAGATTGTGAACATGAAATATTATTTTATGGTTGATTTTTACTTACTATTTACAGTGGTTTAATTACAGTTTGTAGCTGTACATCTTCGCTTTTTACGCAAAGCATGTTCTGATTACATCATAATGGTTACACTTTTTGCAAACTGGTAATTTGATACGGTGTGCTTTCACATCACTCGGTTGTATGCTGTGACTATCTGGTTTGTTTATGTCGCGTCTCGTGTTGACAGCGACAGTTTTGAAAGTGCGTGAATGAATTAGATTCTCTTAGACTTTTATATTTATGTGTGATATATGCGTGTGTGTGGGTTTATTAGATTTTTGTGTTTATTTTGTTATTTTTTTGTCGAGTTTGTGTGTATTAGCTTGAATAACGTTTGATTTGTGGAGTTTAACTGGTCATTTAGTACCTGTTTGCCTTTGTTTTTTTTGCTTTCTGAATATGGAAGTTTCCTGAATTTGAGTTCACAACACGAATGTAAAGTAGTTGCAAGATGTAACTCAGAGGACAGTCTGGTAGTATTTTACCCTCACGGCTTTAGTCCTTTCGATATGGAGGTTGTTAGAGGCGGGAGATGAATAAAGACAAGGAACGGAAAGTAGTTCGTCCGGAGCATTTTGAAGGAACTATCCAGGAATTCACCTGCCCTGATTTATGGAAACCATGGAAAATCAGAAACTGAATGGCCGGTTCTTGATTGAAGCGCGTTCTCCCCACCGCTGTGCCGAGGGGTTTAGGCACGATGACGGTGTTAGGTTCTCGACACGTAAAAGCGAGTTCTAACTATTATTATCATTCGGGAGGAGAGAAACGATGATGCACAATTCGTAGTCACAGGACGTGTAGCAAATTCTTGGATTCGTCCCAAACCTTTGCTCAGTTTTTATGAAGTGAAGGCATGTAACAGTTTGATGCTGTTTTGCCCGTCGGTTCGGAATCTTAAGCTTGGGTCACCTTGCGTCTTTTCGAAGGGGAGCACCGATTCTTTCATCTCATAGTCTCATCGCACTATACAAAACACATTCACACATACGACACATTGTATTACTAAGCATTCTGCGCAAGGCAATAGGAAACCTTGGCTTAAGATGCTGTGCACGATTCCGGGAGTTGACTGCTTTCTGGGGATGACGTCTCCATTGGAACTCTCTCCGGAAGTTGGTGGTTTCCCGTTGCCTTCCCCAGCGAATGTTCATAGTGTTACTGTAGGAGTGGCTGACTGTGATAGTGTGTGTTCAGAGTAGTGTTATATGAAAAGAATGAAGAAGTTGATCCCGATTTTGGCATATTCAGGTCTACTCTTCTGAAAGACACCAACGGGCTGGCGGACGAATCACCATCAACAGTGACGTATGCCCTCACTCCATACGCACTGCGGAGAGGTTTGGGATTTGGCCAGAGCTTTGGCGCACAATTTATGAATTGTGCACCACCACCTCCCCTTCCCAAGTGCCAATGATGAAACTTTCTCCCACCTCTACGACTCGAACGAGCTAATACCGAGTCAGTGCAGGACACCACACGGTGCCCCAACCGACTGAGCCAATGGGTCGGACTAATATGAGTCAACCCCATTTAAATGCATGCGGGTATCCGCCTACGCCCGGGACACTAGGTGCGGCACACAACTTTATCTTTAATAACTTTTTACCACAAATAGACGAAACCAACCTCCCCGTTGGCTCATGTCATTACGGCATCGACAAGATCTCCGGGGCCTGACATGCGAGTTACCTGGTGAGCTCCAGTTGTGGCAGAAATTTTCACCATCGGGACTTGGCCGGCAGGGAAGAAGAAGTGGTGTCGCACGATGTGAACCAGAGTCCTGGGTTAAATCCCAAATCTCTGTACACTGCGTATATAATCAGGACACACGACGCTGTTGATTCATCCGTCAGATGACGTAAAACTTGGCGGGCCATTATGTCTTTCGGAAGAGTAGGCCTGTACCGGACTTCCAGCTCTCCCTTCTTTCATACTGGGGAAGGCGGCGGGAAACAACCTCGGTTCATCTCGCCGGTCGTTACTGTGCAGAGATAACACCCTAATAAACAACCACCTACAGCACATAGTTTCACCCGTAATTGTACTTCGTTTACCCTAAACTGGCTGCTCAAGGTCATTTCCCCCGATCCAGCTCCTCACCTCACTACCCCCTTCCCTACTTCTCCCATCAGTTCACTATGTGCAGGTAGACGAGTGATAACTTTCCCCTTCGCATGTAGGGGTAACGGCGGTGGAGTGGGGATAGAGCATACTGACCTTGAGTCGCCTCTCTTAGCTGCTCGGGTGTAATAGAAGCCTCACCAGATCCCATCAGGTCAAGCAAAGGAACTCCATGAACGTGCTATAACCCGAAACCTTTGATACAGTGCTATCGAACCATACAAATATGATATAGTTTTTTTCTTTCGTAGAACTACCATGGACTACGAATACACCAGCCAACTGTGCACAGAATGAAGAGGGGACGCCGGCCTCGGTAGCGTAGGGGCTAGAGTGCTAGCTCCGCGTGCCGAAGGTCGCCGGTTCGAATCCGGCCGCGGGCATAGATGTTAAGTGTTGTGTGTCTGTGTGAATGTCCTGTCCGTCCTGTGGTGTCCATACTTACAAGATACTGAATATAAACACTGCATGATGACTTATTCACATTGAGCTGGCTGTATGGCCTCAGCAGCCGAAAGCCATTAAAAAAAAAAAAAATGAAGAGGGGAGGAGTGGAGGTCCCACCGTGATTAGAACTTTATTTCAGGCTAGATCTCGAGCCTTGATCCTAAGAGTGGAATTTTCGTGATACCATCTGTCTGCAAAACGTATAACTTATGTTCTATATGATAAGTGTATTTTTTGTTCGTGAAGTTTTTAGTATATGAGGTGGATATTAGGGACCATCTGAGCATTCGCCTAGGTGATTGCGAGAAACCACATAAAAGCCGCAAGCAGGAAAGTCCATACGCGGAGTCGATGACTCGAGACTGATTCCGTTGCACCTCCCCGAAACAGTATGATGGCGCCTCAGAGCGCCCAGCCACACTGACGGGTTAAATGATGAATTATATGTGTAGTAATGTATCCAGTGTTCATCGTGCCAGTCATATTTTCTGGCACAGAGTTGCATACACTGTTACAGCAAAAATTCTCACTCTCTAAGTACTGATTTACACTTTGATACAAATGGTAGGTGAAATGACGACAATATCTAAATACTTGTCTTGCAACCACGCCTATTTCTTGACTAAAGAAACATCAACACTACCTTCGGGTTAATGATACCGAACAACAACTGCAACAAATGTGCGAAAAATGGCTTACAGGATTTAAATTAAATGCCACATTTATGCTCTCGCTCCGCGTCTCGCCTCGCGCCTCGTGCACGAGTGCTGACACGAACTGCCGCTTACACTCTCGCTAGAATTCATTCTTGGATGACATGTAAATCGTCATTATGACAGTATATACAAATTCGGAAGTTACATTTCTTACTGAATAAAATATCAATCACAGAGTAGTAGGTTTATAGCATTATTTTTGTGTTTCATTAAACAGTTCTACACTTTCAAGAGAAATATGGAACAGATGTACCAAAAACTTTGAACATAAAGACTCTGGCGATTCTTCGAAATTCTTAATAATGTCAGAAGCTGACTTTGAACTTCGAGAAAAATTAAACCTTTAACATCAAAACAAAAGACTAGATTCAGGATAACAATACCAGAAAAATTTCGATTAGCCATTACAGTACGTTTTTTTAGCTACTAGAGACAAGTAAAAGTATTCTCTATTTGTTCAATAGTTCAAACGTAACTGTAACAATAATTGTGTGTGAAGTTTGTAAAACTATTCATATTGTCTTAAAGGATGAAATGAAGAAGGGAAATAAAAATTTGTTATATTTCCAAGAACTATTATTTTTGTATTTGTAGTATATTAATACACTTATTTATTCAGTTTACCATCGCTTGTATTACTTAAGTCTTCAAATAAAATACATTTTATTTCATTTATCTATTATGTTATTTGTATTAACGATATAAGACGAATTACTCAATAACAAAGTAATATAAAAGATCATGTTAATATTATCCAGAATTTTAATTATTCTGAGTTTGCCTCCGTCGTTCAAAGCCTTTACAAATGCCGAACGGATACGATAGCGTAAATAACGTGCTTGACTCGCGCCAAAAAACCGCCACTGAGGCGAGACTACGCGAGTGCACCGTTTACACTCTAGTGTCGTGCTGCCTCGCCTCGTGGCAGTTCTCGCGCGAGAGTGTAAACGCGGCATATAATAAGAATGCTGGAGGAACCTTCGGTCTTTTAGTCCACTACAGAACATACACGTTCCAAACAAAACAATCTTATCAAACCGTTATTTTAGCTTCAAGATTTCTACGCTTGCTCCTGCATGGAAAGCCTGCAACAGGTGGCTCCTGCAACATGCAGTTGCTCTTGTGTTCAGTAGCCTGGGATACGGTAATCATAGGTCTACTCTAGAACGAGACAGTACAACGAAAATATAAATACAGAAGAACTTTTGCTGGAATTGTGCTACTGCTGAATGTTTCGGGGAACGATGTTTTCTGGATCTTAGTTTACCCACACAAATGTTTATGTACACTAGCTTTCTTGATTAACAAATACAACCCCCTAGACGATCATAATGCTGTATTGAACTTTGCCAGACATACTCTGAAGAGCCAAAGAAATTGATGCATCTGCCTAATATCGTGTAGGACCCCCCGCGAACACGCAGAAGTACCACAACACGACATGGCATGAACTCGACTAATGTCTGAAGTAGTGCTGGAAGGAATTGACACCACGCATCCTGCAGGGCTGTCCATAAATCTGTAAGAGTACGAGGGGCTAGAGATCTCTTCTGAATGGCACGTTGCAAGGCATCCCAGATATGCTCAATACTGTTAATGTCTGGGGAGTTTGGTGGCCAGCGAAGGTGTTTAAACTAAGAAGAGTGTTCCTGGAGCCAATCTTTAGCAATTCTGGATCCGTGGGTGTCGCATTGTCCTGCTGGAATTGCCCAAGTCTGTCGGAATGCACAATGGACATGAATGGATCCGGGTGATCAGTCAGGATGCGTACGTGTGTGTCACCTGTCAGAGTCGTATCTAGACGTATCAGGAGTCCCACGCACTCCAACTGCACATGCTCCACACCATTGCAGAGCCTCCACTAGCTTGAACAGTCTCCTGCTGACATGCAGGATCCATGCATTCATGAGGTTGTCTCTGTACCCGTACACGTCCATCCGCTCGATACAATTGGAAACGAGACTCGTCAGACCAGGCAACATGTTTCCAATCATCAACAGTCCGATGTCGGTGTGGACGGACCCAGGCGAGGAGTAAAGCTTTGTGTCGTGCACTCAGCAAGGGTACACGAGTGGGCCTTGGCTTCCGAAAGGCCATATCGATTATGTTTCGTTGAATGGTTCGCACGGTGACACTTGTTGATGGCCCAGCACTGAAATCCGCAGCAATTTGCGGAAGGATTGCACTTCTGTCACGTTGAATGATTCTCTTCAGTCGTCGTTGGTCCCGTTCGTGCAGGATCTTTTTCCGGCCACAGCGATGTCAGAGATTTGATGTTTTACCAGATTCCCGATATTCACGGTGCACTCGTGAAATGGTTTTACGGTAAAATCCCTACCTCATCACTACCTTGGAGATGCTGCGTCCCATCTCTCGTGCGCCGACTATAACACCACGTTCAAATTCACTTAAATCGTGATAACCTGCTATTGTAGCAGCAGTAACCGCTCGAACGCCTGCGCCAGACACCTTTTGTCTTATACAGGCGTTACCAATCGCAGCGCCGTACTCTGAGTGTTTACATATCTCTGTGTTTGCATACGCATTGCTATAACAGTTTCTTTGGCACTTCAGTGTATCTATCAGTTGTTTAAGTGGCAGATTTTATTTATCGAAGTGCAAACTTCAAAGGCGATGCCTGGGTTAAGGAGAGAATTTGATATTGCGCTACGGGTTCTTGTGTTCACTCTGGTGCGACACGCAATTGCGTATTATACATGCACCGTCGTGCAGCTGCGCATTGCCAGCTGTAATCAAACAACAGCGAATGCACACATTGGAACTCATTTTAAGAAAAAATATTAAAGATTATAAATAAACTCGGATAAACCGAAAAAATACCAGATGATTGGAAGATTGCTCTAATTCACCCACTACATAAAAAAGGTAACAAATCAGATGTAAACAACTATAGAGGAATCTCCCTCCTATCAGTCACATACAAAATTCTTTCAGCCTGTATTTTGAAGAGAACACAAGAGCAGTTAGGACCTAAAGCAGGATTTAGACCAAACAGGCCGTGACTCGAACAAATTTTCAACCTCAAAACCATAATCAAAATGCGAGCCCCCAGACAAAAACCGCTAGAATGCACATTTATGGATTTAAAAAAGGCATACGACTCAATAGACAGGCTTTCACTATTCCAAATGTTAGAAGAAAGGGGATTAGATCAAAAAACACGAGAACTCATAAAACAAACACTAATTGGCACTACATCAAAAGTAAAATTCATGGGAGAAATTTCAGAACCCTTTGACATTCAAACAGCTGTGAGACAAGGCGATGGGCTCACTCCTCTTCTGTTCAACGTCGTTCTAGACCAGGTTATGGAAGAATGGGAGAAAGAACTCAAGAAATGTGTTGGAAGTCAATCACACTTGGCTTCCCCAAAAACAACCTCTACATACCATACCTCGCTTTTGCGGATAATTTGGCGATACTAGCAGAAGATGAAGAGACTGCCTTCAAACAGCTCGAGACACTCAGAGAATGTGCAGAAAAAGTAGGGTTATAAATCTCATTCGAGAAAACTGAATTAATATGCTCAAAGAAAGAAATAGCAAGTTTGAGAACAAAATATGGTAAAATCAACAGTCCCATACTTTAAATACCTCGGAGAATTCATCGAACCGACCAGCCTTGAGGAAATCTCACAGCAAAATCACCTCCAAAAAGTAAAAAAAGAGCATTAGGGTTAGAGCAAAATCTCTACAGCAAAAAATCCGTGTCAAGACAGACCAAAAAACGGCACTACAACACAGTCATAAAACCATCAGCCCTCTTTGCAAGTGAAACGTTAACACTTAACAGAAAACATGACCTTGAAGAAATAAAAAAAAGTAGAGAGGAAAATCATTAGAAAAATTCTAGGAGCAAGACTAACTAAAGATAGTTACAGACTACATTCAATAAAAACAACAGAAAAGTTTTCAAACATCGAAATTGACATCAAGAAAAGGCGAATGAAATTCCTTAATCACCTTAAGAGGTTACCAGAAAATCGATTGACAAAAAAGATAATAGATTATGTAACTTCACTTAAAAATCCAATACCTTGGCTGAATGAAATTCGGAAGGATCTTAAAAGTGCAAACATATGTTTTTTTTTATTTTATGGACTGGTGACAAGGAATGGGAAGGAATTCGGCCATGGCCTTTTTTGAGGGAAGCATCCCGGCATTCACTTGGAGTGATTTGGGAAAACCCTGGAAAACCCAATTCTGGATGCCCGGACGGGGATTCGAACCGGCGTCCTCCCGAATGCGAGGCGAGAACGGCAATTATAGGAGAAACAGACATCTTAGAAAGAGACACCTTCTGATACAAAGTAGACAAATGGGAAGTTATAACTGAACAACCAAAACAAAAACAATGCAGACCAAAGTGGTCGGAAGAACGCAAACAAGCTTTTTCGGAAAGAATGAAAGCCTATTGGAACAACAAGATGAAATCAAAGAAAGCTTGATTGAGTCATTTGGTTAACGTCTTCCATTTACTGTCAGATTCGCCAATAATAATAATAATAAACTCGGATAAATTTCGTTAGGATAGCGACAGATGTTGCTGAGACCCAATTGTAGACGGGACAAAAAATGTTTACTTTAAAATATATTTACATGTATTATTATTGTGTGCAATTTACTACTTTTGGATTTTTGTGTGTATGAATTACGTTTGTTGTTATTTTCACACTGTTGTTTTGTGTGGTTACACTCGCGACAAAACGTCTATCATGAAAGACGGTATCAAAAGAGTTGAGTGGCTACGGCGTGCTGGTTACTGATAAATCTGAAAAAAAAAAAAAAAAAATCCGTAGAAATACTGTCGTAGCATCCCTGGAAAAAGGCAGACACGATGTTGTAACTGCTGTTGTGCGTCCTGGGACATAGTTTTGCATTTACATTTCGGAAACCACAAGACGATATTATTTTTGATGCGGTTTTCAATGTTACTTAGCACCGTTCCATCGGAAGATTTATGTATACCTATTACCTATGGGAGTTGACCTGACTCAGTGGATGAAGTAGATGAAAAGTTGGGCATCAATAAACTTTAAGCACCAATTGTTAACGTACAAGGAGTGGAAGCTCTACAGTAATTATCCATTACGTACAACTTGGAACAAACATTTTGCGATTTAAATAGTTGCCTAGCAGTCCGACAGGGACGCGCCATCCGTCAGCCGACTCTGGCAGTTTGTGTGGGTGAAAAGTTGCATTTGTGCCGTCGTGTTTGGGCTGAACTGTTACTGGGCCGTAGCAAGTTTCTCGGCTTCGGTAGCAACAGTCACGGCTAGTAGGGATGAACGGTACTGTGGAAACGTTAGGCTGTATTCTTGTGGTGGGTCGAGACTGCTGCACTCTAAAGCACTGGAGATAAACATTGGAGATGTGAGGAAACATACGAGACCAACCAGCGGTACACTACACAGTATTTCGTAGGTATTCAGATAGTAAGGGAAGAAACCGAGTTTGTAATGGTCAAAGAACTAAAGAAAAAGAGTTAGAGATACAGGCAAATTGGCTGTCGATATGCAGGAGATAGCAATAGCTGTAAGACTCTCCTGCCTAATGATGATAAAAAATAAATGTCCTTAATAACCTGGTTACAGGTTTTCGATTCGTCGGGCAGTCGCTCTGTTTCGTCTCTTAATCTAACATTAATTAATCAGAAGTACAAAAAGGTCAAGAACAAAGTAAACCATTACCAGAGGAGATGGTAAGAGTCCAAGATTCGGCTGCATGATTTCTACGTCTATCTGTTATTTGATTGAAATGCAATATTCATGTATAATTATTAATAGCAGAATACATTACTGCCTGGTTGCCTATCCAAATATGGCCGCAAGTATTTTTAATTAAATTATCAAAAAAAAATCGTGCACTTGTTTTTTTAAATAAATTATGATTCAATCCAAAGAGAGGCATGTAAAGAACATAAAAGTTTGGGTTGCCTACGTAAAAGTGGCCACAAGTAGACAGGGCCGGCGCTAGGATTCTAGGGCCCCGGCTAAGCGATCTTACGACCCTCCCCCCCCCAAAAAAAAATTACACTTTGTTTTTTTATGCATAAACTCAGAAAATTTTTATTTAAAAATGTTCAAATTTATTGGTGCAAATTTTAAAATTTGTGTTTGATTTCTATTTATTTAGGCACCCAGGCCGGCGGATCCCCCTTTATTGGCCAGGGGCCCGGGTACTTTTGCCCCGCTTAACCTCCCCCCCTCCCCCCCCTAACGCCGGCCCTGCAAGTAGAAATGCCAGCTGTTAAGATATGTAAGAGCGAATGAGAGAGAGCGCACCACTAGCCACACCGTCTGACAGACTGTAACAGCTGGCAATCCCTACTTGCGACCATTTTTACAGAAGCAACTCAAACTTTTTACGTTCTTTACATGTCTCTCTTTGAAATAAATTATAATTTATTTAGAAAAGAAGTGAAGGATTTTTGTTTTGTTTTGAAAATTTAATTAGAAATACTTGTGGCCTTTTTTGGATAGGCAACCTGGCAGAACCGTGTTCTGCTATTAACAATTATACATAAATATTGCATTTCTATTAAATAACAGATGGACGTAGAAATCATGTAGCCGGATCTCAGGCTATAAGTATAACGGCTCCGACCCAGATAGCGCGGGGCCAGCGAGCTGGCTTCTCATTGCAAGGGTCGGAGGTTCGAGTCCGGCCTAGGGCATGGGTGGTTTTAATTAAGTGTTGCGTCTGTCCTGTTACTTTTTATCATCAATAAGGCACGAGTAGACTCTACAAACACAATTGAGGAATAAAAAAAACACAGTTGCTGGCTGACTGGCTACAAGGCCGAATGTATTTTTTTGTTTGTTGGTATAACGCCCTATAAAAGTTTAGGATTCGAATCGATGGCACGTTAATCACGAGATTAGTATCTCAACTTCTGAGCCACCATAGGTCATGATGATGATGATCATGACCATGATTATCATTATTGCGTTTTTTTTATTTGCAATGTATTTACTGTCACGAAACTTGAGACTCTCGGGATTTCCTTCACGTGGACTATTTATGTACGGACTGGTCTGTTACAGATTATTACTATAACGGCTGATTCGTCAAGATTTGCCCGAACCACAGAATAACACCCAAAAGAACAAAACATTCAATAGGCCCTATATTTTACATTTTCTATGGTCGAAATACGAAGCAAAAGTTAACAACTCTTTTAAAGTCTCTAAGAGGAGAAATATTTAATCATCTTACTTCAAGATCATAATCGCACTGCCGTTTGAACTTTGTAATTATAGCCTATAGTAGCCTACTAAGGAGACGCCTGTGGTGCTAGGAACACACAAGTTTAACCGGGAGTCGTATCGCGGTACATAAGAAAGCCTGCTTTAACCCGTCATCTCTTTGTTTTCATATGTGTGAGTCTGTTTTTGTTGTACCCGCATTTCTTGGATAATAAACAAAAAAGCCTGTTTTACTTTCTTCTGCCGTGAGATCTAGCCAGTGGCCACTGTCACATGTACTTCGTGTTGGTACGCGAGTCTTCCGCGAAACGAAGATGGCAGTTCCGTGAGGTCACAGCTTTGACTGAGGATGTCTGTCTGATGGACGAGGAATGTGCGTGGGAACTGGTGCGTGGCTGTGTAGCAGGAAGTACGGCTTGCACACTACTCGCTGTGTGTGCATCCAGACATCTCCAGCGGTATTTCCTTAGCAGGCAGTAGTACAACAAAGGTGTTGCGTACGGCGCTACTGTCTGAGATATCCTGGAGGGTAGTTTACTTAACTTTCTGCGTGATTGAGGTATTTTTAATAGCTTTACAACTCGTCGACGTCGAGATCATTAGAGGCGAGATGGGACTAGGGACAACGAACGGGAAGGAATTCAGCCATGGCCTTTTGAAGGAAGCATCCAGGAATTCGCCTGGAGTGATTCGGGGAAACCCAAATCTAGGCGTTCTTGAGTTTCATATGGCAACAATTCGCCTTTTTCATAGTAACCTTACCCAACCAGTACCTATTCCAACAGGGTAAAGAGTACCTACAATTTTACGTAGGATGCTACTATGTAAATTACCTGGCTTACTTTAAACATAAAGCGAAAGGTCAAAGATAGCTTCAGGTCTACCGAAAATCTCAGCGAGAACGAAATTTGAACCAAAGTCATTTTTCCGACTAGGTGCGTAAGCGTTAACGCTCTGGCCTCGCATTTGGGAGGAAGCGGTTTCGAATCCCCGTCCGGCTATCCAGATTTTTGTTTTTCACGGTTTCCCTAAATAAGTCCAGGCGAATTCCGCTGTGGCTCCTTCAAAATACCAGGACCGAATACCTTACCTTTCCTTTCCCTCATCCATTCCTTCCTTTCATGACCATGACATCGATGAGGCTTAAAGCAAGAAACGAAAAAAAGGAGACATTTCGACCTTTCAACCTTACTTTTTTTTTTTTGTACGAAAGATTTTGTCAATTACTTGGGAACGTCTATGCACAGTGGATAAGTCAATGCCAATTTTTGCCCCTGCCCTGCTGTAAATGCAATATAGCAACATTTTTGAGGTACAAAACCAAGCCATCAGGAGAAGAAGGTTTCTTTTGTGTGTGTGGTTGATCTTATACCATATTCGCTGACTTTTTAAACTGAATGTTCAGCGTTAACTACCATTAAAACAATTACTCACGTTCACCGTGAAAAACTGAAGGAAAACAAACAAATAGTAATCCCGAATAAACCGGGAGTCCCCGAAAGGCAGGTCACCCGTTTAATTGATAAAGTGAGTTGGGGGTCACAGCTAGGGTGGGCACCCGTACTATGCTATAGAATATTGTTCTTTATTTTCCATAGGCGTACTGTATAATCTACGAAAGCAATAAAGTACGTTCAAATACCTTTTTTTACTTGGCTCACGTTATAACCTCACTGTTTGATATTTACGTATAAAGATAATATCCAAACGCATCTTTAATATATATATATATATATATATATATATAAAAAGACTTTGGCACACTATACTGCGTTTCTGAAGGCAATCACAATGAAATGTCAAACGACAATCACACTTGACGTATGTTTTGACTGAGGTTACTTTTGATTCACTTTATATTTTTCGTTAGTAAAAAATGAGATTATATATTTTATAAATTCATTTTGTATGTATGATGTGTAACAATTTCTTGTGATTTCATAGATCTAGTCACAGAGTTTCTTACCGGCTGCGCAGTGCAGCTGTATCGTAGCCACCTAAATGACTGTGCGGTGTCGGCTGGTGGCGTTTGAAATAACTCCAATCGAGTGAGCGACAACGATAAGAAAAGGCGGCCGAAGTCTGGCCCAGTGTAACCACTTCAGTCGGCAGAGTTTGGTTGACTGTTCCACAGAGTAAAACCTCGGCCGAACTCAATTACAGTGTGAAAGTACGCTAACTGAGCCCATTAGAATTTTATTTATGGACTTGGATGAAGTGTGAGGTGTACTCATATGGCAATAGTATGGCTGTTCGATATTAATTGCTAGGCCCCAAAAATTGCGTTGTTGACCAAATATGGGAACAAGAAGGTTAACTCAGATAAGGCATTTTTTACTTAGGGCCTTACGGATCGTCTAGGTGCTTAGAGGCGGGAAATGACTAGTGAAAGGGGAAAGAATTCTACCATGACCTTTTGTGGGAGCCGTTCCGGCATTCATCTGCAGTTATTTCGGAAAAACCACGAAAACTTTAAACCAGGATCGCCGAAACAGGAAGCGAACCCACATCCTCTTGATTGTCTGGCCCAAGAATTAAGCACTCGTTCGCTGAAGTTACGTTAATATATAATAATTCCGTGTGGTCGGAATGACCTGGTGACAGTGTTTCTATTGGCTGAGCATTCCGCCCCCGTCGTAGCCGCCTTAAGGGGGCATCCATAAATTACGTGAGGTGTTTTTCCGGATTCCCCCCCCCCCCTCTGGTGAAATCTGGTTTGTGAGAGCCCCCTCCCCTACAAATCGCCCTCGGAACTATCCCTCTAAAATCTACTCTCGCGTATTTTGTAGACCTTCCCCCCCCTATTTCACCTCACGTAATTTATGGTGGACGCCCCCTAACCTAACCTGTCAAACCGAGCGTGGTGGGTGAACGGTTAACGTTCTGGCCTCGCATTCGGGAGGACGCGGGTTCGAATCCCCGTACGGGCATCCAGATTTGGGTTTTACATGGTTTCTCCAAATCACTCCAGGTGAATGCCGGGATGCTTCCTTTAAAAAGGCCACGGCCGAATTCCTGCCCGTTCCTTGTCCCCAGTCTCATTCCACCTCTAACGACCTTAGCCGTCGACGAGGCGTAAAGCCATAAAAAAACCCTACAGTTTATCGTGCAATCCGAACCACGGAAGCGTTCTATTGTACTTCACATTACACAGCAAGCTGTGCCAGAGGTGACAGTTAGGTTAAGTGCCTATGAAAACCTTCGCCGAGACTGTGGTTCGAACCGGGGACCTTTCGCTCCCCAGTCAGACGCCTTAACCACTGAGCCACCACACCGCTTCTAAGTTATGTTAAGGTGGAGTATTTGAAATTTTATTGAGCATTGTTCTCACTTTAAAACAAACAATAAACTGGCTTTTTATCGGAAATCATACGCAGTAGGACATACTGTGTTGCTATTACCTTTTGTTTCACCTGCAGGGATAGTGACGTTTTCGCCCGGAAAACTGTAAGAGTATATGGATGTTAAAACAGCCGCTCGCTTATACCTGGTGTTAATCTATTAAATGTTTTCAGTTATCAACAGGAAAGTTGACGGTTAGAGTGCTTCCACATGTCTAATTAGTCATGCGCATTGTAATCAGGCACCGTAGTACAGGAATCCTTCATCGGTATGTGGAGCAGCCACTGTCAGCGTGCTAATGAAGGTGTCGTGCCAGCCACGAGATGTGACAGCTGGTTTCATGGCTCACTGGAGCAGAGTATTACAATTACGGTCTTGTTCGCTTTTTTTTTCTAGTCCAGTTTGCTAATGAAAGAAACACCTTATCTTGGCGTTTTTCGTGTTAATTGCTTACTCATTCGGTTAAATAACCAAAAAGGAACTCATATTTTATAATTTGAAATTTTTTTATATTTTGCTCTTATCATTTGATAAACATTGTTCTATTATTGGTGTGAATCAACGTCAGTGCTAGAAATCTACATCTAGAAGTTAATGCGAAAATATTCCTAGGGTTATTTGATTTTAAGTACAGTTTTTTCTGCACTCAGCTGATAAAAAATTAATTATAAGGTTTTATACCACTATTCGACGTTGAGATCGTTAGTATCAAAGTAGGTACTTAATGGGACAAAATTTAGCTACAGCTTTTTGAAGGAACCATGGAAGACGGAAATCTGGATGGTCAGACCGGGGATCGAACCAGTGTCCTTTCGATCCGGAGACAGGCCACAATGTTGATCGATCACCCACCATGTTTTGTAGAATTAGTATACAAACTACTTGTTAACAAGATATGAAGCAATTCATGAATGTCAATGTTATAACCAGAGAGAAATTAAATGATGGAGAATATATGAGTTGATTTATCGCGTAGCTGTTATTTCGCACCAAGCGTGGTGGTGTAACGGTTAGCGTTCTGGCCTCGCATTCGGGAGGACGGCGGTTCGAATCCCCGTCCGGGCATCCAGATTTGGGTTTTCCATGGTTTCCCAAATCACTCCAGGCAAATGCCGGGAAGCTTCCTTAAAAAGGCCATGGCCGAATTCCTTTCCATTCCTGGCTTTCCCGTCTCTAAAGACCTCGCTGTTGAGAGACGTAAAGCAGTTAAAAAAAATGTCATTTCGCAAGGGAAGAAAAGTGTTTCTTAAGTCTGAATCGAGGACAAGTGAAGCATACAAAATCCAGTAAGGACAGGAGGCTATGACTTCAACAAAAAGAGCGGTACTATGCGAACGACGGTTACCAAGCTCCTGAATCCTGCAACCAGACACAGTTACCACATTAGGAACCCCTATAATTGGGTTCAATCCATCTCCACCATCTTGAGGCAGAGTCGGAACATTTGCGTAAAACCTTTGGCATGTGTCGTCTTTGAGTTTGTCTTTCGTAAACATCACCATAGTCGCAGTTGACAGCAAGCGGCAGGAATCGACGTCGCTCTCTAGCGTCATCCGTTAAGGGCAGCGATAGCAGTGATCCGAAAAGATGGACACCGTCTAATACAAAACTAACTCAGACTAATGGATCATGTGTATGGTTGGAGATGGATGTAGATAGCGTGCTTGTTATTATTCCAAACAGTTTGGTTTAAATTGGCTCCTCATCATTTAATAAATGGATTGTGGTTAGCCAGTCTGCACTTTATACAGGGTGTTACAAAAAGGTACGGCCAAACTTTCAGGAAACATTCGTCACACACAAACAAAGAAAATATGTTATGTGGACATGTGTCCGGAAACGCTTACTTTCCATGTTAGAGCTCATTTTATTACTTCTCTTCAAATCACATTAAACATGGAATGGAAACACACAGCAACAGAACGTACCAGTGTGACTTCAAACACTTTGTTACAGGAAATGTTCAAAATGTCCTCCGTTAGCGAGGATACATGCATCCACCTTCCGTCGCATGGAATCCCCGATGCGCTGATGCAGCCCTGGAGAATGGCGTATTGTATCACAGCCGTCCACAATACGAGCACGAAGAGTCTCTACATTTGGTACCGGGGTTGCGTAGACAAGGGCTTTCAAATGCACCCATAAATGGAAGTCAACAGGGTTGAGGTCAGGAGAGCGTGGGGGCCATACTAACGAAACTAAAATGAGCTCTAACATGGAAAGTAAGCGTTTCCGGACACATGTCCACATAACATATTTTCTTTGTTTGTGTGTGAGGAATGTTTCCTGAAAGTTTGGCCGTACCTTTTTGTAACACCCTGTATAAATCCATGAACGCCACTTGGGTCACACTATAAGCTGATAATATATATGTAGCAGTCATTGCCTTGATTTTCTCTTAATGATCCAATGACTAGTTCCCGCATCCGAACCATAGTTGTTCTCCCTGTTCGATCCTAACTCACGGGCAGACGATAGCCTACCTGTTATCTACTAGGCATACCGCTTGGTTGGTGATTGGAAAAATCTAAATTTCATCCACAACTGCGGCTCGAATTAAATAACCTTTAGTCGATCACCATTATTCGTTACTGCGCCTTAGCGGTCTCGGTCAAGAGGCACCACATCGTCACTATAACAATCAGTCGTGGGTGGGTTTGTCATGCTGTGTCAGCTGGCACCAACCACTGTTTCTTATTCAGGGTGATTCAAAATAACGTGGACAAAATGACATGGTAGATCAGTCATACAACAAGAATCAAAAATCGCATAGGAACAGAGGCTCGCAACTGCGATCCGAAGCCGCTACAGGGAGTCTAAAATAATACTGACACAAAGAGAAGAAACAAAACCATTACAGATCATTTTTTTTTTTTTTGATAATTACTCACTCACATGCGACTAATGCAAACCAAATGTTGAGCCTATAGCAGATGCTCAAAGTTTTTGCCAGATGCATCGAGACAAGCACGGCATCTCCGTTGCATGTAACAGCGCACCTTCTCAAAGATACCAGGTGTATCTCGAACACATCCGGCTGCCGCAGATTCTTCCTACCTAGTCTTCCGGCGTTTCAACAGGTGTATCATACGCAAGTCCTTTTAAAAATCCCCACAAGAAAAAATCCAAGGGAGACAGGTCTGGTGATCGTGGTGTCTCGTGTTTGTATCGCAACGCCCTCTCGTAGCTCTAGCACCCTCTACAGGCGTTTGCGACCCTCTGTTCCTATGCGATTTTTGCTCCTTACTGTATGTCAGATCTACCATGTCATTTTGTCCACGTTATTTTGAATCACCCTGTATAAGAAACAGTGGTTGGTGCCAGCTGCCATAGCATGACAAACCCATCCACGACTGATTGTTATAGTGACGATGGGGCGCCTCTTGACCGAGACCGCTAAGGCGCAGTAACGAATTATTGTGATCGACTAAAGGTTATTTAATGACTGGATATTGTGGGCCATATTTAATTCGAGCCGCAGTTGTGGACTACGTAGAAAAATCCTGCGTTAAATCACTAGCCCCTCAGAGTGGGGGCATTCGACAATATTGATGGTAATTCCTTGACGAATGAGAACGTTAAACTCGAGAACATCTGGGATGCTTTTCAGGTCATAATGGGCCGACACCATCAAGAAACTACACATAAAACATACACATGTAAATTCAGTAACAATAACACCAACCATAGGTTACTTAGGATGGAAATTGTATAGCATCCACGTAAAATTACATAAGTTATTGCGCCACAGAATTCGATTCGTGTCCGTGTTTACCTTATAGAACCGTGGGAACATACCACCGTACGATACGGGCTGGTCCACCGCAAGAAACTGGAGCTCAGCAGCCTTTGGAACGAGTCACAGCCAAGTTGTCGGCTAGTCAGCAACGAGACGTAACTATATTGCTATTTGGGTCGACGCATCGTACAAAAACTATTCGACAAGTGGCCACAACGTACACACTTTGACAATATATTTGGCCGACGCTGAAAAATTCTATCACTCTTATTTTGCAAAATCTGACATCAATGTCATCCCAGGAAACAGTAATGTAATGCTAGCAAGCCAGTATTGTGTTACTGTTCCTTAGGGTGACATTTTATTATTATTATTATTATTACTCCGCGATTCACTAAAAGTGTGTGGCGGAGAGTGGTGCATTGCACCTATCCGAAAGGGTGATAGTTTGAAAGGTATATACGGGATGTGGCAGGAGGCGCCCATGGGCTATTGTGAGGAACCAACCCAGCATTCGCATGGAGTGATCTGGGGAAACCATGGAAAACCCAGATCAGGATGACCGGAGCGCTTTAGCGAAAGCTACTCCTGTCGGATTTTAAGTTTACTCGCCCGTTAAATCCTTTCTATTCCATTCCCTAATCGCTCGTGGGAAAAATGAATACAGAAATGAGTCGGTTCTGGCCCTGATTTCTCTTATCTTATTTCCACGGTCATTCCGAGATATGAATGTTGCTGGTAGCAATATTTGCTGGCTGTCATTCCGAAATACGTCAGTCGTGAATTTTTCAATTAGCTTCCGTCGAGAGCAACGCCTTCGGTGTTCCAGGTCTTCCCAACCTGGCTCCTTCAACATCGCAATTACGCTTTCCCTCCAACTATATACACCCGTCAAGAATCGGGTGGCTCTTCTTTGGACTTTCTCTAACGCCTTCAGTAAACCCTTTTGATGGGGACCCCATACAGAACAACAATATTCTAAGTGAGGACGTACTAGTGACTTGTATACAATCGATTTAACTTCCGAAGTGCATTGATTTAAATTACGACCTAGAAATCTGAGCATACGATTTGCTTTCCCCGTTACATTCCCGATATGCTCATTCCACGACAAATTATTACGAATTGTACCCCTAGGTATTTAGCGGAATCTACCGTTCTAAAGACAGTATCATTAATTGTATATTCGTAGTTAACTGGTGTCACCTTTTTACTTACACACATGACTTGGCACTTTTTAGCATTTAACTCCAACTGCCAATCTTTACACCACGCAATTATTTTCATAATATCGTCTTGTAACAAAGCGCAGTCCTCCTGGGTTTTGATTTCACGATAAATAATAGCATCATCGGCAAATAATCTTTTCATCCCCCCTATTATGTCGCATAAGTCATTAATGTATATGAGAAACAACAGAGGCCCCATCACGCTTCCCTGGGGTACCCCGGACCTCACTTCGGTACGTGATGAACGCTCACCGTTGAGAACTACACACTGTGTTCTGCCCTTCAGAAAGTCTGCAACCCAGTCGCCTATTTGTCTAGATATGCCGTAACCACGAAGTTTCCTAAGTAACCTAGTGTGAGGCACAGTGTCGAAAGCTTTTTTAAAATTGATGTCAAATTGTGCAAAATAAGAGTGATAGAATTTTTCAGCGGCGGCCAAATTTATTGTCAAATTGTGTACATGATCTTTTTTTATGTCATCAGTATTTCGACTGGTTTAATTCAGTCATCTGCCTCCATCTATCATCAACCAATTCCTTCATCTAAGCGAACCCATCGCAACATACTTCGTCAGTTGTTTGCTTCATTTTTCCTCGTTCCAGTCACTACGACACCAACTAGCTATTCCAAAGGTAGTTGGTGTGAGTCTAGAGAGGGAAAAAGGGGGGGAGGGCAGCGAAGGCCCCACCACAATTATACCAGATTTGTTAGATCTGAAGCGATTATCCTGAGGGTGGAATGTTTGTGCTGCCCTCTGTCTGCGGAACGTGTAACTTGTGTTCTGTATGATAAGTGTATTTTTGTTTGTTAAATATGTTTGATTCATATATTATTATCTTTCTCTTCGATTGTCCCTTCCTGCAACAAATTAACGAATCCCGCATGTCTCCAAATGTGACCAAATCATTCTTTCTCGCCTGTTTAAGTGATTTTTCCTCACTCTTCTTGCCCTTGCCCATGGTTTCCAAAACACGCCCGTTTCGAACTTAATTTTCAACATACTCCTATACAAAGTCTATCATATGCCGGATACGATAGCGTAAGAGCTAGAGAGTAAGCTCTACTTGCGTAGGGTATTTGGTTCGAGTCCGGCCAAGGGAAAGGCTGTTCTTCATTAAGTATTGTGTCTGTCCTGAATTGTTCCCCACTTTTTATAGTTAAAAACACTTTAAAATGATGGAAGCACGCCGGAGCTAATATTATTTATTTTATTTTACTTAAAAGTTTATTTCGGCAATATTAGGGCTGACTGTGTGGCTTAATCGACAAAATTCACTTCCACCAAGGTTTTTTTTTCTCTTCTTTCTTCTAATGATGCAGATTAAAAACATTTGAATCTCAAGTCTATATTTGCAAGTAAAAGATTCCTGTTTTTGAAGAAAAATCTGTTTTCTAAAGGTGTTCTAGTGTGTAGATAAATGTATATTTGGCGGTAAGTTCCAATTTTAAAGATGTAGTAATGAACCAGGAATGTAATAATTTTCGATTTTATGGTCTATCCTGTCAAAATTCTTTCAGATTACGTCATCTAACACTTAAAGACTTGTTTATGTTAAGCCACAATGTCCAAAGACCCGACATAAAACCGTGGTTTGGAAAAAAATATTTCAGTACTTCTATTTCTATGTTTTCTTTGATATTCCGAGCCTTATAGGTAAATGTCGTCATTGCATTTAGGAGAATCTGGGTTCGATTCCAGTTTTATCAGTCTAGATTTAGTTTTTTTTTTTAATCGAAAGCGCTCTAAACGAATAGCGGAACATTTCCTTCATGAAGACCATGATTGAGGTTCACCAACAATCCCTGCTTGCCTCTCAACTCCGCTCTTCTAGAGGAGAGAGTCTGTATCAGTATGTTCAAAAAATCATCTAAACAAAATGTTAGAAAAAGATGAACAGATAATAAGTAATTTTTTAGTATAAATTTCGATGGTGGATGATTCTACGACGAGAGGTGAAAGATGTTAGAAAATCAAGTTATTTTTAACATTTGCATTGCCGCTTTTAAAATAATAATTTATTATTTTAACAAACAGTTGCTGCGGATTTTTCTATATCAACAATCTATTAGTAACAGATTTATATCTGTATTAATGTGCTTCTTCGAGGATGTTTACGGATTCCACCCAGTTCCATTTGACTACAGAGGGAACCTGGACGTGCAGAGAGTTGTGTTTTTCCTGCAGGAAGTCTCCTGTGCGTGGTTCCTGGACACCGGGTTGGCGGGAACTTCGCCAAGGCCAGCCAGCCGCCATCTTTGCGATGCCTCGCCGACTACACTTTATGCAGGCAGCCCAGAGGGGCTCCATGAGTTACTGCTCCCGTCAACGTAAACTACACGGCACTCCCACAACGCACTCCACAAAAGCATCGTTAATGTTTCCGTTTTTGCCACGCTTGTGTCGGAAATACCCGTAGAGATAATAACTGGATATTATAAGCGGTATTCCCTCAATGTAATTAATTAATGTCACTTTCAACATAACACAGACACTACCATTTCAAGAATGCGACATACAGAAGCTTAAACTGTAGACAATACATAGAATACCGTAATCGAACGTATATCATTTCAAACACGCGCCAAAATACCACAATAAATAACTGAGCTGCCAGAACAACAGCACTTATTACAATAACGCCAAGCAAAATCGTAACAAAAACAAACATATACTAACAACATTACTGCCAAAAATAAGTAGTCAGTACAACGTGAGAATGATATTTAATTTATCAAAAATCATCTATGCTGCGAATTTTAAAATAAACCACATCTAAACAATAAGGCATTATTATTAACTTAAGAGCTGCCTAATTACTCGACTGCTTAATAATGAAGAAAAGGGGGGAGGGATGAAATCCCTACCATGGCTACAACACGAGTTGTAAGGTCTGGAGCGTTTAACCCTACAGGAAGAATGCTTATATTGCCATCTATTGGCGAAACAAATAATTTGTGTTCTGGTGATTTAGTGTATTTTTGTTTTGGTTAATTGTGTAGACTCCAACACTGGTCTAGATCAGCGTTTCTTAACCTGTGGTCAGAAAAGTATATTTTATATTCTTGGTTCCCATTAGTTCCTAAATTACTAGGAAATATCACTTACAAAGAGTAAAATTCTTTCAGTTTGTACTTAAAATTTTCAGGTCTTTCTGCAGTACTTTTCATTTCGGCAAGACATTGGATAAGAAAACGGCAGGTCATTTTATCCCTCTCTGCACATTTAACAAACAAATAAAACTTTCTGTAGATGTTTCATATCTTCGTCATATTATTGATATGTATATAAGCACAGAGACCGATGTCTTCAGGATTTTATAATGCCAAATTCAGACGGTTTGTATGAATTGCGCTGGTCTTGTAACAATACCTACATTCTTCACCATAGTATTGCATGATATGCGTGAGCCTATTTACAAATAAATCTTGGAGCTCATTTATGTAATTTGTAAATTTGTTTTGAAGATTTTCCCCAGATGGAGACAGATAAGCGTCTACGGAACGAAAGATTTGCAAAATTTATGATTTATGGACAGTATAGTTGATATGGAAAGAGTTTAATATCCCATCCACTGTAGCTGGACCAAACCTGGCTTCATTGTCAATTATGGGGAACATTCCTAGAAAGATTCTTTTGAGCAGTAACAGAATGAAAACTACGTCTGGTGGCGCCGCACACTGGAACCGTGAGGTACAAACGTCAAGGGAGCGTCCATAAACCACGTAGCTCCATTTTGGCCTCCTGTGAACCCTCTTCCCCCCCACGTAGGCTGACGAAGCTTTTCTCTCTCCCCCCCCCCCCCCTCCTCCACGTAGCACGTAGCTTTTTTCCATATTGATTCCAGAAGAAATTTTGTACTGTTTTATCTTGTCAGACTATCGTAAATTACACAAGGAGATAGTTAAATGACAGAAATAAATATTTACGTGTTGTTGTGTGTCCTGTACCCCATTTTAACTCTGACAAATAATATGAATGGAAAGCTACGTGACTTGGCTTGGAACACCCCCCCCCCCTTCCACCACGTAGCCCAACGTAGCTTTCCAGGCAACTCCTCCCCCCTAGACCGATCCACGTAGTTTATGGACGCTCCCCAAGACCCCGCGTATCATCCGTCCTGACTGCGGCTTTTAGGCGGTTTTCCGCAGGCATCGAAGCGAATGCCGAAACGGTCCCCTATTTCCAACTCATAAATTACACACTTCACTAATAAAAAACAAAATTATCACACAAAGAACACAGTTACCAATTTCGCAGACAGATGACAAAACTTCACTTCCTCCATTAGGGATCGTCCATTAATCACGTAATGTGTTTTTCCGGAATTCCGGACTCCTCCCCCCCCCCACTCCCCTGTGGTGAGATTTGGGGAGATCTGGTTGGACCCCTCCCCCCTTGCTGACCAACCTCGTATTTTTTTTTTTTTAGCTCTCCTGCTTTCGAGGCCGGTTAACCCTCCCTAAATTTGGTACCTGCGTCGTTTTGTAAACCTTTTACACCCACTTAAAGGCAATGTCCGCGTCGTTTGTGAACCTTAGTTCTCCATCCTTCAAGAATTTCAAAAGATGATGTGAGATTTCCGTCCACCTGCTCCCCCCTCCCCCCTCCTCCCCTCGAAGAGATTTCGCCGGTCATCCAATTTTTTCTATTTCACCTCATGTAACTAATGGACGTCCTCTTAGTACACAGTACGACCTGACAGCAGGTATAAAATGCTTGACGTCACATGGGCATGGGGCCATAAAACCAAAGCTCCAATTTTAACCATGTCAAAGATGAGAAAAACTCATTAAAGGCAGTCGACCCCTAACGTTGAGAGAAGGTGGTGAAAAAAAAAGAAGAATAAAATTTGTTAAACACGAGCGTTGAGGCACAAAGGCTGAAACATGTTCAATCACAAAGGAAGGGATGTGGGAAAATTATTTGAGCGAATGCACACTTCTCAAAAATAACGAAAAGGGTCAGAAAAGAGCCTGCCTTCAGGAGAATAATGTGCAATCACTGGTCTTTTTTGTTTTTTGCTATATTGGTATTTTTTTCATCAATTCTCCGTATTAAGCTGAAAACTGGCACAATATATGAGTGAATATACGCAATGATATGTAGAGAAATTACGAGAGCAAAAGAAAATGCAGACTAGCACGAAAGTAGATATTAACGGGCACAAATGTTTAGATACACCGTCTAGGCTCTCAGACAGATACTTGAGTTTTGAACAATTAAGAGATGCGTAAGATAGTTTGGAGACGCGTGGTGGTGGAGATTCAGTTGTTACCCGTGTTTCCGCAGGTGTGCCAACTTCCCAACGAACCCACTCGCTCGTGACTGCATGCGCCGCGTCCGAGGTCAAAGAGGTTACCGCGCAGTGCACTGCTGCTCCGTCCGCTAACACACGGCAAACGTGCCTCCCAGAACCAAGCCAGCAGTGTTTCCCAACGTGGGGCCCACGCCCCACAGGGGGGCAATTTGGTTTTTTTTAGGGGGGCAATTTAGAAATTGACTTGATACGACTTTACCACTTTCTCTTCGGGTTATTTAAATGCAATGCTAGATATAGGTACAAAATATAGCAAAATAGCAAATTCTTAAAACAGTGCTGTAAATAATTATTAGGTATAATTTTGTTTGATATTAGCAAAATATATCATCTGGATGATTTGAGTCGTCAACTTGACCTTTTTGGGATTCACCGCGTAATTTGCCGTCTGTCGGCCTGTTATCAGTAAATGATTTACTGATAAAAAAAAGAAAAGAAATCGACTGGATATATAACAACGTGGAGACCTGAGATTAAAGCTTACAAAATTGGAGCCTAATATAAAATCTCTATGTCAAGCATCAAGCGCAAGGATCACACTAAACTGCCATAATAAATCTTTATTAAAAAATCTTTTGAATTTTAATTTTAGTATTTCATTATATGTTTTTTAATTTTACTTAGTGTGTTTTATGACAATATTAAGGTGTTATCTTTCAAAAATCATCCTATATGATTTTCGTTAATAACAAATAATTTTTTTATTTAAAATTATGTATGGGGGGGGGGGGGGGGGCTAACAAATGTTAAAAGTGGGTCATGACCCAAAAAAGGTTGGGAAACACTGAAGCCAGCAGTGTCACTTCCATAGTAAGCCCTTACATTCGAATTGTAACCATACGAAATTATTATTTATGAAGCAAAGATTTATAGTTTTAAGATTTACCACTTATTTGTATAAAATTTCTAGACGACTATCATCATAATACTAAATACCTACCAGCGTAACTGTACGTGTTAAAGCGTCATCAATATGGAGAGGGGAAGTAAAAAGGGCCCACGTTCAAATCCCTAGCCCGGCGCACAAGCCGTCTTGATAACTGCTTTCAAGCAGTTTGTCGTAACCACTTAGAAAATACTGAGACGGTTCCCTATCCCACCCTTAAATATTATACATTTCACAAACAAAAATATAGTTATCTTACAGAACATAGATTTCAAGTTTCACAAACAGATGGCAACCTCCACTAGGCCCTATCTCCTACAAGTGGATTCAAGAAAAGAATTTACTTTTCTCTAAGAGCGTTCAAGATCGTTCGAAACCTTTAGCAGTGAGATAAGAATAAGTGAGTAATCAAAACTCTGCCTGGAGGTGGCCGAACCCCACGGGAATCTCCCAGCCATAATAAGTCATACGAAAATAAAGAAGAGTACTGAATACGGAAACATAATAGTTCGTTGTGGTATTTTCAATCAATAGCTCATTGTACAAGAAATATTTTATATATTACGTTGAAAGGAAAGAAACAAAATAAAATATTATCAATCCGTTTTACGTTCATATTCTCCACATATTAGAACTGTATTTACCGCCCAAACCCAACAATATAATTATGGTTGAAAGGTGTGATTCAAAAGATGAGCTGCAAACATCTAATCACATGGCAGGTATACTGGCGATTGAAGATCATGCCCCCCTTGCACGCGCCTCATCTCACAACCTCCATCGGCTGCCTACTCCTCCGAGCAGATCCATGTGTCCAGAGAAGCGTGTGCCAAATTTGCCAGCGGGCACTCTTTCCTCTTGACATGTAGGAGTAAGGGCAGCGGAGTGGAGATAGAACAGAATGAGCTTTAGCCGCCCCTGTTAACTGAACCCACTACAGTAAAACAGTTGGAAGGAAGAAATATAAAGCATTTGTAAAAACGCTTCATGCCAAGAACCAGTTTCGTGAGAGACATTTCTCTTTTTTAATTTTGACTTTATACCTCGTCGACGAAGAGATCATTAAAAGGCGAGAAATAATCGGGGGCTCGGAACTGTAAAGAAATCGACCATGGCCTTTTAAAGGAAACAATCCCGCCATGATTTCAGGAAGACGCGACAAAACCGGAGGATGGACGGCAGGACTGGGATTCGAACCTGCGTCATCCATAATGTTCGGCAGTAGGAGATAGTTAGGGATTACGGCAAGAAATGCTGTTCCATAATATCCATGTTAAGTGGTAATATGATTATTAGCAACTTTTACGAAAAAAACGTGAATCTGGTACCCAAGGTTACCTTAAAGTGTAGGTTTTCAATCTGTGGGGCGCTTCCCCCCCCCCCTTTTCCCAGCGGGACACAGGGTGCCAGGTAACTTTGCCGTCCGTGTGGACGATACCCTAGCTATATACCGTCGCAAGTACTATGACTCCTTCACTGCCTCTTAGATTTGAAAACCTTTATTCTAAAAGGTTTCCTCTGAAATGTCTTTGTTGGTTCTGAAAAGTAGGCATTTACCTGTATTTATTTTGTCAATAATAAAGGATAGTGGATGATGTCTAAGAGTTCTCAAAATTGAACGATAATACAGCTAATATTCTGAAATAAGATCGAAGTTCATTGTTTTTTCTGTCAACTTCATGCGGCCTTAACAAAAGAGTCATCAAGCGCAAAATAACAAGGTGCTTCACTGAGCGTCAAAAGAGATAGGTCAACGAAAATCACAATTTATCCTTGCTGAAGACTAGTAGCTCAGTTAGCTAAGTCGTCTGAATGGGAATCTTAAGATCGCGCTCTGAATTTTCATGGACCGTTAAACAGATCTTATTACTAGCTAAGCTTTTTTTGTGTGTGTGGAATACGCTAGTACGCTCCGTGGTTCGGGTTCCACATAAATCTGTAGATACCTATGGCCCCGTATGATTGATAGAGGGGGTTTACGAGGCAAATTAAAATTCTATCACTAGGCGGCTGATCAACCCGTCTGGGCCTCCAGGCAATAATGCCATGCGCATTTACTTCATCTGTACTAAAGATGAAATAAACGGGTCAAGTGCGTGAAGACCTATTATCATCAATACTAATAGAAAGCCAGTTTGGTCTTTGTAATCGTGTCACGGACTTCGTTGCGGACAAGCAATGGCCAGAGATGGTTTTACTCTCTGCCAATAGATGTAATTATAACAAGCTAAGAATTTGAGATACCGATTTATATTTCTGTAATACAGTAGTTCAATATGCTTTAAATTGCATAATACCCGTCAAGAAAAGTATGTATTTCGTTTAAATCTGCAAATTAATAATTAGTTGCTTTTAGTTTACTTATGTTCGATCGTTGCAGAAAGAAATATGTACGACATTACTACAAAAGAAAGGTTATGAGTAGTACGTTATAACAATTCTATTTAATTATGCAACTTCAAAGAAATGAATTGCCAAAAAATTGTGTTCAACCCACCATTTTCGACGGACTTAGAAGCTATGTAGTTTTACATAAAGATTTATACGACTTACGTGACTCGGCCAGATTATCATATTGTTACATAAAAGATTATGTTAATGGCAGAATCTGTTTTGCAAGATACAAGCCAGGGCATTTGAACTGTTGTCAGATTGAAGTGTTACGGCTGCGAAGTAAGACATTTAACCTGTGACATGGCTGTGCTCCATTGGATGTGCATTCACTAGAAACACAATTGAGTGAAGTGTTGTTGCCGGGATCGGCTCCAGGTGGCTCGGGTGTCGCGCCATACTTCGCTCAAGGACATATCGTGGCATCGACCCAGTTCCTACTACAGTTGAGGTGATAGATTAACTGACTGTTCGCCTACAGCCGATGTTAAATTCGAAATGAAGATGAAACTTTGTTGTTGAATCTCAACGTCTGGAATAATCCTCAGGGTCCATTCTGCCTGTTGTTAATGCGCAACTCAGCGTGATGTCAAATATGTACTGCGGGAAGGCTGGGGAGCCCAGTATTGACAATGTCTAGTCCATTCCATCACAGGTCATGAAATGGAGTGAAGAGCTCTGCCAGAACATGTCTTTATAAACAGTTTATACAGACTGCGCAAGTCTCTAACCACTACGCTGACGTGTTGGACAGGTGCGTCAACGCCAGTGGGCTGTTTCAGACTGATTTCAGGGAATAATCGTGGGCTACGTAGAGCATTGAACCCTGCTCTCCAGTATTCGCTTTTTAGGCTATGCGACTACCCAACCTTTATCTAATAGTTGTAAGTAATATGCTAAATATAATTAAAAGTTCCTGTTGCTCTTATTAATTATTCTGTTTGATTTCTACAATTTTACGTGAGTGGTATCAGATTAATGAATTAATGTCTGTGTATATACTGGGTTGTTAATAAATGGAAAAATTCTCTCATGTGAATGTTCTTAGTCCTTAGCGTTGTAGCCGCGCTCTTTTTTGGAAATCCTCTCATTTTCGCTGGGGTGGGCGTATTTAGTGTCAGCAACGAGTTTCCCTGTCCCTTGATATGCTGGTCACATCGATTTTGACTTGAACATTTTGACCATATGACACAACATTTTGAATTTTTAAAACCATTACTTTAAGGAAGTAATGTTTACTGTCGCTGTCGATCTTAGTTGAGACTGATACTACAGAATGTTTAGTATCGACTGACACTTGTTTCACGAAGATCGGATAACAGAGGCGTGCACAATGACTAGCTATCAAATAAGATGGACACACGAAAGCTTTTCCATAGTAGCAATCGCTTGCGCCTTACCGTACACCACTAGTCCGTTTATAGGAATCTTCAATTCGCAGGCATAGTGAAAATCTTTAAGGGTACGGCTACACTGCAAACGACTTCAACCGATTGTTCACTTAGCCGAATACGGCCGATATCGGCGAACCAAACAAATATATCCAACTATATATATCCAACTCTGCCGACTTCTTTCACCGATCAAACATTATTTTTTATTTTTTTTATTCGGCCGAACGCGCTTGTCTCGCGTCATTTATGAATTCCTATCTAGTTATATCGTCGCATCGAAATGAAAGAGTAGAAATGTATTTTCACCTACAAACGCGTATTATGACTAATTTTGATATTTGTGTAAATTACTTGCCAAAATTTAAAAAAATATATATATTTCACATCTCATAAATTTTCAATTTAAGTTGACAGTAGATCAGACTATATTGCTGATTTATATAAACCGATAAAATTTAAAAAATGCATAGTTATTAACTTAAAAACATAAACATACACATTGTTCCATACGAAAATCAACTTTTCCTGCTGTTGCTAAAGTTCAGACTATTTTTTTATTTTAAATCAAATGAACTGCATCCCTGCGGAAATCTTTGACGAAATACATAGGTATTAGGTTTCGGAACAGAGAATTTGGTATGAAACAAGTCAAGTGCACCTCCGTTAAATAAAATACCTCAGTATCACAGCAAGCCTTTCTTCTGGAGAAACATATTTCCTGAAATTCGAATATTTTTCTACAGCAGGTCGGATTCCTTCCAAAATATGTCTATAAAAAAAAATTTTCCGGTTTCATTCTAAAGTATTCCGAAAATTTAATTGGTTGTTCCAATAGTTTCGAAAACAATGTATGAAATATGACATTAACATGATATTAAATCTCAATAGAGAGTTCTCACTCAACATTTCAATAACGTCAGTTTCGTCCGTCTTGCAACGCGATCTGTTGAGAACTGAATAACAATCGGTCGAAGTCTTCCGGCAGAGTGAACGATCGGGCGAAGTCGGTTGCAGTGTAGCCGTAAGCTAACTCGCCAAAGTTTACAGCCAAAATGTTTTTTGGCGCTGTTTACCCACACGAATAGCCTGTTTCCCCTCTTTATTGATTTTCCTTTTTTTTTAATAGTCGTTCTTTAAGTTTTTTCCGTTGTGCCCAAATGATCTCGCCAGATCAATTTGCTTTAACTCTGTATTTTCGTCCAATTTACGTAAAATTGTAACTTTCTCCACCAATGACAACGATTTACGGTTTTTAAGCAGTCGTTATGCTTCAATGACATTCACGACACAAGACATAAATGAAAAAGTATGCAATCACTTTGAATGTCAATGATCGAAACTCATACTACTGTTGTCGGTGCGGAACAGGAACAACGTAACACGTGTGTCAGTTGTATAAAGAGCCCCCTACACGTTCAATATTATTGTCAATAATATTGCGCAATATTATTGACGTTCTCCCTAGACTGCTCAATAATCATTGCACAATAGTTTAGTTGACTCCGAAATGACGTTGTTGCTGTTGCTATTGCTATTGCTTTAATGTGCTGCGTGAAAAAAAAAATGGTGTCCCCAAAACCACCTATCCTGATACATAGCACTAAAGTTGCTAACGGCAATGGAACTGCACAGAACATCCATTGAGGCAGCGAAAAAAAAAAAAAAAAACTGTTTAATAATATGCCGGGCCGGGGCTTGATAAAAAGAGCCTGATATACGATATAGCAATATACCGAAAGCGTTGTAATGATGTTCTGCTGTAAACTGATTATACTAATACAAGTAAACTGCTGCTTTAGGGCGCGTCGATAATACAAGTAAACCTTGACGGATATGTCGAGGGTATCATTGTCACAAACGAATCATGAATAAACAGTCAATAGCATCACATAAAAGAACATGTCGTAAAATGACCCTTGGAGACGACTTACGCTATAACACTTGCAAGTGACTGCTTGCTGCTCATTAGACAGCCGTGTCACAACGTGCAATGAGCCGATTAGGCGGAAGTCTTTCCGGCGACGCCATATTAAGAGGCAGAACAGGTTCCGCCTCTGGTAAAGTCCATGGAAAAGTAACGCAAAGTGAAGGCTAGTATATCTTAGCATTCTCCTGGGTTAACGCACAAAGCTGCCTGAAAACTGTCATCAGAGCTAGTTCGAATTCTGGTTTGGCCATCCAGATAACGGTTTTCCGATACAATTCTGATGCAGTGATGGCAGAATTCCTTTCCGTTCCTTATCTCTCATTCTCTCCCACCTGTCGTGACATCGATGGCACCGAGCCGTAAAGCGATAGTAATAATTCTCTATGTTGACGTGACAGTATTAATCAGACAAAGGTAGAGTGAGAAACAGCTTTCAGTCACTAGAATACAACTTTTATTGTATTACACAATGCATTTCGGACCCTGTGGATCCATCTTCAGGTGACTATGGTATTTACATTTGGATTTGAATTTCCTTAAGCGAGATTCGTGCCTAGTAAGGTGCACTTATACGACATCGTGTCTAGTACAGTGCTCAGCAGTAAATATGCATACGAAGCTAATTATTCAGCATCTCGTCAATTCTGGTAAGTTTTTCACAATGTTTTCATATTTAGTCTTTTCTCTCATAATAAAACGTGTTCACGACACTTACTTGAAATCATTTTTCAGCGCAGGAACAAACTTTACTAGGCACGAATCTCGCTTAAGGAAAATTCAAATCCAAATGTAAATACCATAGTCTCCTCAATATGGATCCAAAGGGTTCGAAATGCATTGTGTAATACAATAAAAGTTGTATTCTAGCGACTGAAGGCTGTTTCTCATTCTACCTTTGTCTGATAGTAATAAAGTAATCTGGGAAGACTGAACTCCTGTGTTGAGATATGAATTCCCTCGGTCCCGCCTGTCAAGTTTGACGGCGAGTCACTATATCGTAACCGATATTAACGGGTGATCGGTGACGGTCGGGTCTGATATTCGGCAGGACGCGAGTTCAAATCGCTGACGGTCCATGCAGATTTCGAATCCCGAAATTACTCCAGTAAAATAGTGGGATGGCTGCTTTAAAAGTCCATAACAATATTACTTCCCGTTCCTTGACCTTATCCTCAGTCCTCTCTAATTACATCAACGAAGCGTAAAACTAAAAGTAAACAAGTTATTGAGGAATAAGACATTGCCTCAGCCTCTGTACATGCGAAGGTTAGAGAACACCACTGTTTGCAACAGTAACCGGGTTCTTAAGAAATAACTATTGCTCATCGCATTGTGAAGCTGAGTAAATAGGAGATAACATGAGTCATCTACCGAACAACGGTTAATTTAAATACTGTCTGCCTGCTTCACGGAAGAAGATAAACTAACACTAAGGCTGAACGTGTTATATCACCTCGATGTAGGATATAGGTAGATGCGACAAGTGGCCTATATCAGCTCCTGCTTACCAACCGTCTAGCGTAGCGTTTCTCAACCGGAGGACAATGTCAAAAATAATTCTACGGTCCACTAAATTTATGGTTATATTTTTTTTACCTATTAGTATATTATTAACGAACCCTATCAATTGCTATTAGCTCGTAATGCGGTCCATTAAGACCTGACCCTACAATGCAGTCATATACTCACATCCTGGAAATGCCAGATTTTTGCTGTTCGTTTAAATATTCGTGGCTTTTAAAATGTTTGGCCTATAATTTATAATCGCTTATAGCCTTATATAATACGAATACGGTACCTATTTTATATGAACAATTGTAGTAATTTAATTTTTGTTATTATGTGTTCAATTCAGTGAAGATTAATTTCTTAAAATTCTGCTCGCCCAGTTTGGACAATAGGTTGGGAAACATTGGTATAGTGAATTCCAATAACCCACTTTAGGTCTCAGAGATAAAAATTATACTAACGCTATTACAAATATTAGCCATTTCAGATTATTTTAAATAGCCGTACGCTTCGTCGAGGTCATTAGAGGTAGAGAAGGATTGTCGGAAAGGAAAACCCGTCCTCTATCATCATCAAAATTTAAGGATATATTATTGAAAAACTCGTCCTGAAGTTTCCTGGTTTCGACATTTCTAGTCACCAATGGAATTTTCTTAAACACGATCCAAACATAACAAAGCAGTGCGTATATCAGTTGTACAACTGCTTGGGACTATTTTACGAAAGTGTGACTGTGACCCTCACATCTAGACAATGGGATACAGTCTACAAGCTTATACTGGTACTTTTATTATCAACCATTATGTCTCTTATGAAGTATTCAGCTTGCATCTGAGCATACGTAAGCATCGTGTAATAATATTTAACCTGGAGATGATCTGGGTACATACGCTATAGACTAAGTAGCGAATAAAATACCTGCACTTTGTGCTTCTCTTCGTCTTCATTTATTTCCAATTTTTAACCTCTATATTCAGTCTTTTTCTTCATCACGTCTCTCCTCTAGGCCGAAGGTTGCCCAGTTTTTCTTCAACTTTTTATAGGTCCTGCTGTAACATGCATTCTTCGTAAATGTCCACAGAATGTAACAGAACATTTTATAATGCCATCTGCTGACGTTCACCATACCTTGACCATCGCCTTCTCATTCTGTTCCTTCTTCTACTACTATTCATGTATCCGACATCCTCGTTTCAGCTGACTAGATCTCCCTCATATCCTTCTTCCGAACAGTCCATGTCTTACAACATTTTGGTCAGGATAAAAAGTATGCCAGTGAGATTTTATGGTTTTTTAAAGGACCTCTAAAAGTACTGTAAAAATTTCCCTCTGCTTGTACCTAACTGAGTTTGAAACCATATTATTTTGTTTCGTCCAGGCGTTGATATGAAGTTGTTACTTTTTACATTATTCTCTGTGTGAATCATCAGGAGGTCAATAAACTATCAGGCAGTAATCGGAAGTGGAAGTACACAGAATATTGTCTACTGGTTAACAGTGCTTCGTTTCGAACTAAGAGAGAGTTCTGAGTAGTTTGAAGGCGTGACTTTGTGTTGTAGTTTTCCCAGTGGCTTTGGGTGACCTCTCCAGTAAGCGAGCAGAGTTGTCTAACCTGTTCCCCTACTGGTTCGTCAACCCGCCCGACGTAGAAGAAATGGAACAGCCAGGCGCCTCACAATTTCTCCTGGCCGGCGCGGCGCCTTCACATTGTTTGGAACAATACGGAGTCTACAAGACCAAAGCCTCCGGTCGGGACATTGACTGAACTGGTTATGTGAAGAATTAAGATAAACAGAATCATGAAGTTTAAAGTACCATATGTTTATTCAACTTCTGTCTTAGATTAACCCACGTTACAGTTACTGAATCCCCCAACGATGCAAGTCAGACAAGATATATAACTGGAAATTTTTTTCTCTATGCAGTTCCCGTACGGGTAGTTCCTCCCTCGTAGTTGTTGCCAGCAGCTTAGTGTATTAGGGGCCGTACATTAATTACGTGAGGTGAAATAGGGGGGTGTTTGAAATTTTTGTAAAATGGTAGAGCTAAAAAAAAAAAAAAAAGTCTGGAAACGACGCGAAAGTCGATTTTAGGGGTGTATAACCGCCCTTGGGAGCATGAGAACTAAAAAGAAGTCTCAAAAAGTTGCTAGGTCCATTCGTAGGGGCAGGGTCTCCGTCAAAAACTCACGTCATTTTACAGGGGGGGGGACGACCAAATCTCACAAAGTCTCACCAAAAGGGGGGGGGTCCCGAATTCCGGAAAAACACCTCACGTAATTAATGGACGCCCCCTTATTAACTATCCTCTGCAATTCGTAATACGAATCGCAATTCATGTCTCTCATAATTTTATTGGTATACGAAATGAGGCTTTCCTCTGCAACTTTATTGATTTCGCTTCAGTCACTTTCTTCCTTAACCCACCGTGCCGAATTTTGTGTCTGATTTTAAATGGTATTTAATAGTTTTAAGAAATTGGTTTCTGTATTATTTATTTCTTAAAAACATCATCTGCATCTTTTAGTTTTGCCAGCAGGCCACCATGCCTCAAAAGCTTCTCGTATGTGCTATTGTACACGATTAGCTTCACTGTAGCGCATACGTCTTCAGCCATCAGTTCAATTAGCTTCAAGATAATAGGTTTGTTGTTAACATAGGTTTCTTTGTATTAAATTCACTGTTAGCCTGGTTTATCTAGCAATTACATCTTTCGAGTCTCGATAGTCACACGATGCCCCCATTTCTAAAGAAGTGTCGATCACGAATTACTGATGGTATGGATATCCTTCAGTGCATTTTTTATACAGTGGTTTCCATAGTATATTACGCTTTTATAGTGGTGTTATTGTGGAGCCAACGAGACTTTTTCTAAATTAAAAATTAGTGCTTTATCGTAGGTAGCAGCGAAGTCATTAGAACTGAAATAGTATATATATATATATATTGGTTTTCCATGGTTTCCCGAATTCACACAAAGAACTGGAAACAATTTGGTTATGGACTTAAAGAAATCAACACCAATACATTCTTCTGTAGTGAATTCGGGAGACCATGGAAACCAAAATGTCGATGGCGGGTAGGGAATCGGGTCTTCAGTTAATATCAAATGATTGTGATTCAGAAAATTTTGCTGAAGCCGCGTATTACAGAAACTGGTATTACAAATTAAACATTTTATGAACTTCAAGTTTCACATAATCTGAACGAAACGCAAATACAGATTTCCAACGTAACCCAAGCAGTGTATCACAAAAATTGTACCGAGCCCGGTGTGTGTGTGGTAACGCTTTGGCCTCGCATTCGGGAAGACGCGGGTTCGAGCTTCCTTCCGGCCAAACAGATTTCGGGTTTTCATAGTTTTCCTAAATCTCTCTGAGCGAATAGTAGAATGGTTCCTTCAAAAGGCAATGGCCGAATTCCTTCTCGTTCCTTGCCCCCCGTCCTTTCTCGTCTCTAATGACCACAACGTCTACGAGGCGCAAAGCCATAAGAAAACAACAAAATATAATTTTGCGGAGGCGAGCTCATCGTCGCCACATACCTTAGAGTTACTCTAATCTTCTAACTTTGACAATGGACTCTGTTTTCAGTAGCTGCTGTCAATGACGTCACGTCTTCGCTTATGAATCGTAGCAAGAGTTAGTAAAAATATCTGCACAAAAGCAGGCCGATCCGTACATTGTGATGAAAGGGTTAAAATAATATTATGTACCGAAATTTAGAGGACTGCCCCAAAAGTCGTCTGCTAGCAAGATAAGCAAAGGATCGTGTCTCGTATTTGAGAGGACGCGGGTTCGATTCCCAGAACTGCACTCCAGATTTTGGTTTCCATGTTTTCCTTAAATCATTTCAGGCAAATGGTTCCTCCACAAGGCTAAGGCCTAATTCGTTCCCGTCGCTTGTACCCAATCCTCTTCCGGCTCTAATGAACTTCATGTCGAAGAGCCGTAAAGCCCTAGTAATAAAATGCTATGCACGAGGGTTGGCGATGACTCCAGATAGAATCGCGACTCTGTCAATGCTTTCACACGCTCGTAATCTAATTTGCACCCGGGTGTGAAGTGCAACGTGCAGAGGTTCCCGTCGCTTGTACCCAATCCTCTTCCGGCTCTAATGAACTTCATGTCGAAGAGCCGTAAAGCCCTAGTAATAAAATGCTATGCACGAGGGTTGGCGATGACTCCAGATAGAATCGCGACTCTGTCAATGCTTTCACACGCTCGTAATCTAATTTGCACCCGGGTGTGAAGTGCAACGTGCAGAGGTTCCCGTCGCTTGTACCCAATCCTCTTCCGGCTCTAATGAACTTCATGTCGAAGAGCCGTAAAGCCCTAGTAATAAAATGCTATGCACGAGGGTTGGCGATGACTCCAGATAGAATCGCGACTCTGTCAATGCTTTCACACGCTCGTAATCTAATTTGCACCCGGGTGTGAAGTGCAACGTGCAGAGGTTCCCGTCGCTTGTACCCAATCCTCTTCCGGCTCTAATGAACTTCATGTCGAAGAGCCGTAAAGCCCTAGTAATAAAATGCTATGCACGAGGGTTGGCGATGTCTCCAGATAGAATCGCGACTCTGTCAGTGCTTTCACACGCTCGTAATCTAATTTGCACCCGGGTGTGAAGTGCAACGTGCAGAGGTTCGGATTTCACGTTAAGCTGTAGGTTCAGTCATGACAGTAGCGAACTACGCGGCAGCTTGAATCTCCGCCATCCTGTTGCCGAGGCAACACCAAATTATTACTGCTGCGAGATATAGTGATAGCTACGGCAGATCGAAGTAGGTTGCTTAGTGAAATTCATAAAAACTAAACTTAACTTAGTCCACAACCCGAAGGTTGGTTGGATCCTCGCGAAAGAGGCATACTAAGCCATTGTGTCAGAGGTAGGACGGCCAGTTCCTTTCCTCTGGGACCTACAGTTTAACGTGGAATCCGAACCACGGAGTGAAATTAATATACGTACTTAGAAGATGTAGTAATCCTGTGGCGCCAGTCTTCAGTTTAAATTCGACTTGCAACGGAATGAGACCTCATAGACACGTGATACTTGTAAGCAGTCGTCAGAATGTAAGGAACCGCGTCCACCAAAAGCTCAGATTGCAGGGATTCCAGTCCCTTGCAATGAATCGTCCCGGCTAGACTTCCTCTTCTGCAGCTACGCGGAGTCGTCTTCCGAAGACAGCGGCTCAGTTGTACGCTATGACTCACCACGAAAGATTAATGAATGGAGACAGTGATACCAACTTAAGCGTTCGATTCATAGTTATGACGCCTTCCCTTTAGACAACGATAAGGGAACGCCAAAACACCGTATAGAATGGAACTCAATCGCGACTCCAGTGTCTATTGAGCCAAAACGAAATTAAAATTCCTCACGTTTTATATACCCAATTATTTAAGTATCTTAAAAATGAGTTAGCGAAATGAATTCAGTTGCAATATGAAACAAATACTATCTCGTAATTAAACCACTGCCGTATATGAAAAAAATATTTTTCTGATTATGGTTTTATGTCTCATTGACGTCGAGGTCATTAGGGGCGGAAAAGGATTGGAGGCAAGGAACAGGAAGGAATTCGGCACTGGCCTTTTAAAGGAGCCGCCTGGAGTGATTTGGGGAAATCATGGAAAACACAAAACTGGATGCCCGGACGGGGATTCAAACCCTCGTCCTCCCGACTGCGAGGCCAGATTGTTACTGCTCACCCTCTGGAAAACACAAAACTGGATGCCCGGACGGGGATTCAAACCCTCGTCCTCCCGACTACGTGGCCAGATTGTTACTGCTCTTCCTCCACCCTGGGTAAAAGTCAATTAAATGATTCAGTTCATATCCTGCAGCAGCTGAATTCAAACGATGATTCTATCTTCGAAATTTCAAACTTCCTCCGTCGTTAGGTCTAAGCATTTAATAACACTTTTATAACTTCGTGTCGCTAGTTTCGTGTCCTCTTTGCTGATTCTAATGACTGAGATGTCAACTACCGTTAAATATAAAATTTTGTGGATGATAGGTAATGTTCTGGAAGACTCGGGTTCGGTTATGGATCCGACTATCAAGATTTCAGTTTCCCATGTGTTCCCGAAATCACTCCACGCAAATCGTTCCTTCATAAAGGACATGGACGATTTCTAATCCGTTTCTTGTTAACAGAGGTATACCGGTTCTAATAACCTATATCAACGAGCCGTAAAACACTTTTTCCAAAAAAGAAGATAGCTGCACAAGAAGTTACGAAAAAATAGTTGTTGAAATGTGGAATCTAACTGAGAAAAGGAGCGCCAAGCAGAGACAGAAGCATTGCGATCAAGGGCAGGTACAGTAGTGATAAAAAAAATAACACGGACTCGAAAGGATTTACGATATCTCTAATGGAACGTAGCTACTCTCGGAAACGTAAAGTTGGTGGAACTGAAAATCGGAATGAATAAGAAAACATTTCAGAATGAAGAAGAATATTAGTTGGAGAGTGATCTTAAAAGAAAATAAAGGTACCTTAAACTTTATTTTCTCTAATAACATCCATGTGCACATATCGGCAGTAAGTTAAAATGAGCTAGTAGGAAGTTCACTTAATTGGATTGAAGAATACCAACAGTGGGCTGCAGGTGGCTATATACAGCTACCACAGTCAAGGTGACTCTGAAACAAGATCGCTCCTGGTCTCATCGCTCGAGCTACTTACCGGGAGAAAGTTGGTTGAGCCGCGTCTTCACGGCTCGAAACAGGAGAGTTCTCTTCGCAGAAACATCTGTATGGAATAGTTAGGCATCTTTCATCCTAAACATACAAAACGCGTTTCTTTATCTGCTTGAGAGAAGAAAAATCGAGTTCTTACTTATTTCATGGATACAGTCAAAATTTCTCACTTTTCGTGGTGTGCTCCTAGCTAAATTGTTTTCCGAAGTATCTCAAGTGCTATGCATGGAAGAAAGCGGAGACCACCAAAGTAACAACGAACCAGCATATGTTTGTTCTGTTAGGTAATACTCTTTCGTATTGTCCATTATCACGAGAGTTATTAACGTGATCTGCAATCTTCTAACGTAGTTTCAAACCAATTCAGCGTAAACATTAGTTTTTAGGTCAGGGAGGTGACTGCACTGAAAACGTAACTGGTAAAATAAGACTTCAGATTCTCTTATTGTGGCTATAGTGGTTATATCTGATTTAAAGTACAACTAGCAACCGTTAAATATTGAACTTGATTATAGACACATGATGCCTATTGCTTTTGTACTATTACAATGTTTAGTAAACAACACTGACATTTCTGAGATGCGAAAGAAATTTTTTTGGAACTAAGCGGCCTAAATTATACGTTTAAAATTTAAAGAGAGAGAGAAAAAAAAGCAGAATGTAAATCACGTCTACAAATTATGACAGTAACTTATCTCATGCCAACCCCGGTAGCGCAGGGCTAGCGGGCTGCCTTCGCACTGCAGGGGTCGCCCGTTCGAGTCCGGCCTAGGGCAAGGGTGGTTTTAATTAAATGTTCTGTCCGTCCTATGTTGTCATTGTGTTATTGATAATCAATAACACAATGTACACAGTTGAGGAATAATAGAAACACAGTTGCTGGTTGAACGTCTATAAGTCCAAACGCCATTGGAAAAAAAAAAAACCTTATCTCATACATTCCACACAAATTAAATGAATCACATCATTCATCGACAAAAAGTCTGTGGCAGAAACACACGAACCAACATCTCTCACGAAATAAACAAAATGCCTTCACGTGATCCTTGATTGCGAACATCCATTTACATTTAGACATTCTGACGCTGTGCAAACTTTTTGTTCATCGTCATATTGTCATTGAGCGTTAAAAATCTCATAACACTATAGATGTAAGACATGAAGAATTTCTGAAGAACGATGGTACTTAAACTTGGTCTAATATTAGTTCTACAATCTGGAACAGACAACCGTTTATTTTTATTATTTTTGTTTCACTTATGACTTTACACATCGTCGACGTCGAGGTCATTAGAGGTGGGATGGGAGTAGGGACAAGGAACGGGAAGGAATTCGGCCATGGCCTTTTGAAGGAAGCATTCCGGTATTCGCCTGGAGGGATTTGGGGAAACCATGGAAAACCCAAATCTGGATGCCCGGACGGGGATTCGAACCAGCATCCTCCCGAATGCGAGGCCAGAGCGGTCAGACAGCCGATTCCATACAATCCGAGAATATAGGTAGGTGCGCTTATTGGACAGTACACAGTTGATAAATAGCCTATGTTACCACCTATTAAAAAAAAGTCCGGATTGAATATATCTGTTCAGAAATGGACAAATATTGATTCTACTGAACAGAAACAGGAGTAATGCGATTAATGTCTACTAGGATGTAAGATGACGAATGTTGGAAGTCTTAATCTGTTTATCATTTACAAGGATTACAAGTCGTCTTCAGTACTTTCGCAACACATCGTAAATGTCTAGTAGGGGATTATGTTTAGGGTAAACTTAAAAGAATTTTTAACTGTCAGCTCATTCAACTTCATAAAAGAATTTCTTTCAAAGGTATCCAGAAAATAATCGTCAGTATCTTGTATAAATGTAGCTTATATAATTATCTATAGTGGTAAGTACAAGGAGTATAAGTCATTATTATTGTATAACTTGAATTGTACTTATTTTACAGACCGGCTTAAATGCGAATTCATTTATACTAACAGATTAAATGATGAATTCTTAGGAAAAAAATACTCAGCACTGACTTATACTGTTAATACATATATTCAGATGATAGACATGAATTTATAGTAAAAAGAAATTGATAGTAAGAAATTGTGACTTATACTCCTTGTACTTATCACGCTTATTAATGCCCATATAATTCTGTGACAGTGCATCTTCTGGTGTATACGACTATTTTGTTACGTAATTATTTTACTGGAAATTGAGTCTTTTCGGAATCCCGCAGGGCAGGTTGGGATCTGTACAGAATGAATTGCATTGATGCGGTGCAGGGGAGCGAATTAGGAGGATATGTTTTAGGAAGCCATACGTTATCCTTCCCAGTGCAGCCACCAGAGTGCAACAAGTGAGTGTGACGTCACTGACCTACTTGCGGGCTCCTGATCATCGAATGGGCATCTGGCCAATATTATCATAACAATGTGTGAAATTACAAAAGTTCAGAAGAGACAGCAAATCTACCAGCAGCTGTTTTCGAATGAGGAGTACATTCGTGTCTCATATGCATATTGCCTGTTTCAGTACTTGTGCCTCTCGATTATGCAGGTGTTTGGAATCTGTGCAGAACTTTAGGGGATTGCTGGTTTGTGTTTTTTAGTGTTCAATGCTACGAAATTTAAAACCTCCCAGGTTCCACCCCGTATTTAAAACCCTGTATCCTCATATCTGATGCCTATCGCGACACTGATCGCTAGCCCAACAAATGTTTTATCATTTTACATGATTTAGAAGCTTTATGCTGAGCACTAGTTTGCATGACACTCTTCAATTTACGTTCAATGCCAGAAATAATGGAGAAAACAACTCTCAACGTTCAGGTTGAGCGGTTTACCGATTAAAGTCCTTTATGGGCATCGCTCTCTTTAATTAACACTTCTGTTTGTGCTGTCGGCCTCTCCGTGCAATATACGCAGGTCATGAATATTCAAATCTTAAAAGCATGCACCACAGAACGAAAGGTAATATACATGTTGACCAGGAGTAACAATATTTGTGGTACAATGTCAAACGGTGGGGAAAAAAGAAAAAAAAATGCACTCCACCATCTCCATACATCTGCTCTGAACACTCAAAAACAAACACTGGATTTTCTGAATTAATTAAATTCACATCCGTTTACGTAAAGTAAAACAGCCATCAACACATAATCATGAAAAATGAATATAAACTCTTTATATAGAACTAACCTATATAATCACAGAATTTTTCATATCTTAAACATGAAATTAGAGAATTTTGTTCACTCTGATTGACACTTATATTTTTATAGACTACGAAATGGAAGTCAAAACGATATTTTGACTATGGGAAGACTTAATTAGTAGTAATTATCAATTTAAAAAAGGGCCTTGGGAGCAAGACTCCATCAACGAAAAAATTGCACTTTTCTATTGATACAAACAAATTTTCATTTATCACACTGTTGTATTAATATTTCTGGCGACTGCAGTATTTGAATAACGACTATCGATAGGTATTTTCGTGGTTATATCGATGTAATAATCAGTGATAGGAAATGTCGCCCATTAGTGTTATCAGTGTTCCTGTAAAAATGAAAGTAGGATCATTCTTGGTGAAGACATATGAGGACCTGATCAGTTGTCTACTGAAAAATTTAATCGATTATTTGGTTCGTTCGAATCAGGATTATACGCGGATACCGTTAGTTTAAGATCGACGCCTATAAATGCATAAATTAATGATTATGATTTTACCATTCAAACCAGGCAGCATTTCAACATTGTCATAACCCCTAAAAGTAAATAATTGGCATTAACAAATAGTTTGGATTAGTATGATTTCTGGACCTGTAAGTTCCGTAATGACACAAAATTAAGCCCCTGCGCCTTTGACACGGCCTGTAAATGTTGGCATATTTGCAGCCGGAAACAAGCATAGCTGTAGTTTTTTTTTATTATTATTATTATTTTTAATATAAAATGGCATTCGGCCATGTTAGCCATTCAGCCAGCTCAGTGTGTTTGCTTGTTTTACCATGTATAGAATTCATACAAGTGTGATTGTTTTCTCTCTTCTGCAAGGACGACACAAGACGAACACAACATATAATTAAAACCACCCATGCCCTAGGCCGTACTCGAACCGGCGACCCCTTCAACGAGAAGCAAGCACTCAACCCCTACATCAAAACAACGATTGATGCCTCTAGTAAAGTTTGACAAGGAAGACAATAAAGCTGAAGTAGCATCGTCATTTAAGATTAAATATGAAAATAATTATTATTACTGTTGCATTAATGGATAGCATGATCGTATATTGCCAAACCGAACTTCTGTTATATCTCTTACGCAGGGCCGCATTTAGGTTCTGTGGGCCCCTAGGCTATACATGTGGTGCCGGCCCCCTTGTCGACAGTGGCCCCTCCGACACGGGGCTGCCTCCGGCTATCGATGCTTCAATTCGAAATTTTTTGGGCCGAATTTCGGCCCAAAAAATTTATGGGCGACTTTTTTTTGGTGGTGCGGGGCCCCCTTTGTGGTGCGGGTCCATAGGCTACAGCCTAGATATCCTATGCTTAAATGCGGCCGTGCTCTTACCGACAAACAGGTTTCAGATGGTTCTGTAACAAGAACTAGAAGGATTATCTTTTTTGACTGAAAATTTGTGCACACGTTCATTGGGCTATGTTAGTTAAGAATATGTGTCTATCATAAAGATGAAATATATACCAATATCGCAATAAATCTACCATAAATTTAAATGGTAAACGGTCTCTGGAAAATATATTTGCTTCTGCGAAGTGCATGCAACAATGATATGCGTAACAATGTAATGTACAATTGTTGTCCGAATCGTAAGAACAGACCAGCAGCACAATTCTGTGTAAAAATCTGCCTATACTAATGATGCCAGCACAATATATTTACTCCCGGTTGTAGCAAAAAATTTTGAACCCTTTAGTTTTAATGCTGATATATTTTAGTTTAATCTTCAGAGCTGCAAAAATATGAAAAGTTAATAATACGCATTTCTTTCATAATAACTTGTATGGAACTACCCACATTCCGTACGACTTTACTTGATTAGTATATAATTCGTAGCTAAAATATACAGATACTCATAAGTAATATCGCCCAAGGAACATGTGTATAAATTTCCACACCAAAACGACAATTCTTTCTTTAGCCGTTCTCATTGGGTAGCGTCCATAAACCACGTAGCTCCATTTTGGCCTCCTGTGGCCCCCCCATCCCCTCCACGTAGCCCGACGTTGCTTTTATTTATACCCCCCCACGTAGCACGTAGCTTATCGTAAATTATATACGGGGGATAATTAAATGGCGGAAATAAATATTTACATGCTTTTGTGTTTTTTTTTATCTCATTTTAACTGTGATAAATAATATGAACAAATGCTGCGTGGCCTGGCTCGGAAACCCCCCCCCCCCCCGTCCCACGTAGCCCAGCGTAGCTTTTCAGCCACCAGCCAACCACTCTCCTCCTCCCCCCCCCCCAGACCGAGCCACGCAGTTTATGAACACTCCCTTGCGGAAAAACCTGGTTTCTCTTTCAAGGATTTTCTGGATTTGTTATTTTTATTGTCATTAAGAGTCCTTGATCAAAATACTCTGAAGGAACAGGTATACGAATAAAAATGAAATGAGACCTAGGATACGTAAAAAGAGATACAGCAATGAATATGAAATTTCGTATGTATGGAACTACTTTAAATTACAAGTTTGGTAGATAAATTGATTATATTGGGAGACAGCCCGACAGCTACAGTGAGGTGTTATTGAATATACAATAGGAGACCGAAGTTAATTTAGATTAACCAAATCAAATATCATAATGCTTCCTGCATACTGTCAAAGTAGGAAAAAGTTGAAATAAAGAGAATGACAATGTTTTTCATCAACACAGAACTCATTTCTTCTTAGAATTGTGAAAAAATTCGTAATCCTCTCTTTCATCCAATTAGTTCTTGACTTCTGTGCGGGTGTATGTAGGACCGTGCTTCCAGAAGTGTGATGTAATGGAGTGGTTTGCACTTTCACAAATCTCTAAGAAACAAGGTACCGAACCAAGTATCACGTTTAATGAGGGTATCTATGTAGCGCTTTCGTATATGGATACATAGCACAAAGGAAAAAATATTTTCCATAGACCGTTGCATGTCCACTGACGTTACCGTTCGCCGCCTTCAAACATATCAGTTATTATGGTATGATTCGATATAAATCTGGACGTGTTTCATTTTTGTTCAAAGCAATAGACAGTAGCGTTATTACGTATGATGTCGAAAAGACGTTTATAATCACTCGATGACACTGATGTCCAAGTTAGAAACATTTCAGTGCGCCAACTGAATTCAGCGAAGTTAGTCAGCGCCAGTCAGAGATGTTAGTCAGGCACCAGACGGCGTACCAAACAAGGCAGTAGCGAACAAAAGGTGACGTCAGTGTTCATGACCAGTAGCCCAGCGTCCTGAAGCTGCATGCCGGCCGAGAAGGAAGCTGTCAACGCGCCTCACCTGGTACAGAGTGTAGACACTAGCGCTGCGGCGGCTGAGGCACAACTGAGTACTACCCGTTTGAGCGTCGGCCGGCGGCGCGCGGGCGGTGGTGGGGGAAGACGGAGAGGGGAGAGGAAAGAGATGGAGGGAGGGAGGGCCGCTGTTCTGCACAGGTGGAATGCAAACACAAGAGGACTTGCCGTCCCTTCCCACCTTTGTGTTTTGATGAGCCAAACGCTGGACCTTTGTGACACCATGACAATTTGTCGCACCAGTGGACTGCGCTTACAAACAATCCAAATACCCAATCGAGAATTATCGAAGCTTGTTTCGCGTTTAGAATGTTGAGCAGTATTGTTCGGGATTTATCGGGCAAATCCTCTTGTACAATGCTGAATTCTGTGTAAAAATCTGCCTATACTAATGATTCCAGCACAATATATTTACTCCCGGTTGCAGCAAAAAATTTTGAATACTTTAGTTTTAATGCTGATGTATTTTGCGATGATATAAATGTTAAATGTAACATCCACGAAGAGTCCACATCACTGGCAAATGTACAGAGAAGAGAAAAATTTACTACAGCTTCTTATTTCAGTAAATATAATATTGTTGACAAAACGTTGGTAACTTTAAGTCTGAAATTACAGAGTTTCTGATTTACCACTACATTATTCTCCTGAGGAGTATTTTCTTGGAGTTTTGAAACTAAGGAGGGCTGAGAGAATAATTAAAGTGTTATTGAACTCTGGAATTACTTCTTTCTTGCATTACATCAGTAGCACGAATCAGATCGTCACGTTTGGACATATGAAATAGTAGATATGCAGTGCTTTGATCGGTGCTAGCTGTTGGTACATATGCTGAAAATGAGTTCCCCTTACAAACCTTAAGATCAAAGTTTATCTGGAAACAAAACTTTTGAACACATGTTAAAAGCAAGTAGGAAATTCGAAGTAGAATTATTGTTCATTTTATTCGAAGATGTATCGTTTTTTGTTTCATTGAATTTACAGACTAGAGATATGACAGAACACATACATTAAAATTGAAAATATGGAAATTCTTTTCCGCATTTTCGTTGCATGTCTTAATTTACTTGTACCATGTGTTAAAAGAACTGCTAATTAATTTAGTTTAAAAATACTAAATAATTCTATACGCACGCGATCAAAAACTATCAAAACTATTAAATAATAAATACAAATAGAAGTCAACAGCGTTCAAGTTATAGGCGTATCCGTCTATAGAATATCGGATAAAATGTATAAACTGCAGAAAAAGTTAATGTTAAGGAATGGCGGGAAATTCAGCTGTATGGAAGTATTAATCAATGATTTGAGAACAGTAAAATCCCCATTTTCCTTGTATGAAATTTTTATATTTATATCAACTTTCAAAAGCACAAGACAGAAGTTACCTCCATATTCCAAGGTACACATGTATTCTTATACGCAGGCAGTAAAATATATGGGAGTAATTTTGTGTAAACTAAGGAATAGCTCTAATACAATTTACAGCTGTTATATGCAGCTGATGACTATAAAAATGCGACAAAGTAAAAGTGAAGAGAGTGGTAGGGTATTACTCGATCTCGTGACAGAATTTTTATTTACCTTGCATTCTGCCTCTCTGGTGGCTGGAAGTACGGTTGAACGTCGAATTCAAACAATGGAGCGTCCTTATCCTATGTATTTGGTGATTATGCAGTCTCATTCACATTAAACTGTATTGTACGTCAGAAGACTATCATCTATTGTTCCTAATGCTCTTATAATTGTGACTTACACAATAACTTGTACAATGTAAGATCAAAGAATCAACATGAATACAAAATATTGCAACAGCATCAAATTTATCTTTTTTTTTGTGTCACCCTAGCGCAGATGCAAAATATATTGTTCTTGAGTGTATTAACTGAATAAAAGTTCTGGGGCCTACCACCGCGGGAACGCGTCAATTGATGTAACGTTTCGAAATTGCTCTTCGGTTTCTCTTCTGGCAAAGTTGTTGTTGCTACAGTTTTAAAGTAGTTTACTTCTGCAGGTAACGTTTTAAGAGTGCTGGTCCATTCTTTTGCCGATTTTATTTCTTGTAGTTCCAATGGACGGAATCACGTGTGGGTATCAGCCACACAAAATCCTAAGGCGTCGTAAATGCTTCAGACATGTTTTGACTGGGAGACACTGAATGGTGGTATTTGCCAGGGTCGGATTAAGACAGCAAATGTGAAGAAGAGGCCCTTGATTTTTGCCGTCCAGGAAAAAATTGTAGAGCTAAAAAAAAAAAAAAAAGGGGGAGGGTCGCCGATCTAGCCTAGTTGCAGAGTTGCAGGGGCCCCCTAAGAACCGCGAGGCCCGTAGCATTTGCTACCTCCTGCTACGTGGCTAATCCGATACTGGTATTTGCTGCGCCTTCCTCCTCCGTCATTACTGTACCTAACCACGGTTCTTCCTTGAAGGATTGTGGAGTGTTGATATTGCAGCGGTATTGATGAGATGAATATATTTACCGTTAATGAAAGCAAGAATGTTGAGTTTCAAACTATATGTTGTCTACTCCTACGTATAATTAGTTGCGGCTACGTCAGAATTCCTACTTGTGGTGCAGTCAGACGCTGCTGGTTATCAACCACCAATCAGATTTTTAGGTCAAGAAATGATTAATACAAGTTATTGATACTACACACATCTTTCATAATTATCCTGCGTAATTATTTCCTTGCATAATTATTTAAATATGATGAAAGCGCAAAGTAGTTACACTCCTTCTTCACACTATACCTGTTTAAAAGTATAATTTTGTCGGTCAGTTGTGGTTCTTTAGAATTAAGAAATTTTTTTGGTCACCAAGAAACCATTCTCTTAACTTTAATTATGAATAATTTTCTGCTACGAATTTTGAACCAGTATGACAACGTTCAGGAATAAAAGTATGTAGACGGAACAAATACTGTACTTCCTTGTTTCATGACAAAATGAAAAACAGCTTTCAGGTTAAATGCATCCCTTAGATGTGATATAGCTATCTAATTCCTTTATGCTGTCAGAGTGACGTGCGTCTTCCTTCTTCAGCAAACGTACTATCAATCGTATATGTAATTTTCTAAATTGCCTTTGTTTCCGAATTTCTCCAACAGCAGAGCGAACAGGATTTAGGATATTTTGAGCAGTTTTTCTTAATATTCACTTTCTTGCTTCTTATCTCTGCTCCTCTATGTTTTTACTTTATAACCGTTTCTGCTAGAATTTTAGGTGATATTCATCTACTGAAATCCTTTATTTTGTAATCTCATATCTTTTGTTACCCTCTTGTCTTCCTTCACCCAATTTGTCGTGACTCGTGACTTAACTCCTGCAATGTATTCGAAAATCATATTGATGAATAGTTTTTCATCCATTTTTACAAGATGTCTGAAAAATTTCAACCCTCGTTTCTGTATTCTGACTGCTATCCTTTAAATGTAATTGTAGATGCCATCCTTTATCCATTTTAGAATAATTTCTTCTTACCGAGCGTGGTAGTGTAACTGTTAGCGTTCTGGCCTCTCATTCGGGAGGACGGCGGTTCGAATCCCCGTCCGGGCATCCAGATTTGGGGTTTCCAAGTTTTCCCAAATCACTCCAGGTAAATGCCGGGATGCTTCCTTCAAAAGATCATGGCCGAATTCCTTCCCATTCCTTGCCCCCCCCCATCCTTTCCCGTCTCTAAAGATCTCGCTGTTAAGAGACGTTAAACAGGCAAAAAAAAAAAAAAGGGTTCTTCTTGTCTCAGACTCTTGACTGATTTGATGTAATATACCTATTTTGAGCTATTCTCTTCATGCCAACTTGACAGTGGCGTGGTAGGTCAGGCATTAACGCTCATAATTGAAGTCGCAGGCTCAATTAACGGTGTGGCAAGGAAATTTTGAATTCTGCTTGATCACATAAAATACGCCAATACGTGGTTTGGATTCGACGTAAAATTATAGGAAAAATTAGTATTACGTGGCAAATCGAAACTCTGTCTTCAGGTCGTGAAACGGCACAAATATGTTGAATATCAACATGATTGCAAATTCTTAACGAATGTTTGGGCACATACGATAGAAACCGGTGATATGAAAATCAGAATCTTCAGAGTTTCCAGCGTCTGATTGATCGACCTTTTGTAGCTCGGGCGCACAGAGGATCAGACCTAATTCATTAGAAACTAATTACTTTCAATGGTAAGGGAGATCTTCAAACGTGTACGTAAAAATAGTATAAAATGGACAGTTCTATCTCATTTCGTGTATTGCGGGTAATATCACTGGCGCCCGCAGATGCATATTTCATGACGCATACACGGGACTAACCACGTCAAAATGCTACTCTAGGACAACATGGTGGCTAACCTCAAATTCAACGCTATTATTGCACGCTCAGGTTCTCCGGTTCGATGATGGGATACAGAATTTCAATGAATTTTCAATATTTACACTATAAAACTGTATTCAGAAATTCAGTCACTTCAAATTCGAATGGAACTTGAATGAATTGTTGGCTAAATCCACAGTGTATGCAGATGGGGGTTATTTTAGAGTTCGACGATATTTCGAGGGAATAGTACTAGTTTTTAAATCAAAAGTTAATGGGTACACTGTTTGGGTTCAAAATTTGGATCCTATTGTATTTAGTACCTTGTCCGGACATGCAATGATTCAAGTTCGAATCTCGATTAGGTATAAAATCGTCATTTACGTTCCGTGGAATAGACTTCCAGCATTAAAGGCCCCGGTCTGATGTCTGGATAAGTATTTTTGTAATTTAGGAAAACTAATGTTTGAGATTAGATAGGATAAAAAAAAACTATTTTTACCTTCGACTGCAGGTCGTGGGCATCAGGGTGACAGAACAAACACCAATTCGATTTCGAGGATGACGTCCGAGAGATAAAAAACATACATTTTCACAACAATACTAGATCGGACGTTACGTTGAGAGTGTTCGTGAAGCTCGTCCTATTAACACATACACGCCCATTAATGTCTGTAAATGAGAGTAAGCTGAATTATCTTAACTAAGTTGGAAGACGTGTTGAACCTATCTAATGATTCTTCTGATTATTTACCGGTTCAACATGATCTCAACGAAAATTCCTAGTAGGACCAGAGATTCCGAGCCAGTTAAATAATTATATACACGCAAAGATTTCTTCATATTTGAATATATATTTTCAGACGAGCGGATAGTTTATTACCAACCTCAGAAAACGTACCAAATTACGTCCCTTAAAAAAGGCGTTTTTTATTTAATAAAAATAAAAAAAGAAACCTCAATGTTATCTACATACATCAGGGAGTTACAAGGAAGTACTACGGCTGGTTTAGTTAGCAGACAAAAGAAATTATTGACATTCCACCCGAAGTATCAATACTGTCTGCTGAACAATCACACATATTAGCCCGGCGAATGGTTACGACTGCCTATTCTCCTTGTATGCATTAATTAGTGTTTCGCTGAATATCTGTGTCTATATGAATCTGTATACCTTTGAATACATACAACATTATTGCGTCATATATTACACTACGACTGCTATCCTTGAAAACTGTGACATCGGACCACGTAAGATCTGGACAGTTGAGAAACGCTGGCTTTTAACTGGTGGATGATGGGCGGAGCGGTAATATATTCATTCCCCCGTCTACACTGTGTACAAACTATCCGACACTGATAATGCACTAGCAAAACAACTAATTTTACTGAACTGCTCACTACTTAAAAAGCCTTTTGTATGATTCTTGCATGAGTGGAATCACTAGCTTACGGTATTTCACATTCGAGGCGAACGAGCATTAAAGAGTCTCTGAAGTTAAGGTGTGGAGAGGTGATTGTTGGGATCCGTTTCGCTGTAGAGTTTGGAGTGTCTGATGTTTTGAACTAAAACTTTCACCGAGTAGCATCATTTTGCGATCCCATAAGACTTGCTCTGTACCGTGCTCGTAGTGAGTGGTTCTACTTCGCCATAAGCATGGGTGGATTAACCATATACTTCGTTCATTTTGCAATCAGTAATTGACGAGAATCTCACAATATCACTATCGTACCGCTTTCTCTAATCAACGTGTGACTTCCTGTTTTGAGAATTCTTTTAACGACCGGGATTTTGTGGCTGACAGTTGACATAGTTTCCCATACAATTTATTAGCAAATATGCGAACATCCACTTTGATTTCTGAATACTGTCATCTCCTACATATTTTTATAACAATGACAGGTGGAATAAGATCAGGGAAATAAGAAGCCGCAGTGATGGATATAATTATGTATCATTTCTATCAGTGTATATATCTGTCAATTTATGTTTTTGAAAAATTTATAATTTGGAGACGGAAAACGATAGATGACAAGCGTTTAGCTATGGCATTTTGTCAAAAAATCGCTGTATTGATACTGCAATATTTCAACATATTTTATCCGTTTGCTCGATAGCATAAAAAAATAATACAAAAATGAGTGCCTATGATAAGGTATGTAATTAGGCTTCTTTGTGAACATTTTTACATTTGTAATAAATGGTGTCGCAGAATTGCATGACATCCAGGAACACAAATCACTCAGTAGCCGACGCTTCATTTCCGATCATTTCTGACAAGCCAGTTGGTATACTAAATTGTCACATCTTCCTAAATAGCCATTGGCCGTGTCTGTATCCATCGCTTTTAATTAGAAACTGTTTTAACGTTATTCTGACATGGTATGATAAATGACAACTTAAACTAAATTTAAAAAAGTGCAAACTAATACAACTAACGAGGTCGAATCCCTAGGATTCGCTGTAACAGTGCAAACCTCATTAAGTGGATACTGAGAATTACCATTCGTGCAGTAAACTGGTTGTCTAATTAGCCACACGTTGCACGGTGGTGGTGAACGAATGCTATCGGAAATTGTGGAGTGTGGTCAGTGACAGTTGTTGACAAGATAGTTTTCATTTTCTATTTGTGATCCTTTCTAGTCGTCATGTGGCATATTCTATAGAGAAACCAGCCTAATGGGTGGTAATCTGGTAATGGTCGGGCATGGTATTCGGGACCATGCGAATTCAAATCCGCTACCCGCCATGCAGATTTCAGTTTTTCATGGCTTCCAGAAATCACTCCAGGCGCATGCCGGGACGTTTTTTCTAAAGGCCGTGGCCGAATTCCTTCACTGTCCTTGCTCCCCATCCTCACCTGCCATAAATGACCATAACTTTGACGAGCCGTAAAGCTCCAACACATAATTAAAATAGTCATGATGGGTCTGACATGGTGTTATAAAACAGACGTCACCATGATAGTTATTCCTTTCATTAAACATTCATCCCGGTTACTTTGAAATCAAAATATGTAAATGCTTTCCACAAACAGCAGAGTTAATTATCACTATGCCGCCAGTAAATCAGGCCATTGAGTAGTATCACAGGTCTCTGAATGTGATAATGTGTGGTTATATTTATTGGGAACAAGATCAACATCCAAATTGTGAATCTTCGATATTTGTTGCATTAGGTGCTTTTAAGATTAAAACCAACGTTATTCTGGATTTGGAAGAATATAATTGAACGAAACCATTTTAAAAGTATAACTGTTTCCTTAAAAACAGTTTTCAGATGTGTGTGTGTGTGTGTTTTTTTTTAATGATTGGTACGATGTGAAGCGAAAGGTTTCAGAAAGCAAGGGCCTAACGATGTATGTTCTTCAACAATTTTATGCAGATAAGTTTATTACAACCTGATTAAATTTTTCCCACGTAGCTATTCATTATACAGGTATACTTGTACTTCTGGTCTTACAGTATTATTACTATTTTTTTTTTCATTTGAATACCTCCTAACTTAAACAAAAAAAATCTAAAAAGACAAAATTGTATTACTGTGTAAATGATGTGATGACTGAAAATTTATTTGTTTCATAATTCGCAAAGTGGAATTAATGTCTGAAATCTCTAAACGGAAGTCGAGTTATCAGTAGCAGTAGCAAAACGAACATTTCAGTGTCAATGTTACCAACATAATATTAGTAATGAAGAAGCTTCTGTTCTGTCATGTCAGTTGCATAGAGACAATAAAATATTTTTCCACTTCGAACTTCAAGATCATTATACACATAAAATAAAATTATAAATGTTGCTTACAAAATCCTGCTGCTTTTAAATTGCAATTTTTACTTGTTTTTTCAGTCATCACTCTTTCTATTGGTCCGATGCATTTCTCCATCTGTTTCTATGGCAAGCTTATCTATTCATTTCAGTTTACCTTTTACAATTTACATCTGTGTCCTTAAAATATACTAATCTTTGTTTTTCTCTACAGTTTTTCACTTCGACTGCTATCTGAACTAAAAATTAACTAATGTATGTATTAGAATGTGACCCACCATACTGTCTCTACTTGAAGTGAGACTCATGCGAAAAATTCGTTTCTTGCCCATCAAATCCAATATTCATTTCGTACTTTATCGATGCACATAATGAGTCCATAGCGACTCATTTCGAATGCTTCAGTTTTTGTTTTCTTTTTGCCTGTCAAATCAAAAGCTCATTTCCACAAAGAGCTATGTCTACTTGCACTGTTTTAAAGGATTCTTACCGGAACTTACAACATTTTTTACTAAAATGTTTCTTTATTTTGAAAAGATTTTTTGGTTAGTGTTACTATGGTTTGAGATCGTTGTTGATCTGGCAAGTAGCTCTAGTTCCATTCATTTCGTGAACAACAGAATTCTCTTATTTCTTATGCTACGTCTCATCCTTGCTTTTTATTACGTAGTCCTGTCATTTCTGATGCAGTTTGTGATCTTGCTTTAATGAGGGAGAGAATTTATATTTTGGATTCTGGAAACTAAAGAGTAACGAATAAGTAATATATATTTGATATGTGAAAGTTAATGTGATATAAAATCATCTAGTCATTACAATGACATTTATTTTTAAGACTATGAACAATATGTAATTACTGAGATATTCTTTCGGGATATTGTAGGGAAATGTGATAATTTACACTAGAAGTTAGGTGGGCATAGATGATCCTGTTTTGTAACCAATTTACGATTAAAAACTTCTTCTTTTTGAGAACGATGTGAAATGCTAATAAGACAGCTGTCTCACAGAATAGAAAAGAAAGTTAGGTAATATAAGCTTATCTATACGACCAGATTGCTTTCAGTATCGTGGTATATGTGGAGAAAGCGACAGTACTTGAACTATTGTAGCAGTGATGATGACAGAATGAAGCTCGTGACTTTATATTGAATACGATTGGAGCGTACAAACCTTGTTATAAGACCAGAAGGAGGCGTGCATTAATCTTGATACGAGTGACAAGTGTATTGCCGTCACGCTATCAACGGAAACAGTAGGCCTCGTAATAACGCTCTGAAAAGACTTCCTTTCATCTCGATATCTGTATCTGGAACAATGTGCGCCCAATACAAAAACCAATCGTACCTCCATAGAACGGCGAAAGTGGAGCGCACGTGTCCGTGCAGACTCGCTCAATATGAAACGAGATTACTTTTGTATCATCCTTAAAGAAGGACTTTTATTTCAGGAGAAGGAGACTAGAGATATCTGTTAGATACGTGAAATGCTGCTAAATTTACATCAAGGACCGGGTTTAATTATTTCAATTTAATTCAATTGCGATGGAGCACATGCGCCAGTGGCCACTTCCACATATAATTTTTTTTTACCCTTTCATTGTTTTCAGTAAATGGTACTGCACTTTCCTTGGTAATTTATTCCAGTTCTTTACTCCATTAGCTAAAAAACCCACAATCTTACTTCTGATATCAAGTGCTGTTTTGATAAATTCCGTAACTTCCCTGGTACAACCTCTCATCACCCTTTCCAATATGTGAAAGATTTTGTAACCATTCCCTACCAGCTGCCCAATATGTCCCGCCAACTGAGTTTATTGTCAAATGTTATGTAAAGATATTTACTTAGAGTCTTAAAAAACCATTACCTCCTCCACCTATAATCAAAGAAAACCTTGAAGTTTATATTTCTATACGTGGTAAGCTGAATCTTCTTGCCATATCACTTCATAGCATGTCGACCTACCCAGCTAGATATTCCGTCTAGATCAGTGTTTCCCAACCTTTTTTGGGTCATGTCCCACTTTTAATTTTTTTTGCCCCCCATACCTAATTTTTAATTAAAAAAATATTTTGCTAACATCAAACGAAACTATACCTAATAATTATTTACAGCACTGCTTTAAGAATTTGCATTTTTGCTATATTTTGTATCTATATTTAGCATTGCATTTAAATAAACCGAAGAGAAAGCGGTAAAGTCGTATCAAGTCAATTTCTAAATTGCCCCCCTAAAAAAACCAAATTGCCCCCCTCTGGGGCGTGGGCCCCACGTTGGGAAACACTGGTCTAGATCCTCGTGTAGCTGTTCTCAGTCCTCTTCAGTTTTGGTCCAATTATATGACATTATGTCATCTGAAAACAATCTAACTTATTACTTTCCTAATATTGACTTAAAGACATTAATTACAAGAATTTGCAGTAAGAACATTTCACAAGAGAAAGACAATAACTTAGAGAGAAATTATCGGTAACATAAGCCAGCTTTCTTTGAGATCTTTCAGCTATGCTTTGTGGTGATATCTAGTTTTGCATCATCTATTCACAATTGGCCTTGCTTTATCATCTTTCCTATCATGTCAGCAAGTACATTTTCCATCATTATTATCTTAAAAACGAGTAATGTCTGCTCCCCTTTTACTATTAGTTTTTTTCCTGAAAGGAAAAAATACCTATCCTTTTGTTTCCTTAAATAACTTGTCCTCTTTTACTCAGTTAACAGTGATTATGCTTTAAACGACTTTAAACCGTCTTATTTATTGATCAGCCTTACATCTCTAAAATCTTAACTACAACACTTTATAGTAATTCTTGGTCTCAACCGATTACAACACTACGTTCTGGTTTTATTTTACTACGAACAGTCTATCACTGATTCTCTTCACCACTTATTGAGTCCTTCCCTCTGTATGTTCTTTATACTATCGATGGCTTTCTGCTAGTCGTTCTCCGCTTTCATTATTCCTTAAATTAATATTAAACTAGATGACCCATGCGAAAATTTCGCGATTAAAATGCGATGAATAGTGAGGTTGAATGCTTTTAATATAATGAAAAGTAGAACCGTACTTTTGTAGAATTTTTTTTTTTAGTGTAATAGGTACGCATCAAAATACTCGCAACGTATTACGAAACAGTTAGGAAAATTTAAAACACTCTGTATTTATCGACAAACAGTCACTGACCTTAACAGAATAAAACCAACCTGAACAAAATGCACACAACATATCAACATCTCTGAAATATTTAATGCTATGCGAATAAAATTTTTACGTTGGAATTGTATAGCAAAACGACATGTTTCCGTAACAGAAAAAAAATCCTAAAAGCTACTTATTGAATAAAAAAAGTTTATTAACAGCTCTGTGATATCCGCTGCTGCAATGTATGGACTTTGCTCTGAACAGTCTCATATGCGCAACCACTTCAAGCACCAAATTCCGAAAAATTCTTTCTTAATTTATGATTTTACCTAGCTGGAAACCTTAATTTTAAAACGATATGTCATTTATCGATTTCGGCTAGGTATCAAAAAAAAAATAAATGGCTTGTAAAAAAAAAAAAAAAAAAAAAAAAAAAAAAAAACCACCTTGTATAAGTAATATTGATACTTTTGCCCTTTAAGGGTAGAATTACAAAAAATTCCTTTTATAAAATATGCTGTGACCAAAGCAGCCACCTCGGTCTTTAAAATGATACCTCATTTATCGATTTCGGTTAGTTATCAAGCGAGGTAAAAAAAAAGTTTTGAGAAATGATGATATTTTTGCCCCTTAAGGGTTGAATTTGGAGAAAGTTTTTTTCTTAAAATACGATGTGACCATAGCGGGTAATTTAATATTTAAATCGATACCTCTTTTATTGATTTCTCTTAGGTATCATGGGAAATAAATAGCTGGTAACAGAAAAATGCGTTGTAAAAATATTAATACTTTTGCCCTCTAAGGTTAGAATTTTTAAAAATTTCTTTCTTAAAATGTGGTAGCGGAACCGAAGACATTACGAAGACCTTAATCTTTAAAATGATACCTCGTTTTATCAATTTTGTTTATTTGTTAGGGGAGATAAATGGCTAGAGATACAAAAAACGCATTTTAGAAAAATTGACATTTTTGCCTTTTAAGGTTAGAATTACGAAAAATTAATTTCTTAAAATATAAGGTTACCACGGCGGAGACCTTAATCTTTAATATGATATCTCATTTATCTATATCGGTTAGATATCAAGGGAGATAAATAGCTCGTGACACAAAAATGCGTTGTAGAACCATTTATCCTTTTTCCCTTTAAGGGTTTAATTCCAAAAACTTCTTTCCTAAAACATGATGTCACCAAAGCTAAGACAATATTCCTCATAATCTTACTTGATTTATCGATTTTTGATAGATATCCAGGGAGATAAGTTGCTCGAGACAAAAAAAAAAAAAAAACGCATTTTAGAAAAATTGACATTTTTGCCCTTTAAGGGTCAAATTACGAAAAAATCCTTTCTTTAAATATAATTTTACCACAGCGGAGACCTTATTCTTTAATATAATACCTCATTTATCTATATCGGTTAGATATTAAGGGTAATAATTCGCTCGCGACACAAAAATTCGTTATAGAAAAATTTATACTTTTCCCCTTTAAGGGTTGAATTGCAAAAACATTCTTTCTTAAAAATGATGTCACAAAGCTGAGACATTACTCCTCATAATCCTACTTCATTTATCGATTTTTGTGAGATATCCAGAGAGATAAATGGCTGGAGGTACAAAAAACGCATTTTAGAAAAATTGACATTTTTGCCCTTTAAGGGTCGAATTACGAAAAATTCCTTATATAATGTTACCACGGCGGAGACCTCAGTCTTTAGTATGATACCTAATTTATATATATCGGTTAGATATTAAGGGAGATAAATCGCTCGTGACACAAAAACGCATTTCAAAAATATTGATACTTTTGCGCTTTGAGGGTCGAATTTCGAAAAATTTCTGTCTTAATATATGACGTCACTAAAGCAGAAATCTTAACATTTAAAATGATACTTCATTAAACGATTTCAGATAGGTATCCAGGGAGATAAATGACTCGTAACACAGAAAACAGCATTTTAGAGATATTGACATTTTTGCCTTTTAAGGGTCGAATTCCGAAAACTTCATTTCTTAAAATATGATGTGACCAAAGTGGAGACCATATGCTTTAAAATGACACCTCATTCATTGATTTCGGTTAAGTAAGACGGAAGATTCAGGCTTGTGACAAAAAAATACCTTATAGAAATGATATATATGATTATCTTTACATTCATTTTCAGTTTTTACAGTAAATATACTGTTATCATCGTTATTTTCCTTCTGTTATGAAATATGTTGATTACACAGCGCATCTAGCGTTTTCCACATGGTTGGATTACGGTAGTTACCAACACAAAGTAATAACTTTTCACCGTCCCCGAAGACATACATATGTCGCTACTCAGTACAAAAGAGGTAACTTGCATAAACAACCCGAAGACATACATATGTCGCTACTCAGTACAAAAGAGGTAACTTGCATAAATAAAGTCGGCAGGCAAAGAGGAACGGTGATCAGCGTCTCTGATGGGCTGTCCAAAGAGTACATTTATTCTGAATCAATAGATCCTTGTGTACGCCAGATCTCTCAGGCATTCTGTTCTTTCACCTAGGAGGTCTCACATAGAGCTCATTATGGTTCGCTCTGTTCACTTACTTGCAGTGTTTTGGACACGTGTTAGATTGAAATCAGCTATTTTTTCAATGTCGGAAGCAGCAAACGCAGACCTTGCTGAGAAGAGATGGGAAAGCTGTCAAGGAAAGTGTTGCAAATATCTCAAGACTGCCAGAATGGATCGCTACATTCCTTGGTAAGTTGGCATAATGGTTTACAACAGAAGGTAGAGCAGAATTCACAGATGATCAAGTGGTGGCGATTCAGAAGCACATTATATTCTAACATTGCACTTACTGATCGCATTATCTCTTCCCTCTTAAGTTAGTGTAGATTCATTGTTCTTGACAGCGTGTTTTGCTTATTAATTTTTTATACAGCAAATGCAAAGTGTTCATTAAATTTATGATGAAATTGTATTGTGAAATTTATAAAATGATTTCTGTCAAATTAAGTAGCATTTGTTTATAGGCTTTTCGTGTATTGTATCCTTCGATTCAATCTTTGTAATTTTATGGGGTGGTCAAGTAGGTCGTTCACTACGAGAGCAATCGATTAGAGCCGATCTGTTCTTAAACCAGAACTAGCATGAACGCCGATATTGTGTTAACGGATTCTGGGAATATATATATATATGTATTGCGTGTGGCCTAAGCCTTGTCGACGTCGAGGTCTTTAGAGACGGGAAGGATGGGGGCAAGGAATGGTAAGGAATTCTGCCATTGCCTTTTTAAAGGAACCATCCCGGCATTCGCCTGGAGTAATTTTGGGAAACCATGGAAAACCCAAATCTGGATGGCAGGACTGGGATTTGAACTCGAGCCCTCCAGAATGCCAGGCCAGATAGTGTCACCACTCACCCATCACGCTCGGTTCTGGGAATACAGCCAGAAGATTCTACATCCTCCAGTATTTTTTTTGTGGCTTTTCCAGCTGGATACATTCCTTAGTGGCATTGAGAAGAGAGAATTTTTTTATGTATCTTTGTGGTATCATGTTTCAGTAATATCATTAGAACTATATTTTGAAGCAAAATGATTCTGTGGCAGAATTTTATGCCATCGCCACCGTCTTGGACGGTTTCAAGCCACTGCCTCGAATATAAATGTTTCCGCGTCTTCTTTCCTTCCAGTATCCCTCTTCTAATCCTCCAGTCCTGTCCTATACATACATATATTTTCTACAGTTTCTCCGTACACCCGTATTCGAGGCCCGTTTGATCCAATTTCAAATTACTCGTTTTCCTTGGCGTTCTTTCGTCGCTTATTCTTTTAATGTGTCTCTTCCACCGGAGTCTCGAGTTTTTCATCCTCTCTCTGTAGGACTTCATCAGTTTTTCTTACATATTCATTTCCAATTTTATCCAGTATAATTACTCCTGTCTGAGGACGTCAGTGATCGCACATTAACAAGTAACTTTAAACGGAAACTGGACTTGCTGGTTCAAAGTGTTTCAGTATATCGTTATAATAAGACCTTGCAAAGGTATAAAACATCTATTATGAACCTTATTTGGATTTATTCTAAATTCTTCCTAACTGAGTATATTCTTTGGTTTATTCGTTACAGCTGTAAATGCATACTGCTCGCAGCTAATTTCAGTCTACAGTTTGGGACCATATCAGAGAAAAGTTTCTGATTTTGAACTGAACTTCTTATTTTCGCATTTACATCTGTTTTAACGAGAAATAACCATTGACGTCATAATAACAATAAGGCTGTTCCAGCATGCTGCTATAAATATGATAAAGATCTAGCGATGGTCTTCTTGGATACAAAAATTGCATGCGACGAAATGAGCAGTAGCAGAGTACGGCAAACATTAAGAGACAGATCAGTAATGAGGCGATGGTAGCAAGGGTGAAAGGCAGGGATGACGGAAACGATAATTTGGACGGAGATTTATTTGAACCCGCACCCTACCGAATGCCAGGCACTAACATTACCGCTCACCTACCAGACTCAGTGAGATAAAGACGGTACTAATGAAGAAGTTATACGTATAATTGAAACCAAAGAATTAGACTGGAGGGCAGATGTTTAAAAGCAGTTACGAACGGTGTTGAGGAAAAAGGAGTGAAATGGAGTTTAGTGGAAAGAGGTTGCTGATAAATGGATAGGAAACTTTGAAAGCCTATGTTCCAAGCAGACCCGACTATAGTTGGAAACTGTTCAACTGTTATGAAAATCAAGAGAAGAATCGATGATTGTATCTCGGGACTACTGACGTAACGTTTGAATTACGAAAGACTTCGCGATGGTATATTGCAACAGTTCCCTTAATAAATTATTCTTAAAGCTCAGTTGGTTAAGGCGAGGGACTGGGTGACGAAAAGTATCCGTTTCGAATCCGGGGCGTGGCTAGAGTTTATGCTGGTAATTAAACTTATATTCACCTCTGGCAAAGCGTTGCTTTGTGAAGCAAACTAGGACGCTGGATGGTGCGGATTTCACGTGAAGCTGCAGGTCTCCTTTACCTGGTATGATTATCGGGTTAGGGCAGCCATGACAGAGGCGCATGCGCTGTTTATGGATACTCTGTCAAGCGTGGCCGAACAATCCTTTGGTATCTCCCGTGAATCTCTTCATATGTTAAGTATAATAATATTTTTAAGGAAACATGTATCCGGTACTGTTTGAACTTCTTTGTAAATTAAGTAATACGGTATCAATGTAGTAGCACATATATTTTCGTCAGATTTGTTTTCAAAGGGTCTCGGATAGAAGTTAAAAATACCAATTGCTGCAGTACAACAATGCAGACAGGTGATTAAGAATCTGGCTTGGGGATCATTGAGAAATCTCTTATTTAATAGTGTTTCGTCTGGTGTTTTTTTTTTTAACTATTTGGTTAGTACTTACGGCAGGACCGGATTAAGACAGCGCGGGGCCCGTAGCAGATGTGAAGAAGAGGCCCTTGATTTGTAAAGGTCGCCCGTCTAACCTAGGTGCGGGTCCTCCCTAGGAGGCGCGAGGCCCCCTGAAAGGCGCGAGGCCCCCTGGAAGGCGCGAGGCCCGTAGCATTTGCTACCTCCTGCTACGTGGTTAATCCGGTACTGACGGTATTTAGCAGGTAGGATCAGGACTAGAGCCGAAGATTTAGACACATAATTATAGAACAGCCAGACAATAGGGAATTTAATCGTTGTAAAACCACATTCACGTCGATGAAACTTTATTTCAAGTTAGGAAGTAACTGCTAAAGACCTACATATCGAGCATGACACAAACAAGTGATGGATAAAAGAAAAGGGAGAAACAAAAAGCCAGCTAGTTTATGAGGCAGGGTATTCTCATACAAGTAGCCGTTAGTGTGTAATCGTGTTTTGGGTATTTCGTGGGTCAACTACAATAGTTCCCGGTTTTAGAGTAAAAGGACACGATGTGGCTGAAGTGAACGATATTTCCCTCTGAGAGTTCGCTCTGCAAAATTTGAAGAATCTCGGTTATCTTGAAGTATTAATTGACCATCTCGTTATTGCATAACTTTAGTAAAAGTATTAAAAGTCGTGATGGCTTGATTGAATTTGCATGAAATACGAACTTGACCTGTATTTTATCTTTTAGGTTCGCTTTGCAAAACGTTAAGAATTACCACGTAGTTTGAAGGGAGTTAAAATGTTTATGGCAGATTTGCGCGGACAGATAAGCCCTGACCATAATAATGCCCAAATTTACGCTAAAAATCGTATTAAGATCAAAGAAATCTGAAACGTCTTAATACTGTTAAAAAGAAGAAGACATCAGCCGATCATACATACATATTATTCGCCAGGATTGAAGGGAAAATAGAGGTGATGAATCACAGATGTAGGTCATGACTGGGATATGTGAATCAAAAAATGAAACGCATGAACTGCGTTTGATTCTACCAGCTGGAGAGGAAAGCTGAGAATTGGAGAGCTGCTGCCAAACGAAGAGATTGTATTGTCTGCACTCTGCTGCTCTTGCAATGAACGATGCAAATCAGTATAAAACGGTTCGATTTTCGTTGCATATGCAATGACTTTTTTAATTGAAATAGCGTATGGACATGCATCGGGCGCAAATTCGTTTTACGTCTCCACACAGCTTATATTTAGTCCGGCCACTTTTAATTCCACAATTACTGTGGCGATCGAAATATCGCTCATATTTTCATCAGTAAATGAGTTCGGAATTTGGCGCTAAACATATCAGATTTGTGGAGCATTTATTTCCGACCAAACGTGTATTAAATCCCCGACCACTCTTTCACGTGTGACAGCCCTTCTTCTTTTATCAACTCGGGATTTATGTCACGCCGACATCTTTAGAGTCGATAAAGGGCTGGAGGTAAGGAACGGCAAGGAATTCGGCCATGGCTTATAAAAGAATCATCCCTGCATTCACCTGAAGTGATCTCATGGGCGTTCATTAATTTGCTGTTGACGCGCCCTAAAGCCCCAATAATAAAAACAACTCAGTATACCATGGAAAATTGAAATTTGGATGGCGGGACGGGAACTTAACACCATGTCTTCCGACCGTACTTGCGTACATGTTCTAAATTCCTATGGAGCTTGCATTGCATTGGAAATCAAAGAATGCTTCAATCATTTGCAAACTTCCTTTCAATTTATTCAGTTTTTTCTAATTACAATCATCTTTATATTTTGTCTTCGTTTTCATTCTGCAATATATATCTCTTAACAACGTTGATTATGTAAAAATAAACTTAGCATTGTCCTCACGGTTGTGAGAGATTCTAGTATTTTCCGTAAGATGGTGCTGCCGCAGATAGTGCTATTCATGGAGGTGGTCACAGCTCATTTGCTGGTGACCCCCGGGCGCGGATGCGGGCAGTGAGGTAGTGTGGTGGTCTGTACGTGCCGACTCACGGCTGCCTCCTATTTCCAGTTGGTGACCTCAGCGCCCGTACAGTAGATAAGGCACACGCTCGCTACTGAAGAAACACCCGGACCGCCACTGGAGAGGCCGGGGTTCGAGTCGCATCTGATAAGTGCAGACCAATAGCAGCCAAGCTTTGCCAACTCGGCAAATAACCATCCTCTTGAACGTGGTCCATAGTGTAGAGAACATTTTGACACTGATATACGAGAAAGGTCATGGTTTACAACCCTATAGTAGGGAGGATTGCCGAGTACATGTTCCGTACTCTTTACGTATACGTGCTGATGCATTGATGGAGCATCCTCACATCATGACATTACCGTCCTGATCAGTCAGGTAATTCTAAAAGTATATCAGTACCTTCAACAAACGAATTTCCAACAGAAACGAAATCCTCATCAGAACTTTTTAAAGTATAATTTTATAAATAAATAACTATTATTTATTTGATTGATATATTTCGTGATTACCTACGTTTCGGGCAAACTTACTTTGACTTTTTTTTAAAAAAAATTTACCTGTTTACAATTTATTCAAAAAATTCTTAGGTCATGTGACGACCTGGATTTAATGCTTAAGACAGTCAATAATATGTTTTCTTATGGCTTTACATCTCATTGACGTCGAGGACATTAGTCACGGCAAAGAATTGAAGGCAAGGAACGGGAAAAAATTCAGCCACTGCTTTTTGAAACCATCGCCGAGTGAGTTCTGAACACTATTGAAAACCAAAATCTGTATGGCTGGACGAGGGGATTCGAACTTGCTTCCTCCCAGTTGCTAGGCAAATGCGTTACTGCTAATCCACCATGCTCGGCAGAGTGTTGACATTGAATGCTCTTCTTACAAGAATTTATTCATTGTAAATAAACGAAAAGCAGCTTGTAAATTTTAATGAACGTCGCATTGTAATTTTTTAAATCATTGCCTCGCATTATAATTTTTTAACTCTGTTCTTCGTATCTTTGTGTGGTTACTTCTACAACAAACAACTGAATTTTAGTTGGCATTGCAGTTACACTTTCTTTTAACAATGTAAGTGCAAATAAAATCCGTGAAGTTACTTACAAGAGGTTTCCTGCTAGAGGTGCTGTGGTGGCTACCAGTATAACTAACATGTCGGGTATCATCGGAATCGCCGAAGGTTGCCGAGCTACCCAGTTCACGTCCAGTTTTCAGGCGAAACGCATTCTATCGAAGTGGATTCGAGATCTTAATTTTACTATCCACGATGACTACCCTTCCATTAGGGATAATTTAATTATTTGGACACTTATTTACAGAAATACCGCGTGTATTTACACAACAGCTTATTGAATGACCGACTTTTATATTACTAATGAATGTCAACGGCAACGATGATCAAAGACACTTTCACATACTTAACTTTTTCGACCTCCACACTGACGGCACGGTTTTTCTATAGGCTGTTTTTTTTGTGTTTTTTTTCACATTTAAGTTTATCTCCACTCTTTCACCGAGCGTGGTGGTGTAACGGATAGCGTTCTGGCCTCGCATTCGGGAGGACGGCGGTTCGAATCCCCGTCCGGGCATCCAGATTTGGGTTTTCCATGGTTTCCCCAAATCACACCAGGTGAATGCCGGGATGCTTCCTTCAAAAGGCCATGGCCGAATTCCTTTCCATTCCTTGCCCCCATCCTTTCCCGTCTCTAAAGACCACGTTGTTAAAAAGGGACGTTAAACTGTTTAAAAAAAAAAAAAATCCACTCTTTCATAATTATATTTTTTTACGCATTTTGCTTGTGCCTCATTACCATTTTCCTTCAATTCGCTTCACTCAATCCGTTACTGCTGAGTTGAAATTCTCATCCCACCTAAACGGTTTCAAGGCATATTAAAAGATATAAATTTATAGGCAGAAGCCAATGTAACCGTTAGGATAGATATGTCGATGCAACCTCTCGTAATTATTCTTCAGCGTTTAACTCAACATATCAAAGTTTCAAAGGAAATTTCTCAGCAAATGTTTGCTTTGGATTTTCCATCGTTTCCCCAAATCACTTCAAGCGAATGTCGGGATGGTTCCTTTATAAGATCATGGTCAAATTCCTCTCCGTTCCATTTACTCAGTTCTTTACCGAATCTAAAAACCTCGACTTCAACAATTTGTAAGGACATAAGCAAATAAAAGTAATGATAATTCCTAGTTTTATTAAACTCGTAAAATGATCCCTCATATGTGATTGACTTAGGTGTCAACAGCAGTTACGGGTGATGAAGAGGTGGTCCCGTTAACTTAAAGAAACATTACTTCATACCAACACTCCTGAGGCTTTTTATTAATTGTGAGGAATATAAGCAGGAAATAAATGTTGGAAGGAACTCCAACTCCGGGGCAGATATAGCTAGCGCCAATGTTAAACAGTCACTGTCTTTGAATTGCAGAGAGTTCTATTCAGCACTGGTCTGAAATAGAATTTTATGTTGTGGCAAGGTAAACAGCATTCACCATGTGCAGGATTCCCCTCTCGCTGTTGGACGGCTCAATGAAAGAAGGAGATTTTTTTCAGTTCCAGTTTTTACTGATTACATCTTCTGACACTGATAATACTCAGATGTTCTCGTTCCATATACGGCACTGATGTAGTCTCTAAAAATGAGAGAAGATGCAGCAACAAGTTTATACCCTACTGGTTCTTTTTCACCACCGAATATGGTGAGTGACTGGTAACACTTAGACTTCACATTCTGGAGGACGCAGGTTCGAATCCTCCCCCATTCATCCAGATTTCGGTTTTCCATGCTTCCTGAAATCACGTCAGGTGAATGCCGGGATGATACCTTCAAAAGTCCGTGGCCGAATTCCATCATTTTTTGCCTCTAAAGAACTTCACGTGAAGTCGTAAGAAAAAAAATCTTTGTTACCCATAAGAAAATTGGTCAGTCGAATCATACGTTCGCTCAACATGTCATAGACAAACAAAAGATTAAAAAAGATTCACCGAAATTTGTGGGAATCTTTCATTCCTTATTACTCGTAGCGGCGTAGGGAAATACGTAAAATTCTCACGTCACACTGCTACCGCAAAGATACCGGTGATTTTCATTCACCTATTACTGCTCATGTTCTTTGGTCTATCTGAAGCCAGTTGATACTGAACTATCTTTTGACAATGATGTAAAACATCGTAAAATTCTTAGGTATGGATATTTGATGAGAGAGGAATCCGCCAGTTTGGCGAAGTGTTCTGAGGCACCGCTCACTGGATCGGGGACGTACAACTGGACTGGGCAAGAACCCAAGCCCCTACGCACCGCACGTCCTAACTGCGATTTTTAGGAGGCTTGCCGCAGCCATCCCGGACGGCCCCCAATCTTCGCTTCAGAAACTACATATTGCTCTAACAAAAAGTGCACTTATCCCACGTTGAACATAGTTACATTCTTCACAAACAGATGTTAAAACTTGACTTCCCCATCAGCACGTAGTACGACGTGGTAGTAGGTATAAAATGTTTGGTGTCAGCAAGGACATGCGGCCGTAAAATCAAAGTTCCAAATTTGTCCATGCCAACGATGAGTAAAAATTATCGATGGCAGTCGATAGAAAAATGTTGGGAAAATGAGGTGAAAAAGATGTTTGATGAGAAAGGAGTACACCAGAACAGCGTAGAAATACTTATGTCAGGAACCGAAAACGAAAAGTCTATGGAAAGAGCGAGGAAGCGATGGAGAGAAATTACGACATCAAAAGTGGGACGAAGGGAGTTGGGAATAGGTCCAGCAAGAGGGAGAAGATGAAGTGGCTGGGTACCACAGCTAGTCAACTGGAGATCGAAAATGAATGTAAAGGAAAGGCTTGGAATATTGTAGTTCTGTACCTGGACCCTTCATTTAAGTCAATGAAAGTACAAAACATTGCTGAGGATTACCGACTTATCTATAACTTCAGTAGGTAGAAGATCGAACAAATGTTTGGGGCCAGTAAAGGCATGCGGCAGTAAAACGAAGCTACCAATTTGATCATGCCAATGATGAATAATACTCATCAAAAGGCCGTCGACCTCTAATGTTGAGGAAAGGTAGTGAAGAAGAAGAGAACCAATGTCATATATGTTAACGGAATAAATTCAGCAGCCCTTGAGGCCACAATCCACAGTATAATATTACGTATCTTGTAAAATGGACATAATGGGAATAAAAGCAGAGCAAAGTAATTGAATACCATCACTGACATACCGTATTTTAACTATATCTTAAATGAGGAATACATTATAAATGTACTGCGTTGCAGAGAAACAAGTCAGTGTCAGGTTTCAAAACATATTTAAACAGTTGTGCAAGAAAAAAAAAAAAATAGTGTGTACATAATGTCATTCACTTCTATTCAGGAAATTTTTTTCGGCAGAATACACTTCAGTTTCTGCACGATGAGATTCATAGGTACGAGAAGCAGTTTTCGGTCTTGCCAAATTGCTTCAGGATGGAGGGAGATATATTTCCATTGGCGCACGGCGGATGGGCGTATATTTCGAGTTTTACGAGCAAAACAGGATAGCGGTCGTAAACAATTAATGAACACTAAACTGCGAGTGTAAATGATCGTAAAATGTTGGAAGGAGTGAAGGAAAACATCATATATTGAAGGAAGCTCAAAAGAAAAACCTTGTGTAAAATTATTAAACTGCCTATTACCCGTGTAGCAACTGTCTTTCGTATTAAGTGACCTACAGCAACCAGGCTACTTTTGTTTTGCCACTTGTGGAAATAACTTAGACAAAATTAATAAAATCTTTAAACAGCACCTCAACCTAAGGTCCTCATCTAGGTCATCATAAACATTATGCAATAGTATCGAATAAATGTCATAGAAGACCGCCTGAAACGAAGAAATCCCCTCACGCCTCAGTATCACTATCGGTAGAAGATTATTTAAAATTTTATGTGATTTGGGCAGGTAAGTAATTCTAAAATTAGAAGAACGTATGGCTTTATGTAGGAGTTTCTTTCCGCTGCACAGTCCGAAACTGGAGTCGCCGATTTCGTTTTTAACAAAAAATTTAAAATATTAAAAATTTAATTATATTCGTATAATGAAACAAACTTGCTCCCTGGCTGATTTCGCTAAGGCACTATGACGGTTTTTGGAACTCAATTTGGAGTTAGTTGGTAGTAAAGCCGCTGATGATTTGTTTTCGAGACAGAGTTTGGCAGGTGATGACACACATATCCTGATAAGCAGATTCTGTACCGATGTCCAGAGTTAAATACGATACTGTTGATGTCGGGGATGATAAACTTGGCAGCTACTTTGTGTCGTTGGGAATCCTGGCAGACCATAGATCACTTTTGATGGTAACTGATCATTCAGCTAGGGACGTTGGAGTCTTTCGAAAACGTAGACCAAAAATTCACCACCACCGGCTTTCATCCTTACTTTTCTACCATATCCCGTTAACAAAAACACAATGCTGTACACAAAAACGGTTACTCCTCGACCAACGAGTTTGTAATTTCATTAATTCAATTGTTAATGAACGAAATGCAAGTAATTAGAAAGGAAAAAAATTCAAAGCTATTCATTTGTCGCTGTGTATGTAAAACACAAAAATAGTTTTTTCAATGCATCGTATTAGTTTGGAACACTAATAAACATTTTCATTTGCACTTTTAAACATCAAAAAAAGTTCCACTAGTTACTGGTACGAAAGGAAAAGGGGCAAAGTGATTTCATACAACAGTAACTTGACACTTGGGACGGGTATTGATTTGTATGTCATTTGGGGCTAAATCGATTGCTACCTCTTCACATGAACTGAATAGCAGTCGAAGTATGTTACAGCTGTTCTTTATCTTTTGCTAGCTTTTGCCTGAGACTTAATCGACATGAACCAGAGGAGCACTAAGTCTTATTTTTATTTATATTAGTAATAAATTACCATAATTAATTTACTAGTATTTGGTGTGATTAATGAACATCAGGCATGAATGAATAAATGGTAGTTTGATAATTGAGTACAAGAATTTACTGTCATTTAAATGTGATAGAGGTCTAAACCTGCAATGCTTACAACATTTTTTTTATTTTTTTTTTAGGGGAGGCGGATATCGTGGACCCTTTTCAACAAAACAGATCTAAATGGAGGGAGTGGGAAGGAATTCGGCCGTGACCGTTGAAAGAAACCATATCGGCATTCGCCCGGAGGGACTGTGGTAAATCACGGAAAACGGTAGTCGGGATAGCCGGAAGGGAATTTGAACCCTCGTCCTCCCGCATGCCAAGTAGTAGTAGTGATGCTCGATATACATCGACGTATCAAAAACATCGATATTTAATATTCGATGAATCGAATCAATTCGACGCATCGAATCAATTCGATGAATCGCTTACTTTCGACGTTTAACGATGCATTGATGTACTTCATGTAACATCGAAACAACACACGCGTTTTAAATGACTAGTTTTAAAGCAAAACAGGAAATTTTATCGCTCTACGTTATTGTTGTCACCTAAAAAATCACATACCATGTTTTTTCTTTTAACTTAACGTCTTGGCAACATTAATAAAATCAAAACTCCCTAATGTTGAACACCTCGCATTAATTAGTGTTATATAGTCGGACATGTAGATGCGTAGCTATTTGGGTGTCACAGCACATTTTGGACTTGACACGGTGTTCGAATCAATGACATTGGAAGTTTATCAACTCGATGAAGATCATTCATCGGAATATATAGCACATATGCTCCTTATAACCAGAAACGATTGGAGATTTGATACGGACAAACTCTCTACAGTCGTTGCTGATAACGCCACGAATATGGTAAAAGGTGTGGAATTAGCATTTGGAAATAAGAAGCACAACCCTCGTTTCGCTCATACACTTAATTTAGTTGCCCAAAATTCTTGAATTAGAAAATATATTGAAAAAAAATAAAGACCATTTTTACCGGTTTTAGAAAGTCAGTATGCGCTGAAACAAAGTTAATACAAGACGTACCAACACGTTGAAATAGCACATAGAAAGTGATTCAAAGATTTTTGGAGCTTAAAAATACTGTAAGTGGTATATTTTTATGCCATAAAACAGCACCTCCAATATTAACTGGTTTGGAATTAAATATAGTGTCATCTCTTTTTTAACATACTACGCCCACTTGAAGCTGCAACTAAAGAAATATCCCTTTACTACACTGCAGGCATTCAAAACTCAAAGCAATGTGACTGGTAAACCTTTAGTAATGGAAGTACATAAACTCATCCTGAAAAAAATCAACAAACAGATGGTGCTGTCGAACAAGTTTTGTCTTTAGCTATCGCAACCTTATTGTACCCACGGTTAAAAAAAAAAAAAAATACACGTCTTGAACACTCGATGGCTTGTGCAAATGCTGGTCAAAAGATCAAAGACATGATGAAAAATGAGCTACAACAAAAGCGAACAGAATATGATTCAGATATTTCTGACAAAACATTGGCATATTTCAGTCTTTGGAGCGATCATCACAAACTATTTCATTGAATGTGGAAATCAAACAGGACCGAAAAAGGTGTTTCTAATGTACTGGCTGTCTACGTGAGGACCCCGGATGGCCAGCTTAATAAATATCCGTCAGAAGTATGGTCCAATAATATAAACAACAGTTCCAAAATAGCTTACAAATGTTTAACTGTTGTAACCTGCTTAGTACCATCAGAAAGATCTTTTTTTATTTTTCCGAAAGCTGCACAAGTTTTAAATCAACAGCGCAACAGAATACAAGGAAAGCGGGTTAACAAAATCTTATTTATGCAAAGTTTAGAGAGAAAATATTGGGATTTCTAAGTTCAAAATAGATTAAAATCCCAATGCTATCACCTGTAAAAGACTAATTAAAATATGGTTCAAATAAATTTCCCATTTTTCTACTTTAATAATCTTTATTAACTGATATATATATATATGTCAATGCATCGTGAAACATCGCTGAAACGTTTCGGTGCATCACATCGTAAAAAACATCGATGTATTTTATATATGGACATCCTTTAATAACACTGCGATGTTGCACTCTCCTGAGTAGATGGCTTACAACATGCATTCGATATCTCTATATTCAATCGCTGCAAACATTACGACTGAGAGAAATATAGCACAGGAAATATTAAATGGACATTTTTTTTTTCATAATTAAGCTTGAATCACGAGAAACATGCATCAGTTTAAAAAGGGTGTGAGACAAGGCGGTAGTCTATCCCCGTTAATATTCAACTTGTATATAGAAGAAGCAATGAAGAAAGTCAAGAAAAATTCCCATGTGGCATAAGTTTTCAGGGAGAAAAAATCAGTATGCTACGATTTGCTGACGAAATTGTCTTTTTAGCAGAGAAGGCTGAGGATATTGAGAAGTTACTGAATGGCATGAACAAAATACTGAAGGAAGATTTTGGACAGAATATAAATCAAAGCAAGACAAAAATAATGAAACGTAGCAGAAATGATATCAATACTAGTAGATTAATATAAAAATAGGATCGGATGCAATAGGAGAAGTAAGTGAGTTCTGTTACTTGGGAAGCAAAATTACAACCGATGGCCGAAGCAGGAATGATGTTAAAAGCAGAATAGCACTAGCAAAAAGAGCCTTCATGAAAAAGAGAAACCTTTTAGTTTCAAATATTTTTCTAGGAATTAGAAAGAACTTTTTAAAACTCTTTGTGTGGAGCACAGCACTTTATGGTAGCCTAACATGGACTTTAGGAATACCGGAAATATAGAAAATTGAAGCATTTGAAATGTGGTGCTACAGAAGAATGCTGAAAATTAAGTGGACAGACAAAGTAAGAAATGAACGAGTTTTGGAAATGATGGGCGAGAAAAGAAGTTTTCGGAAGAAGCTTACAGAAAGAAGAGACAGGTTGGTAGGTCATATTTTGAGACATGCTGGATTGGTTAATTTGTTAGTGGAGGGAACAGTCGAAGGTAAGAATTGTAGAAGAAGACAGAGATTAGAATATATGAAGCAGATAATTGAGGACGTGGGCTGTAAGGGGTATGTAGAAATGAAGAGGTTAGCACAGGATAGGAAGGGATGGAGGATTGCATCAAACCAGTCTAAAGACTGACGACAGCAAAAAAAAAAAAAAAGTTGGTAGATTTTTTTATTATTTAGCTAGCCAACGTGACATCAAAACATAACATAACAAACCTTCACGAACCTGACATAGGCTGTCACTGTGTGTAGTTACGTTGCAATATGTTAAATGGTATATAAAAATTCAAACCTTTACTGTTTTGTCCTCTGTATCATTGGTAAGTATATCACTTATTGGGATAATAAGTAGCCTATATATTAGCCTATTACATAAGCTATCACTTGAGTAATTTCGTATAAATCCTTTAATGAGTTTTTAAGTGATGCTTGGGCAAACAGACAAAAATGACCAAATTTATAATTTTGGACTCTACATCATCGGGAACTACATTACTAATATCGGTAAAAGGTATCGTGAATGTACCGATGACTTGGTTATAATCGGTCGTAATATTGTGACCGTATCTTGACTGTCGCAGCGGTGTGTCCTGTTGGCTTGTGGCCAGTATTTGATATCCGATCCAGTTCCAGCGGTGCGGACAGACTCCAGTCGTTCTCACGGCCGGAATGTGCAGGTGCAGATCTCGAAGCACCTGGAGGGAGTCTTTGATGTGCTAATAGTAGGGCGCCCCGCAGCTGTCTGGTCGGGAGTGCCCGTCAAGGTCAGAGCAAGGATACGGACCAGCCAGGCCTACCTAGGCACCACTAAATGTAAACATACCTCCTACTCCATCCTGTGTTAGTCATAATAAGCTCAAGGCACATTTATGGTTACCATGTCTTAAAAGTCGGGTTGCCAAGCAGGGAAGAATTATTCGAAGTTTAACTCCAGAACAGTGATAGATATAGACAAGAAAAGAACACCTTTGTATAGAACAAAGACGAATGTCACTATCCCTTAATGCAATAAAGTCATATCTCTCTTCCGAGACCACTTGAATGGTGTACGGAATGTTTATGTTTTTGAAAGTATGCCTTTTAATGCCTGGAAACCATGCGGGTAGACTGACTGATGACGGAGCCTCTACCCCGCGTCTTCCGCCTCCGGTGAGGGAAATTATTCTAATGGGGGAGTTAAGTGTAGCCATCTGTCTGTGTACTGCGCAACTTGTGTTCTGTATGATTAAGTATATCTTTCTTTGTGAAATGTGTAATTTATGAGGTGGATGCTGGAGATCATCTCAGCGTTCACCTAGATAATTGCGGGAAACCACCTAAAAACTGTGATCAGTACAGCTGGTACGTGAGGCCCAGGATTAAATGAGAGCCCATAGTACCGCCACTATCATAGTGACGCTTTAATACGCGCAGTCATACTAACGGATACGATTTCGAGTGCTTAGTCAACTTCAGACATCCGCGTTAGCTATATATACAGCGCGATCGAGAGAAACAGAACATAAATTCATCGCAATAATATGTCGCGTTACATTACCAAGGCCCACCTATCTTTTGGTTAACTGTGACATTTCTTATCGCATAAGAATGAGTGAAAGCGATATCGATAGTAGGAGATCGATGTACACGTATACTGCTTTGGCTCGCGGTGGTCGTCTTTGCCGGGTCGTGCCGCGGAATGTACGCGTTTGTAGTGGGAACTGTTTTGTGCAGTGAAAAAGTATTGTAATGGAGCAGTGTGTGGACTTGCAAGTACGTAACTGAAATTGAATGTCGGACATCCGCGCCGTGTTGATGAAATAGAAATTGTGAGTGATGTGAGGAGGAAGTTATCATCACGTGTAATGAACAGTGTTGCCGTGACTGTGTCGAGCTATTAAGAACTGATTCATTTGCAGAACCGAAGTAAGCGTGGCTAATTCGTGTGTATACTTCTTACTTGGTTAAAGAATCTGCAGACTTCTGATATCTCCAAGTATTTGCAATGTACCAGAAGTTACTATAAATATCAGTGTTGGGACTACGTTTTGTGTTTAACTTACTAACGAGTGTGAATAAAACTGTTTTTTACTTATAAATCAAAGTCGAGAATTAATAACTTCGAATGTGTGATTATAAAATTTCAACATGGCTTCATCTACAGTGCTACTGCCTATCAGAATATTCTAGTTAATTTTCATAATATTCTGACAAATAGTACAGAAAATGCAACAGAATTTCACTAATGAATAAATTGTGGCCAAGGTGACCAGAAAATTGTTAGATTTAAATTAAAATGTCTAAATATCGCATTATATTGCTAGAAAATATGTAAACTGGCATCTATCGATTCAGCGGGCCAAAATAATTCCAAGACATTCAAATCATCGTATGGCATCGCTGGCCGGTTTAATCGCGGAAGATAGTGCGACCGCCAAGTGACAGATTTTTTGATTCGCCGCTCAATACGACACTTCATCAAGCTAATCCTATAATCCTACCAGGCTTAACATGGAATCCGAACTACATAATTTTTCTGATGTACTTAACACTAAATAGCATACTGTGCTAGAGGTGAAGTCGGTATCTTTCTGAATAGTTGGCTTGAATTGACCGCTACCACGTTTCAACCTCTCTCTTCTTTCATCTCTCATCCACAACACTCTACACTCAACAAACACATTGTCACAATCATCTACACTACGGTAACACTTGGAAACACTGTCATCTCCCAGATCAGGCTACTTCCTGACGGGTAGGGCTTTTATAGAAAATAAGACGACTTCATTAATATGTGTTAACTGTAGTATGTCATTCTCCTTGTGTACAAGGATGAGAGAAAGGGAGAAGTTGAAACGCCGAGACTCTATTGAGGTCTACTCTTTGAAGCTAGTTAAACGTCTCCATTTGAAATACGACCATCAACAGTATGATATGACGTCACTCTCTATGCACTCTATACCATCTCTCCTAACCTAGGTTACAAGTAAACGATGGTGAGAATTTATTCCATTAGCGGCATACGAACTAGCAAAGCCAGTGTGAAGTGTAAGGTACAGTCGCTGCACCTTTGCAACTTCTGTCGGCAGGTGAGCCTCCAGTACATGTACATTCTTTTTTTTTAATATTTTTTTTAATTTTTTTTTTTAACATAAATACTGTACAACTTTAACATTTCGAAGACAGAGCATGCAACTGATTGCAAGAAACGATTGTAAATGTTTGATACTATTGTCAAATATGTCTGAAACCATCTTGCATACCAGATTCTTGATCGACTTTCGACTACAGTTAGTCAAAGAAGTTTACGATACAGCTAAAACGCCTGTTAATAACATTAAATGAAGAAAAAACAAGTGCTATTTATAGTAACTAGTCAATTGACAGGCAGAACCTCAAGGTTACAAACCTCTTTATTTATTATTTGTTCATAAAATCTCTTGAAATGTAAACGTTGGGATAAGGAAATTGTGACTGGATACTGGGAGAGGGTGGAAATGAGCATGACCATTACCTGCATAGTAAAATAACTATAGATAATAAAACGGTAATACTGTTTTGCAAGTAGCCGAAGGCTCTCGAAGGTGTAATAATTGATTATCAATTACTTTAATTACAAGAGTATTACAGGTATTTTATTTTGCTTATGGCTTTACGCCTCGTTGACGTCGAGGTCATTAGAGGTGGAAAAGGACTGGAGGGAAGCTACGGGAAGGATTTCGGCCATGGCTTTTGAAGGAAGTATCGCTGCATTCACCTGGAGTGATATGGAGAAACCCTGGAAAGCCCAAATATTGATGTCAGCACGGGGATTCGAGCCCACGTTCTCTATAATGCAAGGCTGGAACGTTAACCGTTCACCCACCACGCTCGGTTACAGGTACCATGACTTGTACATGTTACTGTGACACGCGTAGTTATTTTGGACTGTTTTTTAGCTCCCAGTTGAATCAACTACGAAATGTTACCGGAATTTGGTTCTGTGGTGCGTAGTTCGATATTTTGTTTGAGAAGATTATGTGTTGAGCGAGCGCCTCACTACAGACTATAGTAAAGGTCGCGGTCGGATTGGTTGGGAATGCTGAAGAATTGGTGGTCGTTCGTACAAATACTGCTAAACAGGTTACTACGGTCATAGTGCAAGGAAGTCAGTTCTGCTCGGTCACCGAGTATGGTGGGTGAGTGGTAACGCTCTGGCTTCGCATTCGAGAGGACGCGGGGTCGAATCCACGCCCGAGCAACCAGATTTGGGTTTTCCATGGTTTACCCAAATCATTCCACATGAATGCGAGAATGCTTCCTTTAAAAAGGTCATGCCGAATTCTTTCCCGTTCCTTGCCTCCATTCTTTCCCGGCTCTAATGATCTCAACGTTGACGACGCGGAAAGCCATAAAAAGTACGCAAGAGCAGAATCTGATAGCAAGTCTGTTTGGTCTTTCGGCGTAGTGGTACGAGTGAAATGGATACAATTAAATTAATTTATTTAGTTTTTAATAGAAAATCTTGTGCGATCAGAACTCAGAATACTACTGCAACCGCGATTAGACGATTTCAGTATATATTTTTTTTTTTACAGTTTCATTCTTTTCATTTCTTTGGTACTATACTTCACTATTGATGTGAATGAATGTAATTAACATTAAGTAAATTGAACAATTCGACGATTCTATTAAACCAATAATATCCTGTAATTTAAATGATAAAATAACGCCAATGTAACTGTTTTTGTATGCTTTAATGCCTTACGCGTTTCGACTCTCATCGAGGTATCATCAGCGACGAATCTATGTTGATATTTTAAATTTAGTTTACAATCGTGCTATATAATGTTAAAATAATTCTAAATTGAAATATTTTCTGATTATTTACGACTTATTATTTACATTAGTGTTCTCCAGGTTCGTAAACACATCTCTGCTTTTTCTCCAAAGCATGTTGCCGCTAAAGCCATTTATCTTGGCTGCTGCATACTGGATGTAAACATTGCGTCTATCACTGCTCTCTTGTTTACGGTAGCCATCTTGTTTTTTTAATGTCAAGGTGGTGGTGCGCTGACAGCGCCAGTTTTGAAATTGCGTGGGATAGTGATGTTTTGCTATTTTGCTTACAATTTTATATATAGTGTGTTAGTTCACGTATCTCCTTTGTTTATTTATTTATTGTTCTTTTAGTATTTTCCTTTCTGTAGGATTAATGTATGTTTACCAGTTTGAACAACGTTTTCATTGTTAGATTTATTCAATACCTGCTAGCCATTTTTTTTTTTAAATCGATTTTTGATTTGACAGTTTTCTTGTAGAGTGATGGTATCGTGTCAGTGATTTTGATTATGAGGATTTGCATGTCTGTGTTAATGTCTATTGGTAAGTGATAATTTTCTATTGGATGTTCAGCGAATGTGGAGTGGTTGCTTTACTTAAATGCCCACATGTGTTCTTTGTATCTGGATTGAAACTATCTTCTTGTCTGTTCCATATAAATTGCCTCACAGGTTTGACATGTCAGTTGATAAATGCCGGAGTTTTGATACTTGTCTCTGTCTGAGTTTTTATTTGTTTTTGTACTGAGTAGTCTGTTCGAAGAGATGCGTGTTACGAACCTGGAGAACACAAATGTAAATAGTAAGTTGTAAATAATCAGAAAATATTTCAATTTAGAGTTATGCTAAACAACATATAATAAGTTTGTAAAGTAAATGTAGAATTTCAACATAGATTCGTCGCTGATGATGCCTCAACGGGAGTCGAAACGCGTACGGCATTAAAACACACAAAAAGAGTTGCATTGGCGTAATTTTATCATTTAATTTACCGAGCAACTGCGGAAAAATGGCCTACAACAACATTGCATATCCTGTAATTGTAACTTATTGTATCATAAATTATTACTTTATATTGAATAATCTATTTAATAAGTATTAATTTTTAAGTTTTTAACAGACTGAAAACGTATCAATGTTAAAAAAATGATTGATTTACTTCAATATAACTGTCAATTTCTCGGTAGATTAAATGTGATTACGAAAATTTCTCTATTTCTCAAGTTTCAAACAGGTTATGGGTATTTTTTTTTTTTTTACGACTTTAGGCCTCGTCGATGTCGAGGTCATTAGAGGTGGAAAAGGAATGGGGGCAAGGAATGGCATTTTGGAGGAACTATCCTGCAATGGAGTGATTTTTCTGAACCATAGAAAATCAAGATGTGGATGGGCGGATGGGGATTCGAACCTACAGACTTCTGAATGGGATGGCAGAGCGTTACCGCTCAACCACCACACACTGTGTCTGGTCGAACATTTCTGGTCGTATTCTGAAGTAGCTGAAGAATTTTCTCTTCTCTGTTTTTGAGTAGATCAAGGAAAAGTAACGTGAATTCTTCTTGAGTTTCCTTGTAGAATTGATACCACTAAACCAACATTCTTTTTCGTTTAACAACTAGAAGAATCTTAATACAGAATTATCTAAAAATCATCTACTCGCCTTTGATTTTCTAACTGAACTGAAGAAGTAACTCCGACTCACTGTGACCTACAATTACTCCGGCGAGCGAGCACATTTTACCTAGAGTAGTGAGTCGTCAGATTGCGCATCCACTATGATCGCGGCCCAACGCAAGGACAGTGTGGAGCACAGAGCTGTCACTCGAAGACAATGAACGTCTTGTCCGCTTAGCGGTATCCATTACTACTCATTGTTCTCCGTCTGCGTCATCATCGGGCAATTAACAGATTGTGTGTGCCAGAATATCCTTTGAAATAACCCCTCCTGTTTATTCCAATACGTGATACAACAAGCGGAAAACAATATCCTAACGAGTAAGTGCGACATTTTACTTCCTTAAACTCTTTTGCTGGCGGAATATGTGCAGCATTAATGAGTGAAAGAGGGGCACATTAAAAATAAGTTAACTGGAACAATTTGCCTTTAGACAATAATGCTTTCGCATTTCAATGACCGAATTATATCTGATACTCTCTCTTTTGCTCCACCGTTACGTTTCTTGAAAAGCGCGACACTTTATCAGTCTTTTGAATGTTCTGGCCGTTTGTTTGTGACTTATATTTCACATTTTGCTACGTTGTCCGACTGCTGTAACTGTAGTTCACAATACAAAATGAGAACGAGTGGTTAAGGCATCTGACTGGAGATCTAAATGTCCACCGTTCGAATCCCTGTCTAGGCGATTCAAGCCAAACAAAGGCTTAAAGTCGTCCCAGTTGGCCTAAACGAAGATATACGTTTATAAAGTAAAGTAGATTCATCACCCTGTTCGGGCATCGTTTTCATTTCAAATGTGGATACTTGTATGTCTTTACATCACAGAGCTGCTTGTTAGTGAGTGTTAGGACTGGTGTCTGATGATGAAGGAAGGGGTGGGATGATACTCTCAGGTGTACCACACAGCCCATATTTCCGCAAAAATTCCTAAGGGCACCAAAGTTTTATGTTCCCATCCGACGGACGAATCACCAATGCGTAAGCCCCATACATCCTGCGCCGAGTTAAAAGATTTAACCCAGGAGTTTGTGACACAACTGTGTGACTAAGAATTGTACTCCATCACAGTTGTACGTCATGCTGGCAATTAGAATTTATTCCGCTGTCGATTTTCGAACTTTCCGTTAGTACAGAATAGAGATCAGTTTTGATGTAAAGTACCCTTTGTAAAACACAGTTTTATGTGAATTGCGGAGTATATACGTAGATGTAGCTAACCCAGAATCTTGTCACTATAGTGCAGACTAGTTTTAATCTTCCCTTTTGACTAGTTTGTGTCTTTCCAGATCACAAGTGTATTACTGCTTCATTGCGCGCCAATTTTTCAAAAGATTAACTTAAAAAACATTTTCAAATTGATCGTTTCAGTAAAGGTTTGAATAAAAATTATAAGTACTTTCCTTTCTTTTACAATATCCACATTGCAAAAAAGCCCTACCAAAGTGAGAAGCACTATGTCAGCTGTGAAAAACACATTTCACATTAAAAATTTTAGGAAAATTCAATATTAGGAAGACAGCGGATCTACAAAAAAACAAAAAAATAAATATACTTGCCAGTAATCTATAGGACAAAAACGTTTCGGGACTTCTGGTCTACCTGGTCTACCCCAATTTTTAATTTTTTTTTCAGTTACAGACACAGCCTTGTTTTAGATTAACAATAATCGTAATACAGATTGGAAGAAACAACCTATTCAATTAAACGAGACCTACAGACATCCAGCTGTTTAAAATATCGTAGCTCCTTCAGTCGTGGAATATGAGATCCACTTCGTAGCCGTTATCGATGGCAGCATAGATACTGTTCCTGGATCATAGTCCTGATCGCCTGTCTACTCTTCATCATATAATCACACAACGTAAGTTATCATTTTTCACCAATAGTTTATGTGTCGAGCAAACGATCAACTGCGATACTCGTGAAAAAGTGTCATTTTTAAAAAACAAAAAACCTACGTTAGTGGTAACATGTTGGGGATGTCTGCAAGTTGTATAAAAGAATGGTTTAAAGTGTCGTTGACGACTAACAGTGCCGTTAGTGACTTATTGAAAGTGGCTGGATCCCACAACTATGATGTTCTAAGATCTAAGTGATCGTGAAATTTAACAATTACGGGTGTGTAAATCCACATTTTTTTCTGTGTTTGTTTGTGTGTCTGGAGTAGGATTGGGATTTTACTCTACCATTCTATCATTTTAGGTCAGAACTACTGTAAAACGAAAGGGTCTTGACGACATTTCGGCGCGACAAAACAAGATAATTAGAAAGGACATTGCTGAACTACACTACGTTGATAATGATGTCATAGCAAACCTACGAGACAAAATTTATTGGAAGAGAGTGAGGAAACTCGGAACAACGCCTAAATCGGAATTAATTAAAAAATTCAAAGACCATATGATTGACAACCTCACGTTCGTAAAAGAATGGGTTAAGATCGACCTGAGGTAATGTCAAATCTGTATTTTAGATGATGATGCTTCGTTGACTGTTCGCATGGTTCTCGACAACTGAACAAGTCTTTCAGGAAATAACAAAAAAATTGTTTTATTTTACCTGCTTCACAGATTGCGAAACACCGGATGTTTTAAACCGTGGTAATGGCCCTAGGTTGCGAATCACCAAACACCACACTAAGGAAATTAAATTAACTAAAAAAATGTTACAATCACCAAAATATATTTTAATATAGTCAAACTGAATGTGTGTGGATTAAAATACTGCAGTGCTGTAGCTGTGCGAAGCATTGGACTGGGAAGAACGCAGCGGAACAGGTAACTACATGTAAGGGTTATGCGAGGTTGAGCTCTTTTTTGAAGTAGTACTCGGGAAAAACTAATTGGAAACCACCGATCTAGGCGAATGCTGGGACCGCCTCAATCTCCGCCTCATAAACTACACATTTTAGAAACAAAAATACACTCATCACACAGAATATAGTTACACGTTTCACAGACAGATGGAAACACAAGATTATTCCAATAGCGTAAATGCTCCGGATCTGAAAAATTCGGTTCTTTCCTCCCACTCTCATGATTACACACTGGACGCCTGTGCACAGGTGTCGGTGTCTCGTTGTCTGCCAGTGCTGATAACATACAATAAAAATAAACCTCTAGAGTCACAGTGTAATGTGATTTAGTTGAGGCGCTTAACACCCACTTACCACTTTCATTATTTTACTGAATACTAGCGGAGTTCCCGGCGTTGTCCGGTATAGTTGGCGTAGATTCACCCGCACGCTATTTTTATTCCCGCAACCAGAAATATTTGTACAAACTACAAAGATTCATAAATTCGCTCCAAGTTTTTTCGGAATTAAAACAAACTTAGATTTCACACGCCCCCAATCAAGAAACGGGTGGGTTGAAGTTTATTTGCACGTACACTATTTTCATTTGTCCGAAAAGATTCATGTGTATCAAACTTCATTCATTAACTAGGTAAAGAAATTGCATTACTACATTACTAAACAACGCTAGATTATTTTAGAAACTCACATTTAATTCAAATGCGAAGTGAATGGATATACTTTTTGTTCGAAACACCAAATACTTTAACTCCGCAGATTCAGCCTTTTATGCAAATATCAAAAGTGAATCCATAATAATACGTATTATCGTAAATAAATGATTTTATTCAAACAAAAGACTAATGCTAATGGCCAGCGACAATGTAGTTGCAGGCCTACTACCAGAAATCGTTGTTAAAGAAAATCTCTGTTGTTTTTACGGCTATCTATGGTGTTTACAAATTGAATATCCCGAATTAAAGGAAAGAATACTTCAAGTTTTGATTAATTTGCAAAATAGTTATTATTGTAATGTTATCTTATTGCCTTCATTAAAGGCTATGGTCAGAGACATTGTAATTGTGTGTTTAGTGCGAAGTATGTTGCATATAGTGGGTCCACCGATGGTATTCCTCCTCATACGTTCAGAATTTCATTTAATATTTCGGCGTTATGTAACGTAGAAACATAAGACATACTAAACAACTGAGTTGAGATTCTAAGCTTTAAAACGCTGAAAACCCCATCGAAATCTTCGCATTAGATTTCGAGTTTCTCTGGTGCAAATATATCCGGTGTTCGTTTTATATAGATGTAAATATTTTGTGGCAGTACGCTGTGTTACCTTTCTGTATCCGAAGGTTCGCGGTGATGCGGCGGCTCTAACAGGTGTCCATTCTTAGTGCTGCTCTCACAGGATGTCGTCATAACAAATGGTCCATTAACGCCACGCAGTTTCCGGTGGCGCTTTATCCATCTGTCCAAGGGAAACTTCTCTCCGCCGCAAGCTCGCAAATTACTCTTGGCCCGTTCTACATGAAGCAGACGAGTGACAGACATGTTTAGCGCGCTGCTAACAAGACTGCAAACATACTACTAGCCTCGCACGTTCGAATTTCACAGACATTCCCACTGCAACAGTCTTACAAATACGAAAACTAACACCTAGGAGCTTAAAATCAAGAAACGAATTGGTTGAAATTGTCTCTTAGATCCCAGATCATTAAAAGATAAAGCGTGAGATGTAGATTTGATCAAAACAGGCACAGGAGATCTCCAGTAACTTACCACTATCTTCCATATATGGTACTGCACCACACGTTTTTCGCAGATATTTTTTAAAAAAGTTAATTTGGTCTGATCTCTGCTAGATGTTGAAAAAAAGACCAATCATAATACAGGAAAGGTTGGCGATGAACTTTTTATTTTTACTATCTTGTTGTCAACCAACTATTCTAGAGGCTTCCTCGATTTACTGCAGCTATGGAATCTGCCATCTGCCATTAGAAATGAAGTAAGAGTGATTGGAGAGGTGTGGTCAGTACTTGTAATATAATGATACAATTGTTTGCCTTGTGGAAGATGTAAAATTACACAGTTAGCAACAGAAAACTATTTCAGACTCACGAGAATGGAGAAACTAGAGTTTGTAATAAGAAGTAAACCATTTCCAACAATTTACGAAACATCTAGAATGGACGGCAAATTGGTTATCACGATGATCCTACATTGTTTATAAAAAATGAAGCTAATATGCGTATTTGTTGAAGTTTATGGCACGCCAGTGGCACGCTGTAGATGTCGCAACGAAATTGTTTGTTTCCATACTCACGTGAACGCCAAACCCAATTCGTGGAGTTCACATAGTGCTTATCAAATATACGAGTAGTGTGTGTGTATTTCAGCTAAACACGATCAGTAGCTGATACAATAAAGGGCTGGGTTTGGAGTCAGTGAAAGACAAGGTTTGGGTGAAGTCGGTTACGGATTTGTGTAGGGCACACATTGGCGACGAGGCGTGGGTAAATACTCGAAAACATCTAGGAACATTTTTATTTTTAACTAAGATTTTGCTGTTCATCGATGTCATGGTAATTAGAACAAGCAAAGTTTGGTGGACAAAATACGGAGAGAACAGTGGCCATGGAATTATTAAGAAAATATCCCTTAATTCGTTTGGTATGACGTCAAAAGAAAATTAAAAACCAAAATTTGGATGGTCATCCACGGAGCGACCCGAGTGTTTCCAAATAACAGGCCAAAATGTTAACGCCCAGACAGTATGCTTAGTAGAAGCATGTGAGACGGATAAATTCTTGAGATGCATGTTAACGACAACAACAACAATAATAATAATATAATTCTGAGCGAAATAAAGGGTTATTATTTACCAGAATGCAAAATAATGGAGGGTGATGTTTTGCGAAGGTATGCATGTATGTTCCTTTGTTGCCTCCTGTAGGCTAAACGTACTGATGGATTTCGGTGTATGGAGTGTCGTATTCGTCTTTCCACTATATTAACTATAACACCAAAATGGTTTAAAATACAATGCAAAACATCTGGATAAAATTCAAATGGACGTATAAACCCTTACTTTTGGACACCACTTTAAGTAGTTTTCAAAGATGATTTGAAAAATATATAAAATGGAACAGTCAAGGAAACGAATATAAATTTGCTTGCTGCATTGACACTGGCTAGCCTCCGTGTGTTTGTCATCTAAGTGCCGAGTGCGCCTTGCGATGAGTCCTCGCCAACTAATAACGAATGTTACGTCTGCCACAAACTTCGGTTTTAAAAACAGGTCACCAGAGTTTAGACTGTTCTTTTAACAGTACTTCCGTCAGACGACTTCCTTGTGTATACATACTGCTCTTACAGGTGCACCGCTAAATTACACAGAAAACGATTCCCTATAAGTAAATTTATTTTTGAATAATCCCACTGAGGCCCAGTGCCACCAGGAAAAGGTTGTCTGTAAGGTCTAAAGGAAATGTCAACAGAAAATAATCTTCAGCGCAACTGCTCTACAAAGAAATTAGTATAAAATGATCTCGGTGTATGTGCATTAAACTATTCATAAAAGCATTACTTTTTGTAGTCAACGAGGGGTTAATTACTAAGCAGTTCAGTTCGCAACATCTCCCTATAAAATAGAGCAGACGCTGTGTTTCTGAACGCCTCGAAAATTTGGTAGATACATAATATTTTTCTGTAGTTGTTCAAAATATCAGAAAAGCTCTCGAATACCTGATTCGCAACAATTCTACGAATTCAAATGTATAATAATAATAATAATAAGAGCTTCAGACCATTATCGTTCTAAGCGAACACACAAAGATAATTTTCAGCAGATGGGAATATTACAGGAACTAATAACTTTGAGAAATCTGTATCATTAATAAAAATAAATATAATTAACATTTAAATACATTTCTTTTCTAAATAATAAATTTCTCTTGCAATCAACAAAAAGGAATAAAATAAAAACTTATTAAAATCAAATAAAAAACCTTGACTGTGGAAAGTGATTGAAAAGTCACTCTTCAGCGTCAATGACTTTAATTGATGAAAGTTAGCTGATAAATAAATACTCTGTCCATTATGTTACATCAGGAATATCCACAATTATTAATTTGTTTGGTTATTATTTTAATTGCTTTGGAAATGATGCAGGTGGTTACTCGCTATTGGTATGCATATAATATTCACATAATATTCTCTAGTTTCAGATATGAAGAACAATCTCCAATTAATTTACCTATAATGTGGAAAAAAAAATATTTAGTAAACCCCTACATAGTTATAATGTTCCTTAAGAAACTAAAATAATCACCAATCAAAGTAATAGCTGTATGTACTCCTGCTGTAATATAATGGAGGGAATATTTATTTATCACAACAGTTTTCAACAATTAATACCATTGATGCTGAAACGCTTGTTTTTAACTTTTCAATCGCTTTGTGCAGTCAGGATTTTCTTGTTCAGTTTTAATAATATTTTTACTAACTCTTATTTTTAGTTTTACTGAGACAACTTCCTACTGACGCCTCAGGGACGATTTATGATGGTGTAGCATGCTGAAGGTGTAAGCTATACCGTACTATTAATAACTAGACCCAAAGCCAGTCAAAAAATAACGGGTTTAACTGAGTGTTATGGTAATTTATTTCCCTCTAGTTGCCTAACTAAATAGAATTGTTGTAAAATAATGCTCATTCTAATTTATCGTCCCTTGTGCTGTTGCAAAAATCTTCAGTTGTCAACTAAGTCCAGGTTGCATTTCAGTCTAACCATAATTTCCGCTAATATTGCCGCTAGAAAAGCAAATCTTCAATCACACGCGAATTAATATAGTCCCTGTATCGCATGTCAGCGTCATAATACATAACGACATAAACTTGATCACAAATCTTCACAGGTTCTCACATTCTTCTTTCTTATTACCTGTGATGAAAATTGATATTTTAACGGTTGAGACAGCTTACATCGGCTGAAATAATGACCCTAGTGAGAACGAAGAATGCTAAAAATAAATCTTAACAATTTACGCTATGTCACGTAATATTTAATTGTGGTTTAGGCCACATATATCGCGATCAATTTGGAACTTCTTTCATTCGGACCATGTAACTAATGATTTTAAATTTATAAAAAACCGATAATTAAACGAAATACATACTTTTCTTTCAGTGTTCTGATAATTCATGTCTTAGCAATTGCTTAACTAAATAGAATTGTTATAAAATAAAATTCAGTGTAATTCCTCGTGCCTTGCGCTGTAACAAAATGTTTCAGATTCCATCCGGGTCCCGGTTGCATTTCAACCCAACCACATACTACGATAAACCTGCCGCCAGGAGAACAATATTTCTATCTCACGTTTATTAATACATGAACAGTATCGCGTTTTAGTGGCAATAGTGCATCACGATATAAATTTGATCAAAAATCTTCAAGGTTTTTACACATTTCTTTTTTGTTATCCGTAATTCAGATCGATATTAAAACGTTTGAATGGCTGACACATTTGCTGAAATAATAGGCTCATTAATATTACACAGTGGAAGCAAAGGAAATTAAAATAAATCTTATAAACTTATAATATGCCACGTAATATTTGTTTCAACTGTAGTGTAGGATGCACAGATCGGGATCAGTGTGCAACTATTTCCGTTTAAACGAATTAATAATTTCCATAATAGGACACAATTTAAATTATTTTGAAAAAAAACTAAATAATTCATGCCCTCTGCCGTAACGTCAAATGCCAGTTGTAATTCTGACCCATGTTAAGTAACAATCTAACCAAAACATTCGCTACTTTGTTGCTCGAAACACAAAGCTTTTATATTACATATCTACAGACAGAAAATTTAATGAATACTTCTATACATCAAAATCAGTGGCGGCCTTATCCATTGCGAGGCCCAGGGCGGCAGATCTTTGCGAGGCGCTTGCCCTTTGTGCTAAGTATGTGACTCGAAAGTAGGTATTTCTTATGATCTACCAAAAATGGAAAAGTTATAAATAAATAAATTTTGAGTTTTGAAATATTATATTAGAAGAGTTATTAAAAGTTAAGAAACATAAAGACGCCACATTATTAAGGATAAACTGAATGCCTTGAAAGATATGCGCAGGGATTAAAAATGATGGTTGCAGATTTTTTAAGACTAAAATATTTAATCATTAAAACACAAAAAATCTAACGAATGAGCTACGTCATTTTCAATTCAAAAAATAGAAAGGGCTGAAAACCGGTATTCTGTCCTCGAATTCCTCAAATGTGTCATAATAAATTTTAACCATGAACAAATTTTATTTATGCGGAAGCAACCGACTTAGGTGTGGTTGTAATAATTCTCCGGACTACTTCGATAGTGGGGTACACTTCAGTTAATGTTTTTGAATTATATTTCTCATCACCGAGATAACGCCGTCGTTTTTTTCTTATATACGGATAAACATATTCAGTTCTTCATACAATCCTTGTACATCACTATCAGATGTTTCTCCTGTTGTTAGAGGTACTTGCAAGTCACTGCATTGCTTAAAAAATTCAGTCACTTCTTTCCTTCAATCTTTTTATGTTATAGATGAAAACAAATTGTTCTCATAATGTTTAAGTGCCTCAAATCTAATGCGCGCACATAGTCAACATTAACATGTAAATAGTTTATTTTGAAAATCTCTCCGCAGGTAATTCAAGAGCTTCATCTTACCATTCATAATCAAATTTAGTTCTTTTACGTTTCTTTCTCACGATTATGAACTTTACCAATATCATTTTCAACAGATGTTTCCCTCGCTGTTACCAAGGATGATTGGAAACCATTTTCCCTATAATTATCAAGCCAACGTGTAAAAGCATCTAGTTGTATTTTTCGTTTTGCAACATTTTTCTTATAACCTTTATCTTTGTAAGAATGTCATATCATACGCCGAGAGCAATAACAAATTCGTAGGTAGTTATTTCCTTTTCTATAGAGTGGCATTTACTAGTCAACTGACAAACTTTTATTTTCTGCTAAATCCCTCAAAGCATCAAATATATCTCCAGGTTTGTAATTAAAGGCCTTGACTGATTCTACCCTGCATTCCCACCTAATTTCAGAAAGAGGTTTTAGTGAAAAGTATTTTACATGTGCTTTTAAAATAGCCCACTAATAACTCGATCCGGCAGAAAGGCGATGCAGCATCTCCTAGGATGAGATTCCAGCTATGACTCCCACAGGGTAACAAATAAGCAGGTGGATTAATTTCAAGATACTATTTTTCTAAATAAAAGATCAACCAGTAAGGTGATAACGTGAGTCAGATAAAAAAAAAATTTAACATACTTTATTACTTTCGTAGATTATAAAGTATGGAGTATGGTTGGCAACCCTGGCTTTGACGCCCAACTCACTTTATGGGAAACAACCAAATGAAAACGTTAATGGAGACAGAAGACAGCAGGAACAAGTTCGTCACATGGCCGAGCTAGGGACAAGTGTGAACACAGGAAGGCCGGCCTCGGTAGCGTAGGAGCTAGAGTGCTAGTTCCACGTGCCGAAGGCCGCCGGTTCGAATCTGGCCACGGGCATGGATGTTTAAGTGTTGTGTGTCTGTGTGAATGTCCTGTCCGACCTGTGGCGTCCATACATTGGAAAATACAATATACACTGAATGATGACTTATACACTGAAAAACTACAAAATTACATTGAGCTGGCTGTATGGCCTTTTGAGTGAGTACTAATACCATAAGCAAAATTTCACTTCGACAATATCGTTGTTGGTGGGGACCTTCCAGGTCGGATATGCGATTTGCTATTTGTAATCGTTTTCTAATTCCGAACGTAGACGGGTCGCACGGTAGGTGGAAATGAAGAGAAAGGATGAAACCCAGTGTCGATCCATTCAGTTTTATCCCTCCGAAAGATGCGAAGCGGACCGGAAGGCTTGACGACGGACGAATCACTATCAACAGTACCGCATGCCCTCACTCGGTAAGCACTGTGGATCATTAGCTTTTAGCTCCCATCAACCAACCTAAGTTCTGAAACAAAAAGTACCGAAAACTCGACAATATATCATTAATGCAGCTAAATCACCAGATCAGCTCCTCATACAAAGCAAGGATGAATTATATCCAAGCAGCCGGTTAGCGCGCTGCATGGATGAGGGGGTACTCTAAGCTTCTGGTTTCGCAATCAGGAACACTAGTTGGGACTCACGGGAAGTCAAACAGCGTTTTCATGGTTCACTGGTGAACGTGAAAAGGAGCTCTATAGCTGACCCTACATTATCTGTCCACCTGTCTATCTGTCGCAAGCACTTGGACGGAATAAATTGGAACTTCAAAATTTGTGTATACTATGCGTTTCGATGATCCAAAACAGAAATTCTTGTTTAAAAATCTTTAAAATTTTACTGTGAGGGTGTCGAAAACATATTTTTTTCCTACCCTAGTGTGTGTTTTGTTACCGGGTCTATTTTAAGTCCTACGAAAGTGATATTTTGCCCCCACTGTGGATCACATCCCGTATACAATACTAAAAATAGTTGCATCCAGCAAATCAAGCGAAAGTTTTTATTTTGTTACATATTAATATTATTTTACTGAAAAGTGTTCATAACTGAGAATTAATTTCGTATTAATGTACCCATAGTATGTATGCATGTTCGTTTGGGCAAACTAGGACCACGTTAAGCCTTCTTTTGGTTTGAATGTGCTTTGGATGTATACACATCCGTGTTACAACTAGGGTTGTTAGCTTTAGAGCAGGGGTCCCCAAAGTGGTCTATATCGACCCCAAGACATCGGTAACAGCTCTCCAGGAGTCGATTAATACACAGTGGTCGATAAATACTATACAAAATCAATTAAAGTCTAGGGAAAAAATGGGAATATTCCAATAAAAATTCGAAGTACGAATACTTGGAGAATATGAATGTTCCAGAATGGTTTGCTACCCGTTTTGATGTAAAAATAGATAATGAAGGAAGTGAACCTAGGCTAGAAGATAAACTGATTGAAATATATGTAAATCTCGAAGCTAAAGCGTTGTTTGAAAATAAAACCTCGGTAAATTTTGGAGCAATCGTTACTATTTACCCCAAGCTCAGACCAGAAGTCGAACATTTCTTACTTACATTCCCTACTTCATACATGGTTAAAGTTGGTTTTAGTCAAGCGCTCGCAATTTTAACAAAACAGGAGAAAAAATTGAACCTGGAATAACTTGGTGATTTGCGACTAAAACTCGCCAATTTTCAACAGAATATCAATAATCTTCCTGCTGCTTTCCAGACACGTCCATCCCACTAATACCCACTATTTTAATAAAAAGGTATGTTAACATATTTTTAAGATATTCTATAGTAGTCGCGAAATGACATTAAGAGAGTTTTTTCATCCAATATAATTTTGTTAACTTTTTAAAGATAATTGTGTATTTACGTTTTACAACACGTACAATTTAAGAACTATCGACAAATTGCATCTATTCATACTTTTGATATTATTTCTTAAGATTATAATAACGGTGGAAAATATCTCCTTTTTTTTTGCTAATGTTAATGGATGAATTTTATAAAATATGGCAACTATAAATACTTTCGTTAGGTTTTTTGCAGGTCTTGTGTCGGAACTGTGAACATTACATATATTTTGTAAGTTGGAAGTGTGATATCGGATGTGCCTATAATTTCTTTGGCGTTAGTAAGTCGGCTAGCGCGGAGTGACACGGAATGTACGGCGGAGTAAGGTCGGCGGGAGCTAACGGTCGTGGTCGCGAGTGTATGTTCCGTGTATACACCGTAATAACTCACTATCGCAGCATCACCGATGTTTTGATGGACGGAATATTATTTAAACAGTGTAGAAGTATTTTGTAGACTGTGTATGTTGTTATAAGTGATATGGTTTGATATAGACTGTTTATGGTGAACTGCTACGGTACTGTACCACGCCAATTATTTAATGAATAATTACAGGGCTTATACTCACTATTTCCAACCTTATTTATACTCGAAACTGCATTCTTTGTTGACGAAGATTAGTTTTAATGTCTGGTGGCTTGCTTTTGGATTATGTAACTTCAGAAGAATAAACTTAGCGAACTGTGAAAGCTGGCACGTGTGTATGTGTTTCTCATTAGCTTCTTGCATGTTCTCTTTGACTGTTATTTAATTAATTAATTAATTATTAATTCATAGTAACGCTAACTAGACTGGCGACCGGATCATTTAACTAGAAGTAATAAGTTAGAAGGAAAAGTGCTGAACATTATGTCAAGTAACATAGCTCTACAACTGCTATGTCATACATTTAATTTAAAAGCCCCAATAAACGTCGCAGCGGTTACAGTCTCCTTACTGCTTGGCATCAGAAATGCCAAAAATGATTTAATGTTTTTATTAAATATGGTTAACATGAGGTTCGATAAGAAGACTAATATTCTATGAAGGGATCGACGGGATAAAAAGTTTGTTGACCCTGCTCTAGAGAGTCCTACAGTTTAACGTGGAATTCGAACAACGGAGTGGAGTCCGCTGCCTAATCTGAAAACGTGACAACCACTGATTTTTGTACCGAGTAACGAGTAACTAACTTCTGACCTACTGTCCAGTGGCGGATCCAGGGGGGGGGGGGGCTAAGGGGCTGAAGCACCCTTCCCCCAATAGCACCAAGGTCACCCCCGATGACATGGATTTTGGGGACTTTTTTTTTTTGCTCTACTGTTTTTATAAGGGCGGCATTTTGGAAAAATGTGATTTCTCTCCCTGCCCGAGTCAAGCCCCACCCCCAAACTTAACAAACCAAATCCTAGCCCCCCCCCCAAACCAAAATCCTGGATCCGCCACTGCTACTGTTGCTGTGTGATGTAAGTAGCCACTATACTTACGGTGAACCTTTTAAGTCTCTGTGCACTGTTTTTTGGATTCTTCCCCTGACGGCAGTCAACCAACGTTAAGTAGATAAATAAAATAAAAATGCATGTTCTTATTTCAAACATATGCATTTAATCGACCAACTCACTAACCTTTATAAAATTACGCTACCAGGACTTCGATTCTTTAAGATTACAGTTGTATTTCCAATCAATTTAAACTGAAAGTATGCACTCTTCTCATTCTTTCCCAACAGATTTGGCCCACCAAAGAAAAACAGCTTCTCGAAATCCTTCAAATACCTTTTACATTACAAAAGTTTATTCCTATCACCAATAACTCACATTCCCTAAATTTAATTCTTTATCGAATGACGAAATAGAAACGTCTGGTCTCAATGACTTAACTAGTGACTGTTCATTTTCACAACGAACTGAGCTACTCAACGTTCCGCGGCAGACTGCCAATCCCGGTACCCATGCGTGCCTTCTCAACAAATGCCCCATGTTCCCGAAATTGGAGTTTACACCCCCGACCCCATGGACCCGTCGGATGCTGACGTCGGTAGCATATTCCGTCAACCGCCACTATTTAAAACTTTTACCAGCCCACGAACTTCTCTTAACATTATTAAATTATCTTAAGAAGTACTGGGGAAATACCAATAACCCGTTACACTACCACATACAAGATACCTATCATAGCGCGTAACCATAACTGCGCGATGCTCGACTGGCACTAACCCGGTTATTAATATCGTTCTGGCAAGCGAGCAAACGGAAATAGAACCAAATAAACAGCGGCTGACTTCAGTTCTCACAAAAAAACAAATCAAAATGTTTACGTTCTGCTGTTTGGCGGTATACGACTCCGTCCAGATGAGTCTTTAAGGCATTCTTTGTTCAGTAAGTAGGTCTCTACCCTGAATCATCAACCAAAATACCTCTGTTACACTCACAAGCTTGTGTTTACTTGGTTTTCGGCCAGTTAAGCGCGCTGTTTAGTAGTGTCAGCGTTAATTGAACTTGACAAAAACATTGCCAAGATACCAACCACAGGGTTGTTGGTCGTTTAAATTATGGGGTATACACACGCGACGGTATAGAAGAATATAGTTATAACCACATAAGAGAAAAAACCGGGACCTCGAAGAGAACTATCAATCTTACATATTGCTAGATATCGCTTTACCTGCGTCTGTAATATCAGGTATTTCTACATGAACATATCTGCAGTAACCACATACGCTTATTTTTTTATATATATATATATTTGTTGTATTTCTTAACAGTTCGTTCCCTCAGGAGTTTCAATATATTCTAATCTTTGTCTTCCTTTACAATTTGTTCCCTCTACTGTTTCCCGCAGCAAATTAACCAGTTCTGAGTGTTTTGTAACACACTATCCTCTCTTTCTTTCTGTAAAACTTTTCCGCGGATTTCTTTCCGACCCATCGTTTCCAAAGCACATCTACTTCGTAATTTATTGTCCACATAACTTCCTACAGCTTCTCTTCCAAAAAGTGCCGTGCTCCATACATAGACTACGGTTGAAAACTTCTTTCAGAGCCGTATGCCAATATTTGAAACTAATTCTATTTTTCCAACAGGTTCTTTTCGCTAGTGGAATTCTGCTGTTAACATTCTTCTTGCTTCGGCTATCCATTGTAATATTAGGCCTACTTGGTAAAAAACGTAATCACTTGCTTCTCCCATTATATCTGATTCCTTTTTATTTAATATACTGCTATCGCTATAGTTTCTCGTACATTTGGTTTATCTTGAGTCCAAATTCTTCTCCCAGTTATTTCTCCAATATCCTCGCTCTCGTCATGTAACAGGAGATAAGCATAAACATTTTTTTATCCTCGAATACTTCCTTCCTTGATTGATTCTTCATTACTACTGGTGTTTAGTGAAGGGAAGATGGGCCAAACAGCAGCAGTGGCGTGCATTAGCTATAGCTTGACCGAGCCGTTATTGGACACTAGCAGTGGTGACGTCAGTCCTGGAGCTGTTTCCACGTAAGCCGCAGACATCGTGGTGACGTAAACTACTTGGCGAATTCATTCGTTGGCAGTGAAATATTTCAATTGCTCACCTCTGCGGCATCGTTATTAATAAACCACTCACTTCACCACGCTAACACCTAAGTTTGGCCGAAAGGCTTAACTTGTCGCCTCATTGAATGGAGATCTAGATCCATCTTTTACTCTAAAACAATAACGTGGTTAGGGTGGTTTCCCGTAATCACGTTAGAGAAATCTCAAAGCTATGCTTGATATTCGACCCGAAGTTTGGATACACCTTCCCGAAGGAACCTACAGTTTAACGTGTCTGGCGTACTTCACATATACAAAGCAAGCTTTGTTAGAGGTGAAGGTTCCCCGCTGAGACAGGGGTTCGAAGCGGGGACCTTTACAAGTAGAATAACTTAAAAGGAAAAGGATACGGTATTATTAGATGGGAGACCCCGATAGCAGATGGTCAACTAGAAGAAAATATATCAATTCCTGCTCAATACATATTTGTCTTGGCCGGTAGTTATTTTGCTTATGGCTTTATGCCTCATTGATGCAGAGGTTATTAGAGGCGTAAAAGGACGGGAAGGAATTCGGCCATGGCCTTTTGAAGGTACCATCCTACCATTCGCCTGCAGACATTTCTGGAAACCATGGAAAAACGAAATCTGGATGGCCAGACAGGGATTCGAACCCGTATCTTCCCAAATGTAAGGACAGAGCGCTAACACTCATCCATCACACAGTGAGACCAGGTATACGGGATCTTTAGTTCTATGTACAATCAGAACTACATTTTATTGTACTTCACATAAACAATGCAAACACGAACGAAAGGTAAAGTGCGTTTCAAGACCTGGCCAAATCTAGCCGAAACAAGTGTTCAAACTGGTGTCTTGACCAGTTGACAAATAAGCCAGCGGGCCTCTCATTGGACAAATACCAGGACAGACGTGATACATGTCTGGCGTACAAATTACTTTTTACAGCGGCAGTAGGTACTACTACCTTCATAACAATCTAAACCTCTTCTAAATTTTTTTTTGTGCCCGCTACTTCACATACGTTGAATTTGAGACATTTGCTTTTTCAATCTCTTTAATAGTTTATCAGTGAATTAACAGCACTAGGGTAGCTCTCTTTGTTTGTTCTCCTCCTTTCCTGATAAATTTAGATTGTGTGTAAATGCATTAAACATATTCTTTATACCAAAGCTTGAAACTACTACTATTTATGAGAACTGTATAATCGTGGATGATACACAGATTCATTTCAGTTTTGTTTATAAAAAATATTCGAAGTGACACTGCTCGACTGGTGTTCGATAAGATTGCTCGTGTCGCTGATTCGTGAGAGAGTTTCGTACGTGCTGAAGTAGAAACAGCATACAGAAGTCAAAGTAGAAGGCTTGAATCTTCTGCCCCTGCACTCTGTTGATTTTTACTGTTGGAACCTGTTAAACCGAGCGTTGTGGGTGAACGATAACGCTCTGTCATTCCGAAGGACGTAGGTTCGAATCCCCGTCCGGACATCCAGATTTGGGCGAATGCCGGGATGGCTCCTTTAAAACACCATAGCCAAATTCCTTCCCGTTCCTTGCGTCCAGTCCTAACCCGTCTCTAATGACCTGGACATCGACGATGTGTAAAGCCATAAGCAAACAAATGAACCTGTTAGTATGTATATCAAATATCGTTCAAAATCCCTAATTGTACCTCAAAGTGAACCTATTGTAGTTAGTGCGATAGGAACACACCTACAAACGCGCATAAAAGATTAATGTTGCCATCTATTGGCAAGTAAGTGAACTATTTTCTATATGAGAGTAAGAGAGCTATACGTATCCACACTAAGGTAAAAATAAGCACTTTTTTCAAAAATTTGATAACAATTTTATCAGAGTCTGTTGATATTTAAACAAATCATCAATGTGTCACATTTAATTAAAACCCTTATAGTGTTTTGCAATATGTGTTTTTTTTTATGCTTTTCTAGGCGACTGTGAAAGATATTGGCTTAAAAAGTATTCCGTATGTTAGCCGATGACACAAGTTACTACTACGTGTAAGATTAGTTGAAATATGTTTTTCAGTTTTACTTGAAGCATGTGCAGACATACAGATGACGAAAATGAAGTGCGTTATAAGCTATAGGCAAGATAGCACCGGTGCAAATACTGTCGAAAAATATCGATAAGTAAAGTATTTTTTATATGTTGCCTTGGAATGAAATATAATTTGAATTCATAATTTCGTTTAACCGTCAGGGTTGTCATGATTTTGGAGGAAATGACGTTAGAACTCACATGGTTCTGTGTATTTCTTATCGAAATAAAAAATTAGTTTACTTTTTGCTATTATAAAAATTTCATCTTTATACTGATACCCAACAAATCTTCAGTCCAGTAGGCTAAAATTTCTCGAATATAGAAGATATAGGTGCTAGCGAGTTATCTTCTCTTTCTAAACTTTACTGATCCCGGTACGAGCGAAGATAAAAACTTTGTAGTTACCGCTATGATTCTTGGCAGTGGCTGATTATCGATTTGTATTGAATATGTAAGCCAAACTGAATTTTGACGCTTTCGTGCACGTGATATGTCACCCAACAGATTAACAAATTCAACTTTCAAGACTCACAGACTGGGCGGTTAACGATATGTAGAGCATGAGTCCCATCCCTCAACAAGAACAGTTTATGTAAAATTACTATAGACATTCATCGTACATCTTATGAGGATATTGCTGTTTAACTATTACTTCATTGAGTCTTGATATATTTATTACATACATACTTGCGTTTCCATTGTTACTGTTGCGGAAGCAATAATACGATAGCAAATTGGTGGATTCTCGTATGCTTAATTAGTTACAAGAGATTTTATTAATAGTGGGATGAAATTTTAGTCTCAAATAATTTAATATTGTTATAAATCCCTATACCAAACAAGCACGAGGAAAGCAGAGATCTAAATAACTACGACTATGGCACACAGAAACCATTCAGCGAAAACGAGTTTGTCATTGTGGCCAAGGCATCGTGTCGTTTATTGCAGCTAGAAGATGTAATAAAAATGCAATAATTAATAGTCCGGAATAGAAACATTGAGCTAAGTGATTGCGAAAAATCAGTAATTATGGCAGGCCATTTGTAGAATCCGAAAGTAATATGTGAAATGTAGATTCAAGCCCAATGCTAAAAGGATTGACGCAAAGTTAGCGCCAGAAACGTTTTACGCATGAGGGAACAATTGCGATGAATTGGCAGAGTTAATGTAGATTCTGATAAGAGAGTACGCAACTTTTCGCCCACTTAAATCCTTTTAACAGTTGTTGATATTTGTCCATTGCAGTGACGGACTCTAGGGATTATTGGGTCGGTGTTACACTTCACAGATCCGTCTTTGCCTTAAATACGAGTAGCTCTCACACTTTGCTTACTGGAATACGCGTGGGGTTTATAGTTTGCTGTGCTCTCATCCGGCCTCGAACCCAGAGATCGCCGACAGGAGTGAAAGTTGGCGGCCCCACTGGCCTACTTGCTGTATTAGCACCGAGGGACTGGCTAGGAATTCGACTGCAGAAATGTTCTTGCATCTTCGGTTGAAACAGTGACGAACTTCACTCTGGAGGAACGAAGAATGACAGAATTCTTTACATGACCAATGCAAACTAACCAGCGTTTGTGACTAACCGTTTTGGGGCACCGAGGTTAACTGTTTACAGGTTTTCCATCAGCCAGTATGGGTTTCTAACAGTAAAACCGACTCTCTTCGCACAAGTCTGTTCACCATGTAGGCTCTGCAAGATCATGGAGGCGGCATACCATTAGCCACTTAGCTTGCCATCCAATCATACAACAATCCATTAGTCTACGATTTATTACTCAGTCAGATGCAATTAGCATCTTAGATAGGCGCTGTCGGGAGGATCCTAGCAGTCATGTTATCGGCTGTATGTTCACGGCTTTCAATGACATTAAATGGGACCTCATAACCGCTAGATGCCTGTTGTCATTTAGAATCTCAGCTGGTCATCTAACACGAACCAGCCTTCCTCTATCCTGGTTGCCGAACCTACTAATCGGCTGGTGTCATATTATTCCTGACAAATTACATCTTAGCCAACAAGACGCAAGAGCTCAAGACCATCAAGATAGAAGAGACTTCTGCAGCTGCAAGAACGGCACGAGGTTAGTTAACTCTCCTCTAGAGTCCCACCACAGTTAAAGTCAACAACGAACCCAAATCTATCCCTCGGCTACCCTGTAAGTCCTGTCAGTCTTACCTAGACACAACAAATCGCAAAAGATACAAAAATACAGCTGATATGGTCAGAAAAATTTAATGATTACTAGCATTGGTCTGCAGCTTCACCGGCTTGGTTGCATATGTGTGAACGAAAACGCCTATGGTAGATGTTTGGATTTTTAGTGTCAATAGTAGTAGAGACTGTGGTTACGTTAACATACAGCCTGTACCAAATGAGAAATAACATTCTGTATTTCAGCATAAGACATAACGAATCTAATTTTTAATAATGTAAGTTGCTTTCACAAATGCCATGTTACTGACGTCATTACTAGTGCCGGCCATGGAGGAAGGAATATACGGAGACAACGCAAGGGACCTACAGCACGCACTGGAGTGAAATCGGGTAGAGAGAAGTGGGGTGGTGCGGCCGCCATATTGCTCGGCCTTAGAAACGCGGAGAAAAGGCACAAAATCCTCAAGGGAATCAAAAGACAACCGTAGCACCGCAATTTGATGATGGATTATTATGTAATTCGACGAGACAGATCAAAAATAAAGAATAATTTTTTTTGATATCGTGCATAGTTCTCGAGATATACTGTCTCAAGAGACAGGAGTTTCGGGTTGAAATTCAGAAGAATAATTTCCGTAAGGTCAAATTTGATAGTAGATTCTTATGTAAAACGACGAGATAACTCGAAAGTGAAAAATATATATTTTCGATATCTCGCTTAGTTCTAGAGATATGCTGTCTCCAAATTGGGGTGGTTAGGTTAGGTTAAATCAATATTTAAAACTTTTTTTTAAAAAAAAAAAAAATTAACCCTTCAAAAGACCTCATAGCTTCTGAGCTTACTCAGAAGATATTGTACTGTTATAAGCAAATGTAACTTTGCTAGCAACAACCATACATCAAAAGTCAGAAGCTTAGATGGGAGTAGTTTACATAGCGATACACATTGTGTCACTAACATAGTTCTCATGAAATTAGTAACAACTAATAATAAATAAAATGTTTGTACCCTTCTGGTACACGCCACATTTCAACCTACCCACATTTCCATTAATATTGCCGCTACAAAATCGAACTATGTGGACAGATCTAAACACATGAAATGCATCGCGAACTACATTTCGGGTAACAGCGTTTGCTTCATCAAGTTCAGTAGATCACACAGCACAAATTATCACATTTAATTTCATCGTACACTTTCAGTGTAAATTGAAACTGGACTTAAGTATGCACATTCACTGTATCGCGATGTAAAATTGACCCGCTTAAATTAGACTTTCAATACTTGTTTCCAATAAGGCTAGCCTTTTAGGTGCAAAGTGGTAACATATGCTGATTGTATACACTACACCAACAAACATTTGAGAACGATATCATCCTATTGACAGCAATGAATAAATTAATAGCGATAGGCTCTAATTTTGCAGTTATCTATCAATCACTTCAAGAACAATAATTACAATGTGATTTAGTTACGAAACGTTATTCCAGGTTGTTTCCTATCTTGTCTGTTTGTGCAACCATATGCAACACAACTTGGCATCATAAAATTTTTTGAAATATTAGAAAATGAAATGTTCAAAGCAGCATACAAAGTGCAAACAGCCAAATGTTTTGGGGTGATTCCTATGGCCGCCGCGCATGCGCAGTAGGAGAAGAGTTTTTAAATGAGGTTTCACCGATTTGGCGTTATTTCGTCTCCATATATTCCTTCCTCCATGGTGCCGGCAACTTTGCCGGGATAATCAACTAAGAGTAGCAAAAAACCCTAAATATTTTTAAGAGATTTTAACGGTCCTGGCTACTTTCAAAGTCGGGGTTTCCTCCAGGTTTCTGAAGTTTTGAATAGCATTTTCAAGTATTTTAGCGTGCTATATTTCAGAAAACATTAAAAAAAAGGATAAACTACAACAAAACTAAGGGAATCAAAAAGAGTGGTGTGTTTATCTTTGATGTAACGTGATCTTTGGTGTGTATCGATTCAGGTTAAGAAACTAGTGTTTATTTTTAAAGTAGTGTAATCTTTGGCATCTATCTGTTGAAGTTACAAACAGAATTTCATTTATTGCTACGTCCGCCGTTTACTTATGGTCATAAGAAATACCGTAATTTTAAAAAATATCTTAAGCTTTAAAACCATGAAAACCCCATCCAAATCGGTTGTGTAGTTATTGTATGATACCTTAATAAAGGAATCACTAGGAAAGGGCCCCTTACAGGTTTATATATGACGTGAAAGTGATTTACATTACAAATTTGAAGCGAACTAGAATATGACAGGAAGAAAAGCATAGAAAAGCGAATTCGAACTGATGTTCTACAGAATACGAGGATAGGGCGTTAGTTCTTCCCCAGCATGCTTAGAGCGCGCTCGTTACGTTTCTTTCACCAGGAGATGTGGTTGACAATGTATTTTGTACGGCTGCTAAACTGACGTTGTTGACTGGTAAACCTTTGTCTAGTTAATGCGATGTTTGTTAGGACGCTCCGTGGTTCGGATTCTATCTGTAGTTGCATTTTTTCTTATCTGATAGGTTTACCAGATTAGGTTAAGCCACGACAGAGGCGGATTGTATGTTAAATTGAAATTCTTCACCATATAGTTACAGCTGTTCCAGATTTATTTCACTTCTTGTATGACTCATTGGAAGCAGATAACAGGTTGTTCGAACGTGGTCTGATGAACCAGCGAGCAATCCTGCGAGAATCTTTACAAATGAAGGTAAAGAATATCGGCTGTTTAGCTTGAGGATAATTGGGGATTGTTATTAAAAGCTGCTGACAGATTACTATGAGCACACTCAGAAACAGTGCGAAGAGGTGTATCGACGGTTTAGGAAGCTCTATTTGCGGTGCGGCGTAGCAGGTGACATTTAAAGGTTGTGTTTCGACTCTGAGGACAGTCGGCCAACAATCTGGAGTGACATTCGCAATACAGAGGTGTATTTTATAGGCCATGACCGCGAACTGGAGGGAAAACACGACATCTGCAACAAATAGCTTCCTCTAAAAAAGAAAATCATTAGCGTTTACATAGCTTCATTACTGGGTCAAGCAATTCTGTTCTAAGCACAAGGAAAACAACCTATAAGATCATTTTAATTCTTGTCTGCGATATCGAGTTGTGTGGGTAAAAATTTAGTCATTTTCGTAGCAATTTTGATGATAGTTATGAAAATTCTCTGCTTCAAGTTAGTTTCATGAAATTTAAAGAGAAGTAATTCTTTGAAGAGTTTAAAAACGCGCGTACAAAGTAAAACACTCTTCTAAGATCATTGGAAATTTTTATATGAGACATTTGAAATGATTTATTTTTTCTGAAAGTGGTAAATGTTTTCATAAAATATTTCTATGCTATAATTAGTCTACCCGTTTTGAGGGTACAACGCGATTTCGGTAAAGTTTATTTCTCATTTCAAAACAAATAGCTAATATGATGTATCAGGTTAGTCTCTGTTGTACGCTATAAAGTTGCATAGCCCTAGTCGATTTCTGATACGTTAGAATTTATTTTTTACCTAACTTCAGAATAATTTCTATCATTCCAGATGCTGGTGTGAACAGCAATATCTATTTTGTGCTACGCTTTATAAAATTTTTCCAGTTTCGTACTTCTATTATAAGTTCATGTGGTTCGTACTACTTGATTTGTTATCTTAAAAATTTCAGATTTGGAAATAACTATCATAACGATAACGATTGATAAACTGGAACATTAAATTGAATAAATGTTGTAATTCATTTACATTACCAATCACAGAATATTTTTGTTTGGGTTTGCTCTAACATGAAAGGCACGTTTGAGATTCCTGCTGCCAGAAGACTGCTATACATGTGTGTTCATGTGTTGTTCATTATGTGGGTGAGAGGGCTAAACACAGTGTCCGGACGTTTAGGCCTACTCTTCCGGAAGCCACCTACAGTTGCAAAGTTTAACGGCTCCTTTCTATGGACAAATTACCATCAAGCGTGCTGTGTACCATCACGCCATACGTTCTGGTGAGATGTTCGGGATTCAAACCTGGACTGGTATTATCCTCTAGATAAAATAGTAACAAATCTGCCATTTCATATATTTAATACCCTCCGTGTTACTGAATATGTTTTGTACCGGTACGTCCATTGCGTGTTGTGCAGTCGTTTCGGAACCGGCATAGAATTTACATGTATGTATAAATTGTATATGTTCTGTTCTTATCATATGTATTTATTCAACTGTCTCAATTCGTGACTAGAAATTATGTTGCTAAAGAAACGCGAAAAAAGGGAAATAGGCACTTTCGTGACCGAAAACGTAAAACTATAGTTTTCCTATAAAAACCTGTAACACCGTTGTTACACATGAATGAGAATTTTATATAAGAAAATGTCTGTCAGAGATGTTGCGAGCTCTTGGAAACGTCCTTCATTGCAAAAGAAATTTGAGAATGTTTTGAAACTAATTTCTAAGTCCGTGTAAACCAGATTCTTCGCTAAAATTTGAAGTAATAGGCTGTTTTTGCGCATTTAGTTGTATATGCCAATGTAAAAATAGATTTTGATTCGAAAAAGTTTTTTTTTTCTTTTTTTTTAAAATGAAATGTTATCTTGAGTCGAAATGTAAAATTAAAGATAAAGAATTAAATTAATTCATAACCTGAATGCTAACCATCGAGCGTGGAAGGTGAGTGGTAACGTTCTGGCCTTGCATTCGGGAGGACGGGCGTTCGAATGCCCATTCGGGCATCCAGATTTGGGTTTTACATCGTTTCCCAAAATTACTCCAGGCGAATGTCGGCCTTCTTCAAAAGACCACGGCCGAATTCCTTCACGTTCATTGCCCTCAGTCATTTTTCGCCTCTAATGACCTTGAAGTCGGTGAGGCGCAAAAAAAAAAAAAATGCTAACTGGACTGCTAACTGGACGCTTTAGGAGAAGACATACTAAGGCCTGTATGTCAGAAGTAAGGCTGATTGTTCCTATCATACGGAACCTACTGTTAAGCGGGAAATACCACGATGAACGATGGCAGGGTTCTATACACACAGTAAGTAATTTGAACCAAAGGTAAAAGAGCAACAAAATTGCTGCCAGAAAGCGAGAATCTTCAAGTTGCAAGTCACCAAATCTAACTCAAAACCATGTCGCTCTTTTGTTTTTGGTTTGAGAGATAAGGAAAAAGCATGAAATCAGTAATGACCTCTATGCCATCAACCCAGGGCGAAATCTGGATAGCAGAATTGAACCTGAAATCAGTGGTCTCCCAAACGCTAACCCATTACGCCCGGCAGCACAGTACTATGTTTAATCTATGACACACATTCATGATTTCGCTGATGATAGCGGCATTATCCACAAGTGGAAATTTCAGATCAGTCCGGATCTGATGCGTGAGAATGACGGCCGCGCGTCACTGAGGAGTTAGTTTTGTGGTCCATCGTGCTGAGTGTTTTCCTCCTCAGTAGCTGCGTGCAGAGAGGGCGCCCGCTCCACTTCAGGTGAAGTACTTGAGGGAAGGGCGTGGCAGGAGACACGCGTGTCGGCGTGCAGGACGCCGCCACAGACGGCACTGCCTCGGGGAGAAAACGGTCGCTGCTTTTATTGAGTGCCAGCGGTTGTCTCTACCGCTCTTACCTCCCATCGAATTCTGCTCAATTTGTGTAGCATTGAACTTTACGCTGTCGGAGATCGCTTAGGCACTGCGACAGTGTCTGGTACCTGATATAGGTAAGCTGATTCGAGTCCCGGTTGTTCAAAAAAAAATTTCATCATTCGGGACATGTCCGCTATGGTAGAGGAGATGATGGTATTCTCTGTTTTGAGTGTAATTCTTACTAATGGAAGGAGTAGGTACTACCTATAATATATCTAACTGGAACTGAACGATTCAACTAGAAGCGCAAGGGGTAAAACGTTGCGGCTTTTCGCCTAACTAACTGAAAATATCTAAAGCACTGATTTTTGTGCCAAGCGACTGCTGTCTAACAACCAAATTCATATCTGCGAATTTTGTTCGGAACGCTAATTTCTCTAAGGACAGCCTGTTCTTGACCGATTTTAATATGTTCTGCGTTTATAACCCATCATACAATAGCTTTCTCTGTGTCTATAAGTCCTTATCTAACCTCCTCATTTGCACATGTTTTAATTTAATCTCTTCATCGAAAAACATGTGCGGACTTCAATGATGTGCAATTTTGCTGTAATACTTGATGAAATTAAATGAAAGCAGTTGAGAAGGAAAAGTTTTTATTTTATTTATTTTTATTTTATTATTTAAAAAGGAGAAATTTGAATCCACGACACCGTCCATCCACCGAGCTCGACCAGTGCATATTAAAAATGAGTAAATGTCAATGTAAAATAAGTTAGTAAAAAGATTACAAAACGGAGGAAGGCCGACAGAAAAGAAAGAATACATTCTAGATCTGGTTCCAAATGCACCACTTGCTGTTGGTAACAGGAAATGACGAGACAGTTACCGCAGGGGAAAAAATTGTAGCAAGTGGCAGCTGAGTGAGAAGGAAAACACAAACCAGGAGGAACATAATGTGTATTGTTCGGTATACAACACATAATTCCCCAAATTATTATTAAAGGTTCAAGAGAAAAATTTCTCATGAAGAAACACAACCGTATAAAGCGTTGAACTTTTCTGGCTTCACAGTGACCTCGGGCATGGACAGTTTTGAGGGAACGTGTTTGATTTGTCTATTATCTAGAATGTTAACCTGACGGCCAAAACAAGACTTATATCCAAAGCAGTGTAACACTGTCAGAAAGAATCATCTTCAAAACAAGAAAGCTTTTGATTTCAAACAGTGAGTTAGGATTCAGAAATAATTTTGTAAAATTGTATGTATGGTGCATTTTATTGAAGAGAATCATGGATTTTTCTAATTACGAAGAGAAGGAAATTCGAAGCATTCCAAAGGGAGTGCTGTAGAAGGATGTTGAAATTTGAGTGGACAGACAAAGTTGAAAATGAATGTGTTCTGGAAATGGTCGAGGAAAAAAGTTTATTGAAGAGTATTTATTTTTTCATTATTTTTTGTTGGGCTTTCGGTATCTAAGGCCATACATCAAACCTGATGAATTTTTACAGCTAATTAGGCATACCACAGAGCGGATATGGCGTTCACAGACACAACAATTATCAATCCATGCGCGCGGCCGGACTGGAACCGGCGACCTTCGGTATGCTCTAGCCCCTACGCTACCGAGGCCGGCTTGTTGAAGAGTCTGCTAGGAGAAGAAACAGTACTTTGGGACACATTTCAAGACTTGTGTGCTTGCTTAACTTGTTAGTGAAGGCAACAGTGGATGAGAAGAAAAGTGTAACAAGACATATATGAGAATATACGAAACAAATAATCGAGGTAGTAGATTATATTTAGATGAAGTTATTAGTTCAGACTAGAAAGGGATGGAGGATTTTATCAAAACAGTCGTGAGACTGAACGTAGGGAAAAGTTTGTTGTAGTTGCACAACCTGACACACCGGGTCTGTTGGGTGGGGAGGAAGCAGGTACAAATTCTCGTCCGGTCATCCAAATTTCGATTTTCCATAGTTTGCTGATATTAGTCTATGCCAATGCAGGGATAGTTCCTCTTATGACCTAGACACAGCCGACAACGGCGACTAGGAGGTAGCAAGCCAAACAATACTGAAGGATAAAAATCACCTTCTCCCATTATACCAACGGACGGCCCGCATCTCCCCGCATCATCAAGCAGACACCTTAAGGCGCGTTCCCACGGCTCGTCCCTCCGCGGGTGTTAGGGAACGCCTTTCATCTTTGCCGCATATGCTAGCAGGGACGGCGTGCCTCGACTCACCGCCAGGCGGTAAAAGATGAAAGGTGCGTACTACCCACCACGCGCCGTGGGATCGCTTCCACCTGGAGTCACCTCGACTGCGGTAAGATATTCGGCCGACACATGTCGTAACAATTGATCATTGTAGACTGGTAAACGAATCGTCGTTCGATAACTAATACCTGTCTCCTTAACAGGCCACATAGACCATCCTAACGAATCCCACTTCATGACGTATCGTAAAGGGCCATCTCAGTTTCAGTTGCTGATTTTTTAATTTGCTATATTGATGATTATCTGCCTGGACCGGTGACCTAGGCTTGGTAGCTGCCATAGAACTTTCTTGGGAAGTTTAACTAACGTCCCCCAGTCATGGTCGTGTATGTGTTAGTGTTTTGTGCTGATGATTGTGATGTGTATTCGTTCAGTATAGTGTTTGTTCACGGTGTGAATGAATGAAACATAAAGGAAGAGAGAGGGTAGAATCCGGTGGCGGTCCATTCAGGCCTAATCTTCCGAAAGAAACCAACGTGGGCACCAAGCTTAACGTCCCCATCCGCAGGAGGAATCACCACCAACAGTATCTTATTCCCTCACTCACATGCGTTATGGAGACTTTTGGGATTAACCCAGGACTTTGGTGCACAATTTGGTGATCAGAAATTGTGCACCGTCTCAGGCGTCGGCTGCAATCAATGTGCCGGAGCCACCTCAGCCAAGCGAATTCGTTGAGTTGCCATTTCAAATATTACATAACACGTGTATCGCATGAGCGTACTAATAATAATTTACTTTTTGCTTTTCGCCTCGTCGACGTCGATGTCATTAGAGGTGGGAAAGGCCTGGGAGGAAGGAAAGGTAAGGAATTCAGTGATGGCCGTTTGATGGAACCATTCCGGTATTCGCCCGGAATAATTTCTGGAAACCATAGAAAGCCGAAATTTGGATGTCCAAACCAAGAACTGAACGCGTGTCATCCACAATACCAAGGCCTCAGCGTTAGTAACTCACCCATCGCTTTTCTTACCAATGTAAATAATGTTAGCAAGTGTTAATAACTATGAACATGTGTGGCAGTAAGTTGTTAATGAAAGATACGTTTGCCTGCTCTTCCGGAAGTAACCAATTCATCAAGTGTATCTAACCCTCTAGGCCTCTATGTACTTCTAATTCTACTTTGGAATAACCTTGTGACGGATATCTTCACGCCGATGTGATCCCACTTGTGTCCCTCAGTGATGTTATTTGTCAGATTCGTCTAGCATATTTACTGATATCTGTATTGGATTTACGTGTGTTTCGTTTGGTAGAAGAGTAACTAATCCATGTGAGTGCCGTAGTATTGTGGTTTTGGCACGACTGCTCCAAGGAATCAATGAAGATGCTCTGTGTGTCATTCTGAGGTTATTTTCTTTACGTTGAATCTGTTAATCACTGACATTACTACAGTCCAGGACACTGAAACCATATTTACTGTTATTAGTCGATTACACTTTCTGTATAGTGGATTCTAAATTATTGGTCATGTGTGGCGGAGTTGAAACTCCATAGTTCTGGGTTGTATCCGTTCTCCATACGAAAAACAGTTTTTGTTACATATGAATGACTGGCCTCATCCGTCAGACCAGACCTCCATTTTTTGCACCTCTGTACTGCTTGCGTTATAGCCTCCAGATAAACAAGTAATATAGCAGTTAAAGTTCGTTGCTGGAATAAACGAAACGGTTGTAGAAGAATGTTAATAAACAGAAGAACGTGGCAGTGAAGTGCGACATGACACATTCTGATAGTAGGCCACAATGCGCTGTCGTTGGATTACAATCGCTCCCTTCTTTCATTTTTCTATACGCACACCTACTATCACAGTCATCTACATGCAGACGACAATAATTTAAACACACGGACGGAAGGAAACTGAACGTCCTTCCCAATGGTTGATCCGTAGGGGGGGGGGGCTCAGGACCCTCCCCCCCAAAAAGCATCTAGGTCCACCCCAACATCATAATTTTGGAGTTTATTTTTAGCTCTACTGTCTCTTAATGGTGGCATGACTATAAAGCCTACCCTTACCCGACTGAGGGGCCCTCCCCAAACGGAATCCGCTCTAGCCCCTCCCCCCAAACCAAAATCCACTCAAGCCCCTCCCAAACCAAAATCCTGGATTCGCCACTGGTCCTACCCCTGAAGCCTATTCCGAAGGATACATCCAACCCCAGACTTGTATACCACACGGGATTTGTTCATACCGTAATCGGTAACAAGTCTTCCTTGTGTAAAGCGGTAATGTTTTGTAGAAATAATAACTACTTTGTTGTATTTATATAATGTAGTGAATTTATTTCTGCCCGAGTGTATCTCACTCGATAGCATCGACGATTTTTCCTTGAAGTTGAACTTGCAGAACGGCACTTCTTCCCCAGGGTGCACACAATCTGTTATCCAATCAGTAACGTGGAGGGAATTGCTCGGAAGTAAGAAACTGCTACGTGGCGTTGGCTACGCCATTAATTTATCGAGAGACTAGTCGCTTCTAACAGAATACCAGTACACAGCTCTACGGTCGGCAATTCTCTCTATCGCTTAGGCCGAGAGGCTCTTACGAGGCTCATAAATACGACCACCTGTACTTTCCTAGTTAATGACTTCATTAATTTCTTTAGGTTTACATAAAGTTCTGATTTACTTTGGTGACTTTCTTCTTAGACTTTGGATATAAGTATCTCCTTCTGAAAGTTTGCCATATATATAAAAATGCCTTATCCCTTTTATTTTCGAGAGAGTTTTGGACCTTGACAGACAACCAGGCTTGTGATTTAAAGATAGGTGTTGCTATGAATTACCATCCCATTTGCACACCGTTTAACATGTGCTACGCATCAAACATTGTGCAGTAGTACTGTGCCATATCGGAAATCTAACAGCTCTTAATATTCACTGTCGGTTGGATAAGTTGTTCGTTTGAAAATACTGATGGTTCATTTCGTAGTACGAAATTGAATTACTTTTTTTTCCTTTGGCTCTCCGCCTCGTCGACGTCATGGTTATTAGAGGCGGGAAAGAAATTTGACCATGAAAATTTGAAGAAACCATACCGACATTCGCCTGGAGTAATTTTGGGAAATCATTGAAAAACCAAATCTGGATGGCCGGACGGCGATTCGAACGTACGTTCTCCCGAATGCGACGCCAGAGCGTTACCGAACGTGACTTACGTCCTACTTTACCACAAATACACATTCGATACCGAGACGAACGCGCCTGCAGAGCTGATTTGAATGTTCAGCATCTATAAAATACCCGAGCTCTCATTGTTAACTGAATAGCAACCACCTATATTTTCATACTTTTTTTTAGTAGAAAATGACTTTCGGATTGTCAGACAGCACCTGTAAGTGTAAGTGTATGCTACTTTTCAACTGAATAGAGCTCTTCCTGTATTTATTTCGAAGCAGGAAGGCAAATAGAAGACGGACATTGCAATTCGAGATCAACAGGTTAACTCCCACGTTTCCTAGGCTGGTCTATCTACTTTTCGTATTTTCTACAGACCACAGACGGAACTACTGGAGCGTCCACTAAGTACTCTACAGACAGTAGAAATTGATACAATCGATTTCAGCGCATAATCAGATATCTCGTTCCTTGCGTATAAGCAATGCTATTTCAAAATCGTCCGTTCAAGTAGAGCGAATACCCATTTATCACTGGGCACTTCCACACTTGCATTTAGAATAACAGTAAAACTATAAAAGCCCAGTTTACGTGGCTGCGTCTAACAGTAAGATATACAGACCAACTTTTGTTCTGTGTAGATTTCATTTCCCTGCGTTTTCCAGATACCAATGGCAGGATAATGCGTTCACAATGGTGTTCCCGTTTCTCCTCGACAGTCCTCTACTTTACACACGTAAAGAACATTTTTCTAGAGAAGGCAAAATGGTCGAAACCCAGCCGACAATGTACCAAATATTAATAAGATATTTGTAGATAAAAATTAGGCCCATATAAAACAAAGGTCCCTAGAATTATTTTTTATGTTTTGCTGGTCTTCGGGTTGGAAAAGGACATTTTAATGGTTCGGGATGAAAAAATTAATTTACCTTTTATATCTTTACGACTCGTCGACGTCTAGGTAATTAGAGGCAGGAAAGGAATGGGGGCAAGGAACGGGAAGGAATTCAGGCATGGATTTTTTTAAAAAAGAAACCATACTGAAAAACGCAAATCTGGATGGCCGGATGGGGATTCGAACCCATGTTCTCCCGAATACGAAGCCAGAACATTAGCGATCAGCCACCACGCTCGGTCACGGACTGAAAAAGTTTGAGAAAGACTGGTGAAGGCTTTCTTCTGTGCGATAAGTGTTAATTTATTTGTGTTTTGCGTTATCCTTGAGGTGAAACTTGGGTGCCGCACTAGCTTTCACCTAAGGCCGTAATGAGGAAGTAATTTGTACGCCAGCTCATATATCCGATGCTGTGACATTCGTAAGTTCCACAATCAATTATGTCAGCGCTTTGCACGAGGCCATATCGATCGGTCGTTCACTGTAGGGGGGAAAATTCGTTAGTAGGGTGTAGTTAGGCGCGTTTCATCTATTCTCGAGTGACAGTCGGCCGTGGGGTCGGTGACCTCTGTTACGCACCACAGAGGCTCGTGGCGCCGGGCTGCGTGTGGTTACGCAACACAGGCTCAACATAACACAACGGGAACTGCGTCCATCCGCACAGGAAACAAAACTACCACCACTCGTCAGCCATTTCTTCATAGACGCACTGGTAACATTACATTTACCGTAGTTCAGCATGGTGAAGACGAGAGCAAAAACAAGTGACCGCTGAGTATATCGTTCTCAGTCCTTGGTAGGTACTAATGACTAACTGTTAACGGGAGATAGTGCAAGATCACTCCAGTTGTAGCATATGCATATGTAAACAAGAAATGCGAGGAAGCTTTCAAAAGAATAAAAAGTTTTAATAACTGAAGAAACAAGTAGTTACAGATACATTAAATGTAACATACACAACAACATTAAAGAGAATTTTAATGTAGTGTGAGAAAGGGGTACTAATTGTAAACTTCTTTTGACTGACAGCTGAACGAGTGACTGACTTATTTGTAACTACCTCTTCCAAAGATCAAAACTTTAGTCAAGCCAACCTTACAAACAAATAGCGCTTAACTTTTTGTTTCGAATACCACTTTGAAATGAAATCTGTTAACCTCATACTGCTGAAAATAATCAACAGGAAAATATAACCAGAGCAGTTAAGGACTCATTGGTTATAAGAAAAAGAAGCAAGTTATAATCTTTGGATCGCGCAGGAAACAAAAGAAACAGGAAAAGTTAAACAATTTTTAACAAAAGTGATTGTAAGACAAATGTTAAGAACTGAGAAACGAATACTTGTACCAAGAATAGGTACAGGAAGATATAAAGCAATTTCAGCAATGGATAGAAGATTATTCTTAAAAAAATTGATAACTGTAAACCAAACCTGTTTTAAGTTCAGTAGGTAATACGTCAATAACTTACATGGCAGGAGAGGCTTGTGTTGCAGTGTGCTGAAAAACATACAAGTGTTGTACGGTTTTCTAACAGATACAATCTTTGCGGTAAAGTTCAACAAGTACTTGAAACATTTCACTGAAACAAGGCAGTTGAGTAGATGAAAAAGAGAGTTAGTGATGGAAATATGAACATTTAAGGATCAGGGAAAGATGGGAAGAAATGTAAATTGAAACATACCAATCCAGAAAATTGAGGTGAAAAAGCGAGAGAGAGAGAGAGAGAGAGAGAGAGGAAATACCTATTTCTGCTTTACAGGAAGTAAGTGGAGCATAAAAGTCAGTTACAAAATTAACTGAGTTTCTTTGAACTTTTTGTTTTTTAATCAAACTGAGAAGATAGTCAAGGTAATAGAATACAATAATTACAGGATACCAGCAACATAATTATGTTCTCGCTAGCAGCATTGTAAGCGGTGTTATTTAAAGTTACTCATCCGCTGACATAGCTTCCGTTGACTTGGCATTTAGAGAGCGAAAAAGAAATATGAAAGAAGACACTAAGGCTCCATGCCACTACAAAGAAATAAAACTGAAAAGTGGAGTCCTTTTTTCACTTATCCGTATCGCTCATAAATGAAAAGTCAACGGAAATTATGCCAGCCGAGCATTTACCGAGCATGAGTGAGTGGTAACGCTCTGTCTTTTCACTCGGGTGGGCGCGTGTTTGGATCCCCGTCTGACCATCCAAATTTGGGTTGCTTTTTTTTCTTATATCACTCCAGGTGAATACCAGGATGGTTCCTTCAAAGGCTATTACTTCCAATTCCTTCCGAATTCTTCCAGTTGCTTGCTCCCAGTCCTTTCCCCTCTAATGACCTCAACGTGGACAAGGGGTAAAGTCGTAAGAAAAGAATTCTTTTTGATGCCATGGATTCTTAGTGTTCTTTCAACGAATCAGTGGAAGGAATGAAAGATCTAAAGACAAAATATCATTTCCATGCTGTTGAATATGTCTGGACGGGAGTGATGGAGGTAGAGTTCGGCATTCCCATCCAATACATCGGCACAAGGATGAAGGTACAACAGTCGGTACTATGCTCCGACAGTTCACAGCTTCATAGATTTGGGGAGCCATTATCAACATTAAAGTTAGAAGACGTACCTTCATATGCGTTCGGATTTGAGTGATCGCTGTCTGACTCTGGCTTACTAATCTCTCCAGAAAGAATGAAGTAAAAGAGTAATTGAAACCAGTCCTCTGAAATCAATCAGGCCGTCTAAGTTGTGTGGAACCCAGCTCCAAACCCAAGTTTCCAAACAACACAATTTGATGGATGTACCTCTGTCAGAACAATACTGACGCAAAATAAGAATACATAAAAATGTCATCCGAAGATCTTGTTTTCTCTAATTGACTTTTCACTGAGTTAGCATATAGTTTTCTATGTTTTTCTGTTTAAAATCATTAGTTTCATTCATTTCAGTCATTACCTCCGTTAACAGTTGATGTTATTGTTAATTGCGTTGGAGCTTCTGCTCTTATAGAAATATTTCTACACACCTACTTCAGTTAAATGCGTGCTTTCCCAGTTAATTTTTTTTGTGTAAGGTATACTGGTCAGAAGTTACTTAGATTCTAATATGTGATGTCGTTATCTACAAACAAGTGTCTACCCACTCACTTATATCCAAAATTAGGTTTCAATTTTTATTCATCCTTATTACATATCCCAGTTCTTTGATAGTTATATCATTATGCCAATGTGTGACTTATACACATTCACCCTCTCTTCACTCTCCTCCTGTCTTCCAATGATTCCAGATGCAGCTTCTTTATTAATAACAGTTACTGATAGTGTTCTAAAATAATTTCCCTAGTATCTACTTCCTAACATTTGCTAACTCCCCAATGTGTCCTTGTTAACAGCTATTATTATCAAATCCAGATGCAGCTTCTTTATTAATAACAGTTACTGATAGTGTTCTACAATAATTTCCCTAGTATCTACTTCCTAACATTTGCTAACTCCCCAATGTGTCCTTGTTAACAGCTATTATTATCAAATAACTTGCAAAAATATTTACATTTAAGAAGTGACATCGAGTGCTTTATGACACGCAATAAGTAATAGCGCATTAAAATGTTTTATTTTGTTTTGCTTATGGCTTCACGCTTCGTCGACATCGATGTCATTAGGGGCAGTATAGGATTGTATACAAAAAACGGGAAGCAATTAGGTAAAGGTTCTTTTAAGGAACCATTCCGGCTTTTGCCTGGTGTTAATGCGGAAAACCATGGAAATCGAAATCAGAATGACCGGACGGGGATTTATTTCTGCGTTTTTTCGAATGCGAGACCCAAGAATAACTATTCACCCACCATGCTAGGTGATTAAAATGCAAAGTAGGTACCGATCTTTTGGTTTAGCAGGACAATAGAGTACTGATTCGTAAAGCCGGTTGTCTTATGTTCTTCAGTAGATTCATAGCTTCGCTTAGAGTTACGCGATGCCTGCTTCAGCCAATATGAGTATAACGATTTCTACGACATCTCAAAAACAATTTAGGACAATTTTATATTACCATTTGCCTGCAAACCTTACTATGTTTTGCTGAAATATTAAGGTAAATTCGAATTAGTAGTGATAACTTTTGCCATCAGTTCAAGTCTGTTACGAAAGACCTCATAATTGTTCTTACTGAGAAATTGAAGACATTTAAAAAATTGTAAACATTTAAATGTTAATAAAATACGTTTCATGTTTTCAAATATATCATTTTCGAATTGTGTAAAATAAATTGTTAACTATTTTCTTTGGACCTTTTCAGTACGAAAGTATGCCAAGTGACTTTCTTCTGTTTTATTTTTATGGCTTTACTCCTCGTCGACGTCGAAGTCATTAGATGCGGGATGGGACTGGGGACAAGGAACTTGAAGGAATTCGGCCATGGCCTTTTTGATGGAAGCATCCCGGCATTCGCCTGGAGTGATTTGGGGAAACCATGGAAAACCCAAATCTGGATCCCCGGACGGGGATTCAAACCGCTGTCTTCCGGAATGCGAGGCCAGAGCGCTAACCATTCCCCCACCACGCTCGGTCTCTTTAAGGAGCGTGGTGGGTGAGCGGTTAACGTTCTGGCCTCGCATTCGGGAGGACTTGGTTCGAATCCCCGTCCGAGCATCCAGATTTGGGTTTTCCATGGTTTCCCCAAATCACTCCAGGCGAATGCCGGGATGCTTCCTTCAAAAATGCCATGGCCGAATTCCTTAAAGTTACTTGTTCCCAGTCCTATCTCGCCTGTAATGGCCTTAGTCGTCGACGAGGCGTAAAGCAATAAGTAAAAAAAAAAAAAATCGGTCTCTTTCTTCTAAATTATGAATAATAGTGATTTTAAATTCAATTGCACTTTGCCAATTATTAACGCATACTAAGTAAATTATTCATTAGAATCTCATAAAGAGAATACTTCAGTTTTTTTCTATTTCTAACACTGAGTAGCATCGACGAAGTTGCCCTCGCTATTGCAAAAGCCTCACCAAGAAGCTCTTACCACGTGCCTCCAGGCGGCATTACATTAACTAACAGTTTTACCTCTCATATCATCGGACGGGAACTGCTGTACCTTCAGTTAAAACACAACAGCACATATACGACAAAGAGCATATTTTTTTTGGATCAGCTAGGTGTAGTGGTTCGATATCAGTATTTAAGTACTTTTGAACACATTTCTGAAGTTCATAGTACAGTTTAGATACGTGGTAGATCAGATTTTAAGGATGGATTTGAAGGTAGCCTAAAACAACTGGTGAGCTATCAAATGTTTACATCCTAAAATCATGCTCACCCTCCTACTAATTAAATACATCTGAAACAGCTTTTATGACAGTTATTTGCCTACATTTAGCCACTGGTTTTACTGTCGAGACTATAAGATAACTATGTCCACATTTATGAAGTGTAAAACGGAAGTTTCGTGCTTACTGTAAGAAAGATGGAAAGATGGACAAAGCACTGTGACGGTGAGACCGGTCTTCTGTAGTTGGCAGTAATGGTGAGTGAGCGATGAACTGCGTGCCGGGTAATACAGAGCTGTTGAACACGAACAGTGTTTAAACACGAAGGAAACACGCAACACTGCGCCAACAAAACAGTACATGAAGGCAGGGAATCTGTTACGATGGTCTTGCAAAGTTCGTGATCTGACACTGATGCAGAAGAGTTAAAACTTGTGGCTGTTTTTAAACCTAGTCGCATCTGAGTTTCATATCCTTTCGTGTGCGTGGTTTTAGGGCGCGTCGACATGGAGGTCATTAGCGACCCTTTCGCCAATGCTGCTACAATCGCTTTATGCCATCCGCATACGCAGATTTCTCAGGAGTGTCAAAAATAAGTTACCGGCATAGATTACGTTGTTATCTCATTTGTAATGGCTGCCAAACAGAAATTTTTTAAGGTCTCAAAATAGATGCAAGCCCCAAAGGACGAGATAGCGTGAATAGGTACTTGCAGCATCAGCTCTAACATCCATTCATGAATCTCAACCAACGAAATGAGGGACATATCATTAAGAGTATTGTCAATATTTTTAACAACTTACATTTTATCCTTTCATTTATACATGCTTACATTTACTTAACATGTTTTGCGTGATATGTCCAAGTGATCGTTTCATTCTTTCTCAGCATGTTTTAGAATCAGAAAGCTCTCACAATCACAAAAAAAAAAAAAAAAAAAAGCAGACGCCATCCTTTTACCTGTAGAAGGTACACTGATCAGACAAAATACTATTACCACCTACTTACTAGCATACTGGTACCTTTCGAACGCAATACAGTAGCTGATCAGTGTATAGTCACCAACTAACGAACACTCTTTGGCATTAAAAGTGATGGCTGAAACACCCGCCAGTGGGTTTCTTTAATGGACTTTTTTTGTCAGATTGTAAAAATTTCTCGACTTAGCATCTGACGCCAAGGGCCAGTTAAATCGCAAAAGAGTGTACTTTGTCTACATTTTTTTGTCATCTTATTTACAGATTTCATTCTTTGTTCTGCAGCATTTAAGTTCAGATACCCACTTTTACACTGTCCTGTTCTCTTTGTTACACAAATATTCTATCACAGCATGAATTTTGTATTTATTTCAGATTTAGTGTACATCCATCCGAACTTAGCACTTGTGACACAATAAATGTTCGAGGAATCTTTAATTCTGGACAATATACTAGAAATCACTAAGAAATTTTCCGGATTTTTTACAAAGTGTTACGATTTCTTTTTACTGGCCAGGTCTGAAACTTGCGTGATGACCCTTATTTTAACCAGCAAGCTCGTTTCTATATTTCGTCATTCCATAGCAAAATTTAGCTAGTAGTTATATTCTAGTAGGTAATCATCCGATTCGAGCTGAACGGTTTGGTGGCTCAGTGGTCTGAGGCGTCTGACTGGGGATCGAAACGGCTCCGGTTCCAAACCCTTTCTCAGCGGGGATTTTCGCAGACCCTTAACCCTACATTCACCTCTGGCACAGCTTGTTGTTTAAGGTGAATTACGCCACAACGCTTCCGTGGTTCGGATTCCACGTTAAACTGAAGGTAACCCGTACATGTTAGGATTGCCGGGGTGGTTAAGGCGGCTACGACAGGGGCAGAATGTCACTAGGTCATTACGAGCACACGGAATTATTATCACATTCGAGATGAAGAAAGCAGCCACAGATTTGTACAAGGCATAGAACTGTAAGTCTTATAGGGATTCTAAATATTTCAGCTCCCAAACCGGGCGCATTTTTTTCGGAATTGTGTTGCGTGCACGCACTGCGACATCCAGGCAGGAGGCAGCACCTGCTCAACGTTGCGTGATGTCGTCCGGCATCCAATTAAAAGCGGGCTCAGTCCAAATTGAAAGCGTCCACATCGACTGTAGCAACAAAAAGCTCAGACGCTGCCAATCAACTCCTCTCTCACCTCAAATACTATCATCCAGTCAGGTTTATTTTGACGACAAACCAATCGCGATTGACCCTTCATACGACAGTTACCACTTCCATGTAACTTTATTACCAGATTTCAACCGTGACTTTGTTCACATGGAATCGCTGACTCACTGAAATTATGTGTGACAATGGGTATATGTTTTTGATACCGATATAGATATATTTTAAGTATAGATAAACCCGTACTTCAGATTATTGTTATTTTAAGAAAATTCAGGTTCAACGAAACCACACCGAGAACTAAACCAGACGTAACACCATCTACTGCAATGGCTCATTTGCAGTCCGTAGGTAAGCAGGAAGTCTCCAGACGTAATATAAATAACCGAATCTGGTGGATGATCGGTGATGCTTATGCATTCGGAGTGCGCGGGTTCATATACTCGTACGACCAGCCTCATTTCCGTTTGCCATGGTTTCCAAAACCATTCCAGGCAAATGCCGGCATGATTCCTTCTGTTCCTTCATGTTCCTTGTCCAAAAACCTCTCCCGCATCTAATAATCTCGACTTTGGTGGGATATAGAGCCCTAAGTAAAAATGAAGTCAATCTAAACAATATTTCTAATATACGATATGTACCAACCCTATCACATTTTTTAATCTACAAAATTCCCTCTCAATGCCACAGAACCCTTTTATAATTTCGTACTCTGCTCATTTCTTAATGCGGAAATGTTCCCCCTCGGGGATTTCTTCTCCTTTCATGCACGATAGTCTCTCATAGTATCATCAAACTAAATGCTTAATATTTTTGCTAGTTTCATATCCTCGGTAAATTTTTCCCATTATCATCCGTAACCGTTTAAATGCCTTCTTTCCCCTTTGACTTTGTTATGTAGTCATTAAAATTTCGATCCGCTTTATTCAATGTTCCTCTACAGCAAAATGTTCTTCATCAATGCATCTGTACCATCCTGCTTTGCTGCTGTCGTTTATTTATTATTATTTTTTTTTCGTTGTTTCATATATTCTCTACTGCTTTGCTGTTTCATTGCTTTACTATTTTCAATTCTTAACAACTATTCGAATTAATATTTTTTTAATTGTCTCACTTATACATTATTATTCAAGTGCCGTGCCCTCTTAGTACACTGAAGCTTTTCCTGAAATATATATTTAATTCTGCCCACTTGTAACTATACCCTATATGTTCATCTTCATAGTCAACTTATTTACTGAATCCTTTTAACTGTCACAAATACTTTATGATCATGCTTTCCCTCCTCAACCCATAACCCCAAGTAACTATTACAAGGTTTATTTAGGAAGACATCCAACAAGTTTTACCCCATTTGGTTTCCTCTATCACTTGAATAGAGCTTCCGTCCATCTTTAGTTTGGAACTTTGTGCTCAGTTATATTATTAATCGTGTTTCTTTCCCAGTCCATAACAGGTCCATTTAAGCCACCATCTGTTATAACCATCCTACTTCCTCTCCTAAACTCCGAGATTGCATTTAGTTTCTCCCCAAGGGCGAAGAACAAAGGAGGACAGATGTAGCAGTTGTGGCACAACGATTCAGAAAAAAGATGTGGAAACAACACGAATTAAACACTGGCTGGCAGTTAAGTGACTAACTGGATTTCTTAGTCACTTTTTATTTTATTTTGCACCTTCACACTTTGTCGAAAGTGGTTGCCATATTGGCCCCTTTTCGATATTTGAATCTCTATAGAAAACATGCTTGGAATACATTTTATAATAATTTATTGCTCTAATAAATAATTTTTTATGTTCAGACCACTCTTCGTCCGTTATCTATTTAAAAATTTTGTGTTTAACGTGACGGCTCCACACAAACTATTTCGGCTTATCTGTGGCTATGTCGTTAAATTTTGTTCTCCTCGGACAGGAGAATATTCGGAAATTACTGTGTGCTATTGGTGATTGAGTCATTAAAGTGGCACAATTCATTCTTTCGTGACTTTTTATTTTTTAAAACAGGGTCTGATGTAGAAGAAGTGAGAGAATTCTTATTTAGATAGTGAAAACATACCTGATAGCCGAAGTAGGAAAATTTCTGAAGAAGATTGTCAAAAAAAAAATCCCTCTTGGTAAGGAAAAACAAGCTGAAAGAAATATCGGAGGGTGATTCAGGCATCATATGATTCAAATTTAATAACTGGAATAATACCAAAAAAAAAAAAAAAAAAAAATGGGGAGTAGAACACGTAATAAACGAAGATTGGTTGGGTTAAGGAAAAACCGAGTTACAAAAGAAGTAATTTAAGTTTTGGATTTATATTGGCAGGATGTGCTAAGGGAAAAAAAATACCATTTTTATGGCATAAATAGACGGTTTTGACAATAATAGATGGGACAAAATGTTCGATAATGTATACAGTGTGAAGATTGGTGAATATTTTACAATCACTACAGTAATATATTAGAGAATCACAGGTTCAAAAGGGTGCGAGGACAATAATTTTAGTCAATTCCAACTGATATTTAACTTTAATGTAGGAAGCTGTTGAGGAGATGAAAGAAACTTTTGTATATGGTATAAGGGTTCAAGAAGAAACAATCAGTATGCTTAATTTGCTGATTACATTTATCTGTTAGTATGCAAAAGCACGTGCACTGAAAAATTCACAAAATGGAATGAAAAAATATTGCCAGAAGAAACTTGAGAAATAAAGGCAAATGTCATGAAGTTAGCAGAAATTTTAAGAATAACTTTAGACTGAACATAAGATGACATACACTCCTGGAAATTGAAATAAGAACACATTGACGCCGGTGTGTAAGACCCACCATACTTGCTCCGGACACTACGAGAGGGCTGTACAAGCAATGATCAAACGCACGGCACAGCGGACACACCGGGAACAGCAGTGTTGGCCGTCGAAGGGCGCTAGCTGCGCAGCGGTTGGGCACCCCGCAGTCAGTGTCAGCCAGTTTGCCGTGGCATACGGAGCTCCATCTCAGTCTTTAACACTGGTAGCATGCCGCGACAGCGTGTACGTGAACCGTATGTGCAGTTGACGGACTTTGAGCGAGGGCGTATAGTGGGCATGCGGGAGGCCGGGTGGACGTACCGCCGAATTGCTCAACATGTGGGGCGCGAAGTCTCCACAGTACATCGATGTTGTCGCCAGTGGTCTGCGGAAGGTGCACGTGCCCGTCGACCTGGGTCCGGACAGCAGCGACGCACGGACGCACGCCAAGACCGTCGCATCCTACGCAGTGCCGTACGGGACCGCACCGCCACTTCCCGGCAAATTAGGGACACTGTTGCTCCTGGGGTATCAGAGAGGACCATTTGCAACCGTCTCCATGAAGCTGGGCTACGGTCCCGCGCACCGTTAGGTCGTCTTCCGCTCACGCCCCAACATCGTACAGCCCGCCTCCAGTGGTGTCGCGACAGGCGTGTATGGAGGGACGAATGGAGACGGGTCGTCTTCAGTGATGAGAGTCGCTTCTGCCTTGGTGCCAATGATGGTCGTATGCGTGTTTGGCGCCGTGCAGGTGAGCGCCACAATCAGGACTGCATACGACCGAGGCACACAGGGCCAACACCCGGCATCATGGTGTGGGGAGCGATCTCCTACACTGGACGTACACCTCTGGTGATCGTCGAGGGGACACTGAACAGTGCACGGTACATTCAAACCGTCATCGAACCCATCGTTCTACCATTCCTAGACCGGCAAGGGAACATGCTGTTCCAACAGGACAATGCACGTCCACATGTATCCCGTGCCACCCAACGTGCTCTAGAAGGTGTAAGTCAACTACCCTGGCCAGCGATATCTCCGGATCTGTCCCCCATTGAGCATGTTTGGGACTGGATGAAACGTCGTCTCACGCGGTCTGCACGTCCAGCACGAACGCTGGTCCAGCTGAGGCGCCAGGTGGAAATGGCTTGGCATGCCGTTCCACAGGACTACATCCAGCACCTCTACGATCGTCTCCATGGGAGAATTGCAGCCTGCATTGCTGCGAAAGGAGGATATACACGGTACTTGTGCCGACATTGTTCATGCTCTGTTGCCTGTGTCTATGTGCCTATGGTTCTGTCTGTGTGATCATGTGTTGTATCTGACCATGGCTCTAGGCTCTGTCGACGTCGAGATCATTAGAGGCCGGAAATGAGTGGGATAAGGAATGGTAAGGAAGTCGGCCATTGCCCTTTTGAAGAAACCATCCCCGCATTTACTTGGATGGCTGTTTATGGCTATACGCCTCATCGACGTCGAGGTCATTAGAGGCATGAAAGGACTGGAGACTAGGAACGGGAAGGAGTTCGGTCATGGTCTATTAAAGGAAGCATCCCGGCATTCGACTGGAATGATTTGGCGAAACCATGAAAAACAGGAATCTGGATGAGTGGACGGGTATTCGAACCTGCATACTCTAGAATGCAAGGCCAGAACTTTACCGCTCACCTAGCACGCTCCATAGATTGATACCAAGAGTATAATGATACAAGTGGAAGTGCGTTACTCGAAAACAGAAATATTGTAGTTTTTAAACATTCATCCAAGAACCAGAAAGAACTTTTTAAATTGTATTTATGTAACACAGCATCTCAAGAAAGTGACTGTTTCCTTTCAGTATCACCAAAACAAAAAACAAAAACACACACACAACTGAAGGATGTGGGACGTGGTGACATAGAACATGTTGAAAGTTAAATGAATGGATGGAAAGCAAAATGAACGTCTTCGGAATCGGTGGTTGAGGATGGAATGTGTGAAAGAATCTCACAGACTGAAGAGATAGTTTGAAACATTAGGGAATGATAAATTTGTGAAGCCCCAATTGGGATTAAAAACATATAGTGGAGCTAAAAAATTAGAATATGTGAAGCTGATAACTGAAGATATACTTCGTAAAAGAAATGTTAAGAAGATTTTGCTAAGGATAGGAAAAAATGGAAGATTTTATCAAATTGATCGACAGTCTAATAACAGGAAAACAGAAAATAAATTTGAAATTTGGGACTACTTGTTATTACATATTCTGCATTTTTTATTTTCCTGCGGTTGCTAAAGATTTATAGTACAAAATAGCATTTGGTGAATGGAGTAACACGACACAAGAAGTTCCCTACCAATAAACCCGTCACGTTGCGGCTCGCCCCTGTAGTATAGACAAGCATCGCTGCACCTCTGTCTCTCCTCTCCTACCTGTTGCTGCTTGGTGTTTCGGGAAATAGTAATCCCGGCAGGGAACGGGGAGGTCTTCGTTTACATTACATACCCACAATCTCACCTAAACTTCTCATAAAACTTGCTATGTTATTTGAACTGTGGTTCACATTCCACGTAAAAACTGTTGGTCCAGCCATCGCAGATGGTTAAGGAGATGTGAAATTGTTGCCGTGGTTTACACAGAACGACACACTGACATTTGCGTGTGTGTAGATATGATTCTGTCATGCCTAGAAACTGCTGTCGCAACTGGTAACTCCGTTTGTATTAGTAGTTCCTACTAGGAACTCACTCACTTAGACCCGGTTGGTTTATTGTCTGGCTATACTAATATGATGCTTGTGTTAGCAATTTAAATCAGATAATTTTGTAAAACATGTCAAATAGTTTTTGGTTAAGTGGTGTAATCAATAATGATAATGGTACTTTTTTCTTATGAATGCTCTGAAGGTCTACAGGAGGGGGAGGGGTGGGAGTGGGGGGGGGGGGGGTGGGGGGGTGGGGTGGGAGGTTTCGTGGCGTTGTCTTCTATGGCGCGGGAATCACAACGCGTGTGTTATTGCAGACAACATTTGGCTGGTTCATTTGTACATGTAATTTTGCATTTATACGCGTTGGCATCCTGTTTGTATATATATATATATATATATATATTCTTATGAGCGGGGAGCTGAACGATTTCTACCGCCTTATGTTTTGTTTATAATTTTGGAGTATGCTACGATTTACTTATGGCATTGTCTTGTAAAGAGAACAGGCTGAGGATATTTAGAAATTACTGAATGTCATGAACCAAATACTGAAGGAAGATTTTGGACTAAATATAAACCAAACCAAGACAAAAGTGACAAAATGTATCAGAAATAATAGTAGATTAAATATCAAAACAAGATCTAAGGGATAGAAAAAGTAATTGAATTCTGCTACTTGTGAAGTAAAATTGCAACTGATGGCCGAAGCAGGAATGATGTTAAAAGCATTATATTATTAACAAAAGGAATGTTCACGAAAAAAAGAAATATTTTAATTTCAAATATTGATTTAGGTTCAGAAAGAACTTTTTAAAACTCTGTGTGTAGACCACAGCTCGTTACGGTAGTGAGGCATGGACTTTAGAGAAAACGAGAAAGAAGGAAAATTGAAGCATTTGAAATGTAGTGCTATAGAGGGATGCTGAAAATTAAGTGGGTGGATTGAGTACGAAACGAACGAGTTTTGGAAATGATGGGCGAGAAAAGAAGTTTGTGGAAGAGTCGTACAGAAGAGACATGTTGGTAGGTCATATTTTGAGACATACAGGATTGGTTAAGTTGGTAGTGGAGGGAAAAGTCGAAGGCAAGAATTGCAGAGGAATACAGAGGTTAGCACAGATAATTGAGGACTTGGGATGTAAGGGGTATGTTGAAATGAAGATATTGGCGCAGGATAGAAAGGGATGAAGAACTGCATCAAGAGACTAATGACAGCAAATAATAATAATAATAATAATAATAATAATTTGATAATAAACGACGAGATCATTACATATGGGAGATATTTGCGAGAAACGACGATATAGGAAAAAATCTACCATTATCTATCATAAGAAACTACCCAGTGGTAATTCACCTGAAGCAATTATCGAAACCTGGATAAAGGGATCGGGAAACAATCCCGAGTTCTGCAGAATATCTCTCAATGACATCACCGCTCTATTATCTTTGGTACGGTTGACTTTTATACGAAGGTTTTGGCTCGTTTCATTCTTTTTGGTGCTTGTATTGAGCTAAGAGGTGTGAAAAGCATTAGAAATATTGCTATAGTTGGTTCATAGCTTGCATGAATATAAAAGGTTCTGTATTATGTTTATTGCGGTTATTAAAATGTATGAACAAACGTGACTCACATTGGAGTCATTCCAATTTCATTTCTACATCTTATACGGCATGGTATATGAATATGAATGTTTGTTGGTTTGTATGTTCGTCTTTAATGCGTTCCTATACCATTCATCCGATTACGACGAAACTTTGGTAAGTTTGGTAAGTACGAAGGTTTCTCACAAAGATAAAATCCAAAAAATCACCCCCTCTCCCCCTTTACAACCCTTAATTTTATACGAACCCACATTTTTTATCCGATTTCGATGGAACTTTGCACACTTATACTTTAAAGTAAACAGAAAAGTACTGTCGACATTTGGTTTTCAGAAACACAACCCCTCTCCCCCTTTCCACCCCCATAATTTTTGCCATTTTTTATACATACCTACAATTTTTATCCGATATCGACGGAACTTTGCATATATATACTTTAAAACCAACAGAAAAATACTCTCTACATTTGGTTTTCAGAAACCCCACCCGCTCACCTTTTCACTCTCTTAATTTTTGTAAACGTTCTTTACACATGCCCCCAGTTTTTATCCAATATCGACGTCACTTTGCACGCGTATTCTTTAAAACCACAGAAAAATAGTGTCTGCATTTGGTTTTCAGAAACCCTACGCCTCTCCCCCTTTCCACCCCCTTATTTTTGAAACGTTATTTATACAGATCCACAGATTTCATGTTATTTCAATGGTCATTTGCACACGTATGTGTTAAAACAAACAGAAAAATTGTCTAGATTTGATTTTCAGAAACCCAACCCCTCTCACTCTTTCCATATCATTAATTTTTTTCAATGTTCTTTATCTGATTCCGTAGGACCTTTGCACATGTATTCTTTAAAGCAAACAGAAAAGTACTGTCTACATTTGGTTTACAAAAATCCAACTCCTCTCCCCCTTTACTCCCTACCCTCTTAATTTCGAATGTTCTTTACACAAACTCACAGTTTTTTTTATCTACATGAAACTTTGCACATGTATACATTATAACAAAGAGAAAAATACTGCCTACATTTGGTTTACAAAAAAAAAAAAAAAAAAAAAAAAAAAAAAAAAAAAAAAAAAACCCACCCACTTTCCCCCTTCACTCTGCCTAAGCAAAATTTAAACTTAAAATCAATTAGTTTTTTGCAAATATTTCGAAAAAACGGTGGAGAAATTGGCTGTCTAATTTGGTAGATAGCGATTTTCTTGGAGTACATAAAATTTCCTGTCCAACAGCGCTGGACCACTTCCGATCGGAAAATTGCTGACCAAGAAATTCCAACTTGAATTTTAAAAATTGTTTTAATGATTTTGTGACGACACATGAATCTACAGTTTTTATTTTAATCGAAGGAACTTTCCTTTATAATAAGTGAAAACGATGTTTACATTTTGTTTAGATAACTGCACCCGCTTTCCCCCTCCACCCAACTTAAGAAAAAATTGCAAGTGCAACTTATCCGTGTTGTACATGTACCTGCAAAACGATATAGAAATCTGCCAAAATGGCTGGTGTTGGAGAATGTTTATTACAATCCGATCAAAAGACTTAAAGTATTAGAATTTTAAATCACTAGAATAAATTTTTCCAATTTAATTTATGCACAAAAGCCCATATACTTTCATTTATTTCGTACATGTAAATATGTCTACTTTACGTATGTGTACCACTAAGAAAAATAGGCATTGCAGCGCGTGCTGGGCAAAGCTAGTGATTCCATAAAATATTTTTGTTTTACGCCTCATCAGTGTGGAAGTCATTAGTGATGGAGGAGGATAGGAAACAAGGAACGGAAAAGAATTCAGCCGAAGCGTTTTGAAATAACCATTCTGGCATTCGCTTCGAATGATTGCGGGATACAAAGGAAAATTGAAATTTAGATGGTTGGAAAATGGATTGAATCAGCGTCCTCCCAAATGTCAGGACCACGTATGGAGCTTATACTAACTTTAAGAGTTGTGGAAGCCATTGGAAATATTGCTACAACTGGTTCATAATATACTTGAATAACAGTGATAAATGAAGCTAAGTTTTAAGTGGCTGGTAATTTATATTAAGAACCCTAATTCCGGTAATAGTAGTCTAATCCCAGTTTCATATTTACGCGATTTCATAAAACAAATTTCATTTGGTTAAATTATGCTGCTCGTGGTTCCTGGATTTACAAAATACATACTGAATTGCGTTATCTACTTGTAAATCCTGATTCAACTGAGTATTTTTTAAAGTCAACCATTTTCAAATATTTCTACAAGTTTTCTTGCAACTCGATTAAAAATTCGTTTTAGAAATTGTAAAGATATCAGTGTATGAACAAACTGTCCAGATTGGCCGTAAGCGTTAAAGCAGCGATATGCTGGGTCGGGTAGGTACAATGGTACTTAGTTCAAACCTCAAGTTTGAATTACCTGCCACGCTGATTACTAATTAAAATCGGTTTCTGGTAATTATCGATGCGAATTGTTGGACGGCTCCAGTTTTGCGCATGAAACTACAGAAATCACAACCACATGAAGAGTAATTACACAGAACATAAGTAACAACGTTCAAAGACAAATTATGACTCCTACACACTGCAGAAGACGGAGAAAGGAGGAAGATGCTGTTGGTCGGCTGGTAAACAAAGTTATGTAGTAAAGCAGGGGCGTTTAGAACAGAGGGAAAACGCTAACAAGGAAGAAGTACAGTTTTGGTATAAGAAGCTGTGGACGCAACATGATATCGAGTGGATCAAGCCAAAAGAGGTTCTACCATCTGGGTCCGAACAAAAATGGCTCATATGGAAGTCACTAAACAGGCTTCGAGTTGGAGTTGATCGTTCCAAAGATACCCTTGCCTCATGGGGATACCTGGGAGATCAGCCAGATACCACATGTTTGTGTGGGGAGAGAGAAACCATGGTACATCTGCTGTCTTGCCCACAAATTCTGAATGAATGTATCCCAGTTTGACCTCCAATCAAGCTACGGATAAATCATCGCTTTGGCGGAAAAACTGCCTCATATTTGATGCCGTCATCGACACGAGAAGAAGAAGAAGTAACAGAATTTTGTTATTTAAGAAGTATTATTACAATAGTAATTGAATGACAAGGTGCTATGTTTGCCCGTGGCTTCGTCCAGGTGGACCATAGATTTTTTTCTGTCTTTTATTCCTGGGCTTGTAAATTAGCATGATTAATTTATTAATAATGAATCAACAGCATAAGTGCTTCTTTTTACATGTTGCTTTCTCATTGCAGCCTTAAAAAAAAGTGATGTATCCAATTACAAGTTTTGCTCTTAACAATTCGCTGTGGGATGTGTGCTAGCTCCGACTTTTTAAAGTCGGTTGAATTTCACAAAGCTCTTAATGGAAGTAAAGACTGGACTTCGTATCACAAAGCAGAGAGAAATCGCTTGGAATCACAGTACTACTGTTTCCCTGCTATTCATTAACGAGCGCGCCACCTACTGAGACAGCGGAGACACGCTTTGCGACTGCAGGAAGTGCCAACAGTCAAAATACAAACGGCCTTGCACCGCCATGTTGGTCGCACGATGCAACTCGGCGCCAGTAGTTTCTCGTTCATCTACTAGGTGTCACTATCTGCCTCGCAACTCAGTCTTCAGCCTGAAGTGTGCTGCCATCTGCGTAGCGCTTCAACTACGTGGGAGGGCAATACATACGGTTGTTTCCTCTTTCGTGACGTTGTAAACAAAAACTGTTTAACCTCACCGACAGGAAGGCTATTTTGTATGATATGGCAGTTTTACATTTCCTACATCACGCTTTCAAAAAGAGAGCCCTCTTGTTAATTTAAACATGGTTTAAATATGGTTTTCGGGAAAAGAAAAATTTACTATTACTTACATTGTTTTGCCTATAACTAGTAGATGTATTATTGCATTAAAAGTTGTTTACCTCACTATTATAATTTAGCTACATTTATGTATGATTTACGTCTAATAACAAATCATATCACGTTTTAAATTCTTTTTTCTCGTAATGCTTGAAAATTATTTCCATTAAACATCATTTAACTACATGTACTTTAGCCGTGCCGTTCACTGTCTTTAAAGGAAATTAACATATTTTAAAAACATGCATCAACTTTCCGCAATGGGACTACGTTTTCTACTGCCTGAACTGGAAATTGTTGTGGCAGAATTTCAAAATGTGATACTCACGAAACTGTCCCACATATTGTTTGTCAGATATTAGACCAAGAAAACTGAATAATATAATTTCGGCATTATCATAATACAAAATTCATACCGTCAGTTTCACAACATTTATCCATAGCTTTTTTTCTTTTCTTTTTCGATGGCTTCAAGGCTTTTCGACTTCATCAGAGGTGGGAGCGAATAGAGAGATAGAGAAGGACCAGGAAGAAATTTGGGCATGGACTGAAGAGGTGTCGGGAAAAACCAAAATCTGGATGGCTGGACGGGTATTCGGGCCCGCTTTTATTATTTATTTGCTTCACGTTTCAGTATGCTCCTTTGTATGGATCGAATTTTAACCATGGTACCTTCAGAATTTTAATAGTCTTTTGATCTGTAATAAATATTAAAGAATTTAACTAGAACGCCATACAGTGACTTTTGCATTCTTAATACATATTTCATTTTGTGTTGACTGTACACATGAGAGGAAAACTAAACATTTCGCTCGTACAAGAGTTGTAGATTCTGCGACTTCGTTGTAGCTATAGCTTCCCGTTGTCCATGTATTTGATAATCATCACAAATAATTAATTCTAAGGAAACTTTATGCAACCATTTATAAAACGCTAGCAAAGAAGTTCTGCAGTCCAAGAATTATTGTATAGAATCGACTAGATAAATACTTCAATTACTAAAAGAGTTAAATTAAAAATGTGCGTAAAGCAAAAGTAGATGAATGGATGAATTTTATTTTATTCAAGTACATACATCCTGTATGCCTGCCCTGTTGGCTCAGGTCATAGCGTCACAATGATGGCGTCCTGTGCTTGTCACGGGTGTAGTTAATTCGAGACCCTGTGGTTGAAAATCTTTTCACCATAGGGTCTTTGTGGCCTGATTAGGAGATATGGTGCTGCACGATTCCCAATCACCAGATTGTATACGAAAGTTCTCAATTAAATTCCTAACCTTTTCTCAGTGCGTAGGAAGTGAGGGCATACGACACTGTTGATGGTCGGATAGGTACGTAAATTCAGCGTAAGCTTGGTGTCTTTTGATCCAGGATTTCGGGTATAGCATTCGGGTGTTCAGATCCGCGTTGGATTTCAGTTTTCCATGGTTTACCGAAATCACTTAAAGTGAATGCCGGGACGGTTCCATAGCCGAACTCCTCTTTAGCTCTACCACTGCCCGGGTGGTTTCTTGGGCCGGGGGGCCATGCGGCAGGTCACAGGGTCGGGGTACATTTGACCCACTTATCCCCTCACCCCCCCCCCCCCCCCCGCCCCTCGTAACTCCGGCCCTGCCGCCATGATGTATGACCGTCGTTTTGTGATACGCCATGCAGATTGGATGCCATAGGACTTGGGATATCCTTACCATTTGTGGAAATTGCTTTCTTTAAGTTGCAACTACACCAACAATAGTCGAACAGAAAATAACGGCAAGGGTAAATCCGTCCCAGATTCCTGTAGTGTAGCGGTGTGGTAGCTTTGGGCTGCCTGACTTGCCAGCTCAAGGTCCTCCACTCGAATCCCTGTATAGCATGGGCTTTTATAGCTACTTAACCTAATCTTCCTCTGTGGTAACGCCTGTCTTTTGCCCGCGACGGATTTTGTTAGGGCTCCAAGCCTCGAATTGCGCTTTACAAATTATATAGTCACCCACGAAATGGGAGAAATATGGTGAAACTTAAAACTCTGTCACGGGATCGTTAAAACCACACAAATTATGGCTGTTTTCTTTCTCTCTCACACAAACAAACACTTTTTTTTTTTTTTTTTTTTTTTTTTTTTTTAACACCATTACGTATTTTGCACCATGTTTATCGAGGACTTTCAATGTGTCACGAGACTATAGGTAAAAGATTGCTTTATGGGTAGCATACACTATGCCTCTGACTGAGGAGTGTTGGTTTTATCCTCCCGAAGAAGACATACAAAGCCAATGCGAAGGATGACGAGTTTCTTTCCTTGGGACCTATAGTTTAAGGTGAAATCTGAACCACAGAATGACCTGGCATAGCTAACAGGATCAAATACAACTATCATAAATTCCTGCGGCCACCGGAAGTCGAAAGCGGGACTGGAGCAGCAAAGTTTTGAAATCAAGCGCCTTTACCACTGAGCTACCAGACAAAAGCACACATGAACACTCAAAAACTTATCGGACCAAAATAGCAAAACAAAAAAAAAAAAATCTCTCAGAATTGATATTTAAGTTTCACTGCCACGAATAATACTATGTGAATATCTGAGTCACTAGGTCAATCTGTGCTGAAATAAGGTCGTTATCGTATCGTTCAAACTGTCGATGGTTTTTAGGTTTCCCTGCACTTTAAGCAAATACAATACCACTACATCATTAGTACAAACTAATCATTTACTGTTAGAATCCCAGTATCGACATGAATTTTTAAAAGCCCTTAACCCAACCTTCACGTGTGGCACAAGTTGCTGTGTAATGTGAAGTACGCCAGAACGCTTCCGTCTTTCGGATTTCACGTTACACTGTAGGTCCCCTTTACCCGGTAGGATTACCGGGTTAAGTAAGTGTAGCTAAGACAAGAGACGCATGCAGGTAAAATATAAAACTCTGTCACTCGGCGGCCGAACACTTCGGCGATATTTCGGTCAGCAATGTCATACATATTTACTGTAAATATTTTCCTCAGATTATATGGGTCATTTTTATAATAATTGTGTAGGAAGAAGTGTTTAAAGCAGTGTGGTACTGCTTCGCCCTACGCAGGGATTTAGCTGGATTGAGATACCCATGAGGAATAAATTTTTATCATGCAGTACTGGCACGAACCGTGGGAGATATAGGAAAGAGTTTGTTTGTTACCCTCGATATAAAAGTTAGATCAATAAGAAACTAGCAATAGTTACAACATTTTTAATAAATCGGCCAAATGTGAATAGGGCCTCTCGCTGATCGGGATGTTGCGGGGAAACTGTCAAAAAAACGCAATATTGACGGCTGGTACACCAGCAAGCCGAGCCACACTGGCGGGTGCAGGATATATGATAAAATTATAGCAAAGTGAAAAGTTTTCTTGATATGTGCGAAACCTACAAACTGCGAATAATTTTAGCATTTGTTGTTTAAATAAATGGTTCAGTCGACATGGGAGACAAATTTCGAGCTCATAGGTAGTAGCATAAAAATGAAAATTCTGACCGCTTCTTTATTTTCCAGTGAAAAAAAGTGGTAACATATCTTCTCCAAACAAACTAGGATAGAACACTCCAAAATCTTAAAACTCTTGTGTGTAGTCATGGCCAGCAATCCAGCACTCGCTGGCGAGTATTGAAATTTCTTTTGCTGTTTAGTATTAGTGGAAGGCCTCGAAGCCTGGAGACTGAAGTTCTCTTCCATTAAACGCGTGCAGGCTTTTGAAATGGGGCTTCACTAACGAATGCTAAAGATCTCGTGGACAGATAACGTAACGAAGTCCATTGTTACCGTGATAGAAAGAGAAGTCTTATTCCACGAAAACAAGCTATAGTATCAGAGACTAGCTCCCGGCAGACTATACAGCGTCTAACCTCAAGCTATTGGCAAGATACCCTATCTCATTTATTGGGTAGCGGATGCTTGTCTGTATGCATTAGATGTGCGACAGGAAGTTCTCGTAAATGACCCCGGCGGTGTCTCTTCAAACGCTGCAAGAGAAGCCTTGCTAACAAGAGGACAAGCATTTTTGCTTTGGGTGGCGTAAGTCCATCTGGTCCGTTCTATAGGGTAGGTCAGTCGCACAGGAGACCCCAACGGTGACTCTTCAAACAAGAGTGCTTAAGGGAGGGGGAGCCCATCTAACTTCGCCGATGCCCTTTCTAGATGTTACCTTTTATGGCAGACAGTATTGTTTGTTGGTAGAGAACGCAGAATGGGCCATAGGAGGATTAGTAACCTAAGTACTTACGATGACGGCCCTAACCCTTCCTGAAGCCTGGTAAAAAAGGGTTAAGGTTATCTATCTGTTTATCCCACGAAAACAATTCTTCTAACAATAGGACTAAGTTTCGTGGCTGTTTACTAACGAAAAGATTATGAGATTTTGTTCTGAGTCAAGTCTACACTCTACAGTGTGTATTCACCTCACTTTCTGAAACAAAATGGCTTGTCCTGGTGTTGTTAAATGTTTATTTAAAAATAGAAAAATCTAATTAAATAATCCGATGACTTGGCTGTTATGCATATAACAATTTTTACTAAAATGAAAGCCATAATGTTTATGATTTACTCTGAGACCAGTAAGAGGTGCGAGGAAAATCTTGCCTTTTTTGTATTTATAAGACCTATACAAAGAAGAAGAAATTGAAAGGATGTCAGACACGATCAGATAGAGGGGAATCAGTTTTTGGTCACATAATGACAATGGATAACAACAGACTTACAAAAAGAATTTTCAACCATGTTTACAAGAGTAAGAAGGGCAACCAGTGGATGCAAAGGAGTAAAGATAGATATGATTGAGATCGGAATAACAGAAGTTTTAATACAAGATAGAGCAACTTTTAGGAGATTGTTCCAAAATTTCAAGGGTTTCCAGGAGAAGGAGAAAAGGAAATGTAGTAACATATGACAGAAGAAAGGAGGAAACAGCAAAGTGAGAGGATGAAGAACTATTGGAAGTTAAGAAAAGAAGCATCGAAATGAATGCACGGGATTACTTTTCGTGGGCCTTAGTTGGCCTATATCGAAGAGAAGAACAAGGCTGATAAATCAAGTAATGAATTTTTTTGTAGGTAGAAGTTTTACTATCTATTTAAATAAAACATGGCATGCACAATGGTCTAGTTAGCTGCGCAAGGCAATAGGAAAGGAAATCGGCAATCTGGACGAAGAAGAATTTGCTGACCGCGGAGCCTCCAGCTTTGGTTCTACATCCACGACATCGCATCGTTTATAAGATCAACCAACAACAGTGAAAACTATTCCACAATGGTAGACAATTTTATGTTTGTTTCTTATATCCTTACGCTTGTTGACATTGAGGTCATTAGAGACCAGGTAGGACTGGGGGCAAGGAACGGGAAGGATTTCGGCCATGGTCTTCCTGGCATTCACTTGGAGTGATTTTGAGAAAAGAAATCCGGATGGCTGGACTGGGATTGTCTAAGCAGACGGCACCAAAAGAAGAAAAATGCATTCTCAAATACTGGAGAAGTACTTCAATTGTCACCGGTTTAAATCAGTGAAAGCAATGGAAAAAAATAAAAGCAAAACAATAAAAGAATTCTTTTCAATTGCGTTTTAGAGAAGGTAACAAGAGTATGGGAAGAGAAACTCAAGGAGACTTCATCAAGAGATAAGCGCAAAGGGGTTGGGGTAAACTGTTTGGCCTTCGCTGATGACATAGCAATTCTCTCTGGAAGTATAGAAATCGCACTTGAACAAATCAACCTGAAAGAAATAGCAGGAAAAGATGGACTTCAGATCTCTTTTTGAGAACACTAATTTCATGACCAATATTAGGGATTCACCCACAGTACTAAACACTATGAAAAAATTAACAAGGTCATTAAATTTAAATATCTAGGTGAAGTAATTCAGATTAATTGGCTTGATAAGGAAGCAAATATTTCAAGAGCAAGAAAACTAGAACTAGCATACCAACTGTTTAAAGATACATACAGTAAGAAGAAACTCTCAAGGAAAAAAAAAAAATCAAATACTACAACATAGTAGTCAAACTAGAAGGTCTGTACGCCTCAAGATGTTTATTCTCTATGAAAACTGGAGAAATAGAAGAGATAGAGAAAAGCGAAAGGAAAATCTTGAAAAAAATTTGGGGACCACTAAAAATGGAAAATGGTGAGTTTAGATACCGGAGGAATAAAGATCTATACAAAGAAGAAGAAACTGAAAGGATGTCAGACACGATCAGAAAGAGGAGAATCAGTTTTTTTTTTGCCACATAATGAAAATGGATAACAATAGACTCACAAAAATAATTATCAATAATGTTTACAAGAGTAAGAAGAACAACCAGTGGATGCAAGGAATAAAGATGGATATGACTGAGATCGGAATAACAGAAGATTTAATACAAGATAAAGCAACTTTCACGAGATTGAACCAAAATTTCAAGGGTTTCTAGGAGAAGGAGAAGAGGAAATGTAACAACATAAGGACGGAAGAAAGGAGGAAACAGTAAAGTGAGAGGATGAAGAACTACTGGAGGTTAAGAAAAGAAGCATCGAAATGAATGCACGGGACTACTTTTCGTGGTTAAGGGTATAGAAGAGAAGAAGAAAAATAGAAATATCCCCCCAACGAGATTAAGGAATAAGAGCGTGTGAAATTATTCATTCGTAGGTAAGAGATTAAGGGTATGAAACAAATTATCAAGGAAGATACTCGAGAGTTTACCACAAACACTGAAACAATTTAAAGATAACAAATTTCTAATGCCATAATAAGTGTGATTTCCACCGAAGCATGAGCTTCATTGCAATTAATAATAACAACAACAAAAACAATTCACATACTACGAGTCAACCTGTGTTTTAGGTCTATAAACGTACAAACACAAAAATCAGATCGCTAATAAAATCAATGAATTGGTTTCGGACGAACAGTGCAAACAGAAAAAAACAACAATTAAATGCGTAAGTCACAATCGCTCTTACCATCATGATCGTCTGTTTTATCGTTTTTTATTCCTTGCGTCGTGTAACTAAGGTAACTGCGGTATTACCTAAGAGCGCTTTATGACGTGTATACACCAATGAGTACAGCAGGAAGTATTGCCACCAAAACTGACCGTTACGTAATCGTGGTAGGACTTTAAATGCAAATTGCTTAGTGACTAGCAAGATAAAGTCAAGGTTAAGGTACGGTTGCACATTTTACATATGGCGTATAAACTTCCAACCCTACCAGTACTCTATTATATCCCCAGAGGACAAATTCCGCCGATCCTTACCAACAATCTTCGCCCAGCTCTAGTGAAATGTTCAGAGACGAGCCATAAAGACCTAGTTAAAATATGTACCAAAATCGATTAAGAAACTTTAAAGGAACAATGAACCGATGACATTTTCTCGGCATAACCATCCATGGAAATTATAAGTTTTTGTGCCATCTTGATGAGAGATGTTGTACCCCTGGTATCCCGGTTGCGTTGGTACAGCTTTCTGAAACTGTTATTGCGAAATTGGAATTACTCTCATGCATGAAGGCTCCGTATATTTAATTTAATTCGCAAAAAATTGTAAATAACTTTCTAAAAAATTAATAACAAGTAAAATTCGAATAGAGTTATTTATACGTTTTTCCGAAATTGTCTTCATATATATAACAAAAAAAGTTGAAAAGAATTATTACCAATTTTTCTCCTGAGGTTATCCATGTCATGTTAACAACAAAGAAAACTTATTTTCATTTACAAACATATTAAGTGCTTTGAATTAAACATTTTCAATTTATTTTCATCAGCGAGTTTTTCTTCTTAACAACAAGGAAAGGGTCGATTTTGAGAAAAATATTTTCATGGCATATTAATAATCATGAAATTCTTCATCAAATTATACATGTGAGTTTTCATCTAAATAAATTATCTTTCTGAGGTATCAAATATTTTTAAAACATCACTCCATTAATTATTTTGCGAAAACCATTATCTGCATGAAGATCGCTATAGTTTTCCTGTAAAATTTCTTGGGATACATTTTGAAACAATTTTCGCTTCAGTAGCTTCGGAAATAAACGAGAGAATGGTATTTTTATCATGAGTTTTTGCCAGAAACTTCCACACATCGTTGGAAAAAAATGGAAACATTTTGCGAGTGGACAGTTTTCATTTGATCCGCATGAAGATTATTATTTGTAGGAAATACTTTCATGGAACCCTTCTAAAACCACTGCAATTATTTTCACCTCAATGATTATTCGGAGTATTGTGTTGTAATCGTGTTGAAGTGAGACCTAAAGCAGTGCCTTATTGCAATCTACTAAGTTAAATGGTTCAAAGTTATGACGGTGTGACAGTCGGCAGATGGGCGAATACAAAATGATTTTTTTGTTTGTTGGGGTTTTCGAATCTTCGATAGCTTGGCGATTAAAGCCAAAGACGAATGTTGGGGAAGAGACGGAAAATACATTTTATTAAAAATAATATTGGTCAGACAGAGGATAAAACCCGCGCCCTCACGTATGGAGGACCAAAACATACTGCTCATTCACCAGGCCCCGTTATTACTACAGAGCTAATCGTATCCCGTACGTGTCTTTTTTCCTAAATCTTTGTTTACTTTAAGAAATGAGTGACTTATCAGTATCAAACTGATAGTGCGTCAGTGATAATGTATCTTGCAATACAGAGGTATTCGATTCGAATCTATGTTTCAATTTAACTCTTCCTTAGCTTGACGCAGACCTCTGGTAGAGTATTATTATTTATTATTGTTAGTCAACTCTGATGGACCATATCACCTGCTACAATTTTCCTGCATACCTGGTTTCGCATTATGTAAATTTTCACTTAAAATTTTTAGTATCTGAAGTAACTTGTTCAGCATATCATTAGAAAATTTATTCCAGTCTCTGGAGCTATTAATAATACGAAACGTTTCACCTTTCTTACGTATGAAATGGCTATTTTTTTTAAGATAATTAATTACGATATAGCACATGCTCCAGTGCCAATTTCAGCAGTCATATACACTCCTGGAAATTGAAATAAGAACACACTGACGCCGGTGTGTAAGACCCACCATACATGCTCCGGACACTACGAGAAGGCTGTACAAGCAATGATCAAACGCACGGCACAGCGGACACACCAGGAACAGCAGTGTTGGCCGTCGAAGGGCGCTAGCTGCGCAGCGGTTTGGGCACCACCGCAGTCAGTGTCAGCCAGTTTGCCGTGGCATACGGAGCTCCATCTCAGTCTTTAACACTGGTAGCATGCCGCGACAGCGTGTACGTGAACCGTATGTGCAGTTGACGGACTTTGAGCGAGGGCGTATAGTGGGCATGCGGGAGGCCGGATGGACGTACCGCCGAATTGCTCAACATGTGGGGCGCGAGGTCTCCACAGTACATCGATGTTGTCGCCAGTGGTCGGCGGAAGGTGCACGTGCCCGTCGACCTGGGTCCGGACAGCAGCGACGCACGGACGCACGCCAAGACCGTCGCATCCTACGCAGTGCCGTAGGGGACCGCACCTCCAATTCCCGGCAAATTAGGGACACTGTTGCTCCTGGGGTATCAGAGAGGACCATTCGCAACCGTCTCCATGATGCTGGGCTACGATCCCGCGCACCGTTAGGTCGTCATCCGCTCACGCCCCAACATCGTGCAGCCCGCCTTCAGTGGTGTCGCGACAGGCGTGTATGGATTGACGAATGGAGACTTGTCGTCTTCAGTGATGAGAGTCGCTTCTGGCTTGGTGCCCATGATGGTCGTATGCGTGTTTGGCGCCGTTCAGGTGAGCGTTACAATCAGGACTGCCTACGACCGAGGCACACAGGGCCAACACCCGGCATCATGGTGTGGGGAGCGATCTCCTACACTGGCCGTACACCTCTGGTGATCGTCGAGGGGACACTGAACAGTGCACGGTACATTCAAACCGTCATCGAACCCATCGTTCTACCATTCCCAGACCGGCAAGGGAACATGCTGTTCCAACAGGACAATGCACGTCCACATGTATCCCGTGCCACCCAACGTGCTCTAGAAGGTGTAAGTCAACTACCCTGGCCAGCGAGATCTCCGGATCTGTCCCCCATTGAGCATGTTTGGGGCTGGATGAAACGTCGTCTCACGCGGTCTGCACGTCCAGCACGAACGCTGGTCCAGCTGAGGCGCCAAGTGGAAATGGCTTGGCATGCCGTTCCGCAGGACTACATCCAGCACCTCTACGATCGTCTCCATGGGAGAATTGCAGCCTGAATTGCTGCGAAAGGAGGATATACACGGTACTAGTGCCGACATTGTGCATGCTCTGTTGCCTGTGTCTATGTGCCTATGGTTCTGTCTGTGTGATCATGTGTTGTATCTGACCCCAGGAATGTGTATAAAAAGTTTCCCATTCCTGGGACAATGAATTCACTGTGTTCTGATTTCAATTTCCAGGAGTGTATAAACACAATTCTTATTATAAATCGTCGCCTTTTTAATACCTTAAATCTTTAGTATATAAATTCCCTTCACCAACGCCATCTACATTTACCCTACACGTCGGAAGTTATTATGTCTTTAATTTGTAGCTGTTCGCTATACTTTTCGTGGAATGTATCCGAAATAAAGCCCCTGAAATCCGTGATACAATTACGAATTATATTTACACTCCAAAGCGCAAAACAAAACATCAGAATGTCAACTTCTACGGTCCAGTACTGGCAGATGCCCGATCAGATTAAGTCCACCGTCGCTTCACAGATTTGTCGCTAATTTTCCATGAACTAGGTTGCTTGGCCGTACGACACCGAAGCTACTGCCCAGCAGACTAGTGGACTGCAGCTGGGTGAGAAGGCTTTCGCGGTATCCACGGAAAGAATACTCGCCGTTACTATGAGAGGGCTCCTTGCTTTGGTCGTGACCGCTGTGATTTCTCCTTCTTGAGACTGAGCACCAATCTGATGATGATGAATGGAAGCTCGTGACGTCACGGGCTAGCGCTCTGGGAAGCATTCGTGACCCTGCACGCTGCTGATTGCAATGGTCTACGTGAAAATCGGTCCTGACACCATTGCTGCTGATTGTTATGTAAAATGACCTTCCGAATTCGAATATGACCTCCATTTTCCTCCATCACTCACAGTTTTCGGGTGAGGGCCCCCACCATACATTTTTTTAAATCAATTTTCAATAAATTGGAGGAATGAAAAGGATTATTTTAGCTTTTACAGTTCTTCTGGTGGGCTATAGGGGTGAAAAGTTGAAAAGTGCCAAAAAATTAACCTTTGTAGCTAAGAAGTTTATTTTCTCTAATTCCAGCTTTCAGCCCTCTCATCCTCCCCCAAACACTATTGTGGTATGACAGAGTCACCCACAATGAATATAATTAAATAAATTAATTAATATTCAGATTTTCTTTAATAGTATTCAATTTTGTAAGGTGTAAATATCATAAATAATAGGGATATTGCATTGGTAAATAATTGTATATTAAACCCGGGCGGCCAGAGTTGTCATTATTATAATTTTAGTTTCTACAAAACTTGCTGCTCAGTAATGTAGTGGATATGGGAAGCTGGAACTGCCATTTTCGAGGGCGAGACAATAGCTGGGTCTCCCGACTCAGCGGCGCCGACGTGCACAACAGCGGTGGTCCGTTAGACGGGTGCACTGAACCCACCCCTCTCCGATGCTTGGTCGAGGTGAGGCAAAAGTGCGCGAACGGAGACAGCGAATGCTGGCCGCGATATAAAACACGTGACGACGGATATGTATCGATGACCAATCGTTAACGATTATAGGGGTTCCCAAATGTTAATTCAAGGGATTCTGTTGCATGTGGCGAGTGGGAGACGACTTTGCCGAAGAAGAGGAGAAGAGGCCATTTTGAGGACACTTGCTGTCGGGACGATCCACTGTGCAGACGTGTCAGCCGACACGCTCTCGTCCGGTGATCACTGACTGTTTCTGATCACACTCTCTTGCTCTGGGAAGCGAGAAGTTGTACGGCATGCCTGCCATTATCTGGAAGCTGTTGTGGTAACGCGGTCGTATCCGCTAACCTGGCTTTCACAGCTGCAGTGGCACTGTGCGTGTCACACTTCATCGCGACGATGCATGGTAAAGTACCGGCGCATACGGTCACGATTCATTGGGTTTTGACGAGACTTGTGAGCCCTTAAGCGGCACTGAGATAAGACTCCGCTCCCGTCGTAAAATCACTGAGCTAGCTAATTTTCATGTTTAATTTCAAATTCCAAGCATCTTGCTAATTTGTAAATTCAAGACGATGCTTATTAACTTTATATGGCGCCCCCGGGATACTCCTTTTTGTAGTAAATGTTAACTTCAATTTGATGGCCTGTGTTGCCACGTTGATAATATGTTGATTTTGCTATTTGTTGAAATATTTAATTCAGTTTTATGTTTGCTTTTCATCGGCGGATTGTAAACGTCGGGTATTGCTTGTTTTTGTTGTCTCTGGAATATGTTTAACGTAAAGTTAACTATTACCCGGCCTTGTATAAACCATAAGACTCAATAAATGGGATATTATTCTGTATACAATATTCATGGTTCTAGTCCCTCCTAGTTCACCTTTTTGCAACCATTTAAAATCATTTCATTTTTTCATATTCTAATAACTCACGTGTAAAGGTATGAAGGTAAGGCAGGTGTTGGAGGTGATAAAATTATAATTAACATTTTCACCCACGTCCCCCTTACTAATACACTATGTGGAAACTATATAACAACAATAAATATATACATATCGCAAGAGTTCGGAAGATTCACTGTACTTTGCTGCCACTATCAAAACCTCGCGCCTACAGGTTTGCAAAGGAATTTTCCACGCTTTTTTTTTCTTCCAGTTCTTTTCTATTAACCCCATGATTATAACCAAATTAACTGTAATCACAGAACACTCCATCTTAGCCGTGACGTAACAGCACATCTAGATCTCTTCTGATGGGCCAATGAGAACGAGTTACCATCAGTCCCGGTTGCATACGCTGTGGATATGAAGGAGACGTATGAAACATTAGCAGAATCCTTGATAAAATCGGTTATCATGATTATAATTGGAAACTTTGCGTTGACTTAATAGTTTTTGCTCTACTCATGGGCCAGCAATCAAACTTTAAAAAATATTGCTGCTTCCTATGTGAATTGGACAGGCGAACCGTGTCAAACATTACATCGTGCAGAACTGGCCTCTGCGAGAAGGTTTCCTCCTGGTGAGAATTTTTTTAAATATTTTTTTATGGTTCGGCATCTTAGGTCGTACAGCCAGCCTGATGAATTTTTTCCCGCTAATTAGACACACCACAGGACGGACATGACATTCACAGACACAATACTTAAACACCCATGCCCGCGGCCGGACCCGAAGCGGCGACCTTCGGCACGCGGTGCTGGCACCCTAGCCCTTACTCTACCGAGGCCGGCCGTCAGAAAAATGTCTCTCACGATCCTCTGGTAGCAAACACAGGTGCAGGGTGATAGCACACATGTAGAGAAGTGCACCGATGATTGTGTCCCACCCAATAAGTTATTTGCAGCGGTAACTTGGTGTGAAATTGAGTTGGTGTATATGACGTAACGGGACGACGCCACCAGGATCAACTACAACGAACGGCCTGATGCCAAAAATTCTGGATCAACAACCACGTCGCCCATTGCCATCAGCAACCGCGCTACATCTTCCACGACAAAATGAACAATTGCAATAGTTTAATCAGTACCACAGTTGATCAAGTTACCACCCAATCAGTAATGGTTTGAGGAACTCAAAGACTACCGATGAAGCAATAAAGTACTTGCAAACTAGTTTAATTTTCATGTGACAATTTTGTCTTATTTTCGGTGTATTCATTTTATGTCTAATATAATTACGTTATTAATCATTAACTTTAAGGGGGAACTGAATAAATGTGATTGTATTTTGTACATTTCAGTTGTGAGTTTCATTTAATAATAATAATCCATGCCAATAATCACTCCTCCAGGCTGGTATTTACACATGCTTTTCAAATTAAATCCAATTTGATTTCGTGATATATTCACCGGCGCCCAACGAAAAACAGTTAAACCTTCAAAACAATTTTGAAATATATAGAAAAAATCTTGTATGAAGTGGTACACTGCAATATAATTTCTTTCATGCTGCCTGACAATAGAATGTAATACAGTGTATCCCACCAACCATATTGTTATATTGTGTATCCATGCCGGTCGACGGACATTATAGGGCCTGAAGTTGCCCTGTACTGAAATTCTACGCACTGATGTGCAAATTTTGATTTGAACCGTATCCAGATTCTTTGTGCTTCGCCGACGGAAAGCGTGCGATATTGAAGGATGTCTGTGTTACCATATTTTTGACATCTATCTGTTGCAGAGGGACGTATTTTGAACAGTTTGTTCGAAATCAACTCATTAACTATTTTGTACGAAAACGAAATCATCTTAAATAGAAGGACTGTATTAAAAATTGCTTGCCATACATGAGGTCAATTAGTGTTAGGATACTTTAATTCAGTGCTATTCATTCCGACATTTAACAAAAGTCTCTTCTAAATATTTTTTGTGGTTCTTGGGATTAAGAGTACAATTGGAAATAACTTTTCTTTAAAAATATACTTTAAGATAATGTAAATTCTTCCCTATGTTGTCTTGGTATATTGGAGCTTTCATACTTTGTGATTTGTAATGTCTTGTAACGGAGAATGTGAAACTGGAGTCGTTACGGTGTAATGGGTTAGTGGCATTTCCCCATTACTTTGGAAGATAATTTGAGAAGTTTTAAATAATGGCGGTTTGCGTGGTTGTCTGGTAACTTCAGCATCCGCCAAGTCCGTGGGTTTAGGGAGGTAGAACCCAGTTTTAAAGCATGGGTTGAAACTGGTCGTCGTCTAGTGACGTCAGCATCTGACGGGTCCGTGAGCTCGGGGGTGTAAACCCCAAATTCGGAAGCATGGTGCGTTTGGGAGAAGACGCACCTAGGCTTCTGGGCGGTCAGTCTGCCATTGGTCGTGGAGTAGGTGAGTCCGTCATGAAGAGGAACAGTCAGTTGGGTCGACGAGATCGCGTGTTCACGCTCAGTAATTATGATGAAACATTAATTTAGTAGGAGGTGATTTCTTTTGTGATATGAAGGAAGTATTTGCAGAATTTTATATTGTTTTCGTGGTGAGCCATAGTTATGGTCTGTGAACTAGTAAGGGTGTCGATGTGTGAATGAGAAGAATGCGTGTTATTCCGTCTAAATTTATTGGAGACATTACCTGTAATCTTAAAAGATCGAAGTACCGATAGCGAACTTTCATAAAAGTTGGGAGTTGGAGCGAGATTCAGGGCCGGCGCTAGGATTTTGAGGCCCGGGGTAATCGTTCTTAGCAAGTCACGTAACCACTTGGGGGCCCCTACAAACGGTCATTGGGGCCCCCGTCAGCCGGATGGGCCCGGGTACATTTGACCCGCTTACCCCCTCCTAACGCCGGCTCTGGCGAGATTATCTTATTAACTATTAAATGCATGTGTTTGAAATAAGAAGGTGCATTTTCATTTCATTTACCAACTTAACGTTGGTTGGCGGCCGTCAGAGAAGGAACCAGAATCTAGTGAGTGCGCGGAAGCTTTAAAGGTTCACAGTAAGTATTGTAACCGAACCACCAGCATAACCACGACAACGGTCTTTCAACTTATCTATCGCATGTATTAGCAGAGGCTTAAATCTAGCCTTCACGTTGATGATGTTCATACCACCCTTCTATTGTGGGCGAGTCAAAGTTTTAAATTTGATCTTGAAACTTCACTTTAACACACAAACTAAGCTTTCCGCAGATTTTCCGCAATAGGGTCAGGCGCAGCTAACATCTGAGCTAAATAAGCTATTTCGTCTAGAGCGCAAGTAGCTATCATTCTTGACATCTGCACCATATTGAGACTCCTGAAACTGTGTTTTCGTGCAAGTACTCTGTTCTTCCAGTTGTTTGTTAACATTTTCAACAGAGTTTCCTCGAGTTGTATGCCTAGGAAAGTATGTCTGATTGCCTAAAAAGTTTTTTTCCAGGGTTATGAGACCTTTACCAATATGAAAAAGTACAGACTTATTAACATTCACTCTTCCATTCATTGCTAGTTGGAAAAGTTATATCATGCTGTAATTTTATTCATGTCTTGTTATGAGGTGACATAAAAACCAACATGTTCAGTATATGCTCTACAGCTTACCCGTTTTACATCATTATTAGTTAGTATTAGAGGTGCTATTGAGAAAATAAAAACCTTCATCGACAAAAAGAACGTGTTATTTTGAACCATTGTACCATTAATTTGAAGTTAAGAAGAAACATTAGATATTATTTTCCCACAGATGCAGTGAGCGTGTGACTAAACCATAATTTTTTTAAATACTTCTAGCACATACTGATTATCCACGCGATTGCAGGCTTTTTCTAAACCTACCAAGTAGCTATGGAGATAACATCCCGATATAAATTCATAGCTTGAACTATGCCTCGTCGTGATATTGGGCCTGATTGATAACTACCGAAAATCCTGCTTAAATAGGAATAGGGTCATATTATTTTCGTTAGCATTCGAGTTAAAATCTTGGTCTGAATTATATAATGTTGATCGAATTTTTCACATCTTTATTCTTACTACCTTTTTGTAACAGCACTAGTATCCCTTCACTAAAATCTTGTGACAAAGCGATGATTTGGCATGTATCATTCATTACTTGAAGTAGTTTGCTGTTTAACAGCAGCCAAACTTTTAATAAATTTTAACTGCTATTCCATCAAGCCCAGGTGATCTGTTTTTTACTGCATCCATCTCTTCCGGATCAAAGGCTCTGGAGAGTCTTTCCCTCTTCTTTCATCTTTGATCTTGATAAAATATCGTGCATGCTTGTACTGTACCTTGAGGCTGATTCCACAATTTTTTTTTTAATCAGAGTGAAGGTATTTGGATTAATGTTCGGAGACCGGAGGAATCTCCGCGGGCCGCCGACATTGTCCACTGGTGGCGTTAACTATGTTGCAATAGAGTGGACGATTTAAGTTTGTTATTAGTTCACATCGAAAACCAAGTGCTAGTTTATGGTAGAGTAGAACGTTTTCCTTTCCAATATTCATCCAGGCCTCCTTTTCTTCGTTCTTGAGGGATTTCAGCCTTGATTCCAAATTCTCATGGAATTTTATAAGTTTTTTAGTCTCATTACATGCTTCTTGATTTCATCGAGAGGTACTTGTAGAAATCTTCTCTGTTCTGGAGTGGAATTCGAAGAGCTCGTCAGTAAAAAAGCCGTACCATTCTACAATTTTTTCTACGTCTTTACACCTCGTCGGCGTCGAGATCATTAGAGGAAGGTAAGGATTGGAGGCAATAAACTGGAAGGAATTAGTTCATGACCTTTTAACGGAGGATTCGCCTAGAGTGATTTCGGGAAATCTGGATGACCAGTTGGGGATTAGAGCCGTGCCATCTCTTTTGTGCTGCCAGAGCGTTAGCATCACGTTTGATACTTTACATCAACAATTTCCAATATTCTACAGAGAACAAAATAGCAATAGTGAATCTTTCAGTAATTGGCATTTCTAAATATACTGCAACATTTATTACAATAATAGAGCTGTTTTTACAGTGTACTGTTAAAAATAGGGAAAAGTCTAAAAAATGATAAATAGTTGTGGAGTGGAGAAATATTCACCGTCCCCTAAATACCACCATCAACATCAACATGTTCTCTGACATGCCAAAGGTAGTGGGGCAACAGGATGCAAATGTGACGCACGCAATGCGTTGAAAGGGTATATAATTTCCTCTATACTAATGGCACGATTTTCCATTGGGTGTTGTTTAATTGGCTATAAATTTAGTTCCAGCTTACCAGAATCCTTCTTTCGAATGAATAGTCCTTGAATACCATTCGCATCGGTCAATTGGCTGGTGCTGTTTCGCTGTTGTAATGCCATCCGAGGGCCTTAGCGACAGACTGGTTGATACTTAATAGTTAATTAAACTGCAATGGAGCGCATGCTCCAGTGGCAATTTCAATACACCCTCACTTCTCCCTTTTCTCCACCAACCTACATTTGCCCTTTACAAATTTTAACTTTAAATTGTTTCAACGTTTTTGGTAAATTATTCATCATTTCCCTTCAATGCACTACTTTTCAAACCTACACCAATATCTCTCCATGCCTCATCGCCAATATACGCCTTGTACACTCCCATGATCTTCTTCACCCTCCTCCTGTTTTGCAATGAATCCCATTCCAGTTCTTTTAAAATACCTGTTACTGATTGCATTCAGCGATAATTTCCAGAAACAAATCTAGCAGCCCTTTTTTTGCACCCTTTCCAATTCCTGTATTTAATACTCAAAATGTGGGTCCCATACTATACTACCATATTCGAGCTAGACTTGATACATGTCATGAGGAAGTATTAAATCATAGTGAGACCAAATTGAATTACTGCTCAGCGTTCCACATGACAATGCAAAAATTGTTTGTAGAAATTGTGTTCTGTGACAGGTGACTGTCCTTAAACTCCAACGTCCGGTCTCTGTCACCCGTTTCCGGCTGCTTCCGGAATTAGCCGACCCCGGCCGAGGTCGAGCGATGGTTGACCATCTGCCCGCCGCGCTGTAGGCGGGCCCACGCAGAGCGACGCCCACGCTGCCTGGCGGCCGGCCGGTTAACTGCCAAATAAGCCGAGCGCCAAGAAGGCCGCATTACAGACAACCCGCCCATCGCGCCCACTCCAACCGTTTCCACAATCAAACTTTCCAACACTGCTGCCAACTTCACCAACATGAGCCGTGTATCATAATCCCTGTTGCCACAGGGACAACGGAACAAAATATTCCTTCTGAGCGATAATAGTGAATCTTCGGTGCTGCGTGTGCCCAAAGTATTGCTGGGATCGGAGTTCGGAGTCTTGGAAAACGGTGAACAGGCAAGGTCGGCGTTAGGGTGTGTGTGTGTGTGGGGGGGGGGGGGGATAAGAGGGTTAAATGATCCCGGGCCCGACAGCAGAGGGGAAGGGAGATCCGATGACCGTCGGGAGTAACCTTCCTCCCCCCGGGGAATGGCAGAGGAAATTTCCGGGGTAGCCCCTTCGTAAATATCGTCGCCGATTTCCTTTCCGTTCTTTAACCACAACCTTCTGAATACCTCTACATAGAATCCCAGCTTGGTGGAGTGAGCAAACATTTGGAGAGGGGGCGGGGGGGGGGAGGAAGAAGCAAGCTCAATCCCCGTCCCACCATGCAGATTTCAGTTTTCTATGGTTTACAAGTGAGTACAATGGGCCAGTTTCTTCCCGTTACTATACGCAATTCACTCCCGTCTCCCGTGACTTCAATGCCAAAAAAATTTCGTCATTCTACAGTGTCGTGAAATTTTAATTTTGGTGGAAGATTTGGGAACAGAGTGTGGAATGATTGAGAGAACATATTATTCGCTGAATTTAGGAATTACGAAGTTGAAAAGTTTCCATTTTTACCCAAGAGATTGAGATCTGAAATAAGCTATCGACAGAGCTGCTGATCAAGTTACCTCAAAAACTGAATGAGTGAAAAATTAAAATGTGTATAACTATCAGTTAAACGAGTTTAGCAGCTGGGTCTGGGATATTAGCTACATCACAATTAATTATAATAATATTAGTGACAGGATTATTTTGTTGAGGTTAGGAACTAAGCCCGCCCCCACCACGTTAGTACAAGTGTACATGCCACCGTCACAGGAAGATGACGACGAAGTAGAGAAAATGTGCGTCGAAATTGAAGAATTAATCTAATATGTGATGGGAGGAAAATTTAATAATCATGGGTGATTGGAATGCGATAGTGGGAGAAGGAAAAGAGGGAAATACTGTGGGAAGTTTTGGTCTAGGAGAAAGAAATGAGCGAGGAAGCAGGTTGCTAGAAGTTCGTGAAAGATATAAGCTAGTAGTGGTGAACACACTGTTTAAGAACCATGCAAGACGGATATACACCTGGAAACGTCCTGGCGATACAGGCAGATATCAGCTAGATTATATCATGGTCAAACAGAGATTCAGGAATCAAGATCTAGACTGTAAAGCGTACCCAGGAGCGGACATAGACTCTGACCATAATTTGATAGTAATGAAGTGCAGGCGGAAATTTAAGCAAATAAGGAAGCAGTATAATCAGAACAGACTGGAAGTGAATAAACTGAAACAATCTAGCACGAGAGAAAAATTTGCAGAAATAGTAGACTTAGGTCTAAGAAATTACTCTGAAAGGAGCTCAACCGAGGAAGAATGGAATGCATTAAAGACCGAAATAATGAAAGCTGGTAAAGAAACATTAGTTAGGCTTTAGGGAACAAGCTGCCCGAAAACCTTGGATCACAGAAGAAATTTTGGAACTGATGGATCAGAGGAGAAGGTACAAAAATGCTCAGGATGAAGCAGGAAGAGAGTAATACAGGCAGTTCAGAAATCAAATAAACAGGAAATGCAAAAAAGCAAAAGAAAAATGGCTAGAAGAAAAGTGTGAGGAAGTAGAAAAGAAAATGACCGTAGGTAAAGTAGATGTTGCATACAGGAAGATCAGACAGAATTTTGGAGAAATGAAGAAAAGAGGTCTGAACATTAAAACTGCCGATGGGAAACCTCTTTTAAGCTCAGACGAAAGATCTAACCGTTGGAAGGAATACATTGAGAAACTATTGATTTAACAATAGCGTAATGGAAAACGAAGGCGATGTCAATATTGATGACTTAGGAGATCCTGTTTTGAGGACAAAATTTAATAGAGCTCTGAATGACTTGAAAGCAAATAAGGCAGTTGGAATTGATGAGATCGCTGCAGAATTTCTTAAATCCCTAGGAGAAGAAGGAATTGAGAGATTATTCAAGCTGATGTCAAAAAGTTATGAAACAGGAGAAATTACAACTTATTTTAATAAAAATATCATCTTTACACTTCCGAAGAAAGCACAAGCCGACAAATGTGACAATTATCGCATCATTAGTTTAACATTACATGCTTCAAAATTACTGACCAGAATAATATACAGAAGAATGGAAATGATGGTAGAAGACATAGTAGGCGAAGAGCAATTTGGGTTTAGGAAGCAATTCTGGCTTTAAGAATAATACTTGAAGGGCGGATCAAGGAAAAAGAAGATACTTTTATGGCATTTGTTGATTTAGAAATGATAATGTTAGGTGGGATAAGATGTTTAAAATTTTAAAGAAGTCAGGTCTAAAGTATCGAGATAGAAGAATACAAATTATATAAGAATCAAGTGGCTGTAATAAAAGCAGAGAATCATGAGAGACAAGTATCAGTTAAAAAGTGCGTGAGACAAGGTTGTAGTCTATTCCCGTTAATATTCATCTTGTATCTAGAGGAAGCAATAAAGAAAGTAAAAGAAAAATTTCCATGTGGCATAAGTGTTTAGGGAGAAAAAATTAGTATGCTACGATTTGCTGATGACATTGTCTTGTTAGCAGGAAAGGCTGAGGAAATTGAGAAATTACTGAATGGCATGAACAAAATATTGAAAGAAAATTTTGGACTGAATATAAATCAAAGCAAGACTAAAGTGATGAAATTTAGCAGAAATGATACCAATACTAGTAGATTAAATATAACAATAGGATCGAATGCAATTGGAGAAGTAAGTGAATTCTGTTACTTATGAAACAAAATTACAACCGATGGCCGAAGCAGGAATGATGTTAAAAGCAGAATAGCACTAGCAAAAAGAGCTTTCATGAAAAGAGAAATCTTTCAGTTTCAAATATTGATCTAGGAATTAGAAAAAACTTTTAAAACTCTATGTGTGGAGCACAGCACTTTACGGTAGCGAAATATGGACTTTAGAAATACCGGAAAGAAAGAAAATTGAAGCATTTGAAATGTGGTGCTACATAAGAATGCTGAAAATTAAGTGAACAGACAAAGTAAGAAATGAACGAGTTTTGGAAATGATGGATGAGGAAAGAAGTTTGTGTAAGAAGCTTACAGAAAGACATGCTAGTAGGTCATATTTTGAGACATGCTGGATTAGTTAATTTGCTGGTGGAGGGAACAGTCGAAGGTAAGAACTGTAGAGGAAGACAGAGATTAGAATATATGAAGCAGATAATTGAGGACGTGGGCTGTAGGGGATATGTAGAGATGAAGAGGTTAGCACAAGATAGGAAGAGATGGAGGATTGCATCAAACCAGTCGAAAGAGTGATGACAGCAAAATAAAATGCCTATTAGCTGTAGATAGTATTGCAACATGGTGTCCAAACTTCTTATGAAGTGCATGAACTAGTGACTTACTGTGTTTCTAATTTTGAACCTTTGTCTTTCCTACCCGTACACATTAATATATATATATTTTAATGTGCGCATGAACCCTTGACTGTTTCGATCGGTTTTAGCAGCGTATGTGCTCAAAGATTTAACACTGCGCCAGTGTGACATTTATGTCCGTTTAATTTAAGTTACCATTTCTGGTATTATACTTCTGTTTGTGAGAATTGTAATACCCAGAAGGGATAGTGTCTAAATCAGAGGACGTGGATGGAAAAGAACTTGGCTAGTCTCTAACGGCGGAAAACACAGGATAACGCTCACCCAAAGTACTGTCTTTGTCCGCACTATAGTCATGAAACACTAAGTACATTCTGTATTATCCTCGCGTTTTAAATCTGAATGGAAGGCTGAGTCATGTTATTATTTATTACCCTGCCGAGTTTATTGCTACCGTTAGCAGCCGTACCTGGAGAGAACAATCACTCTGAAGTTCGAGGCTACATTCCGATGTTATGACTGCGCCAAAAAACTCGATATATGGCGACCACAATGAACGGGACACGAAACACTGAATCACTCACTTGGTATTTCGTACTACATTATCAGTGCACTTTATTTATCAAGGAAATATGTGGTCCCTCTTCTTCTCTAACGGGATACGGCTCCTTCAGTTTCACCTATATTTCAGAAGACTTTTGTGTACCTGGCAGCAATTTTTACTATATATGCCCCTACGTCATTGTGTATATACGGCGGACTTCGATGACTAACTATTGGAAGGAACAATAAATGGATACCAGGGAACCTCTGCCAGTCTTCCACAATCAACCTTCCTTGTACCCTTGATTTATTCTTTTGTTGAGCTGTTAGTTAGTTAATTACATTGATTCGATTGCTATGAAGCGCTCGTTCCAGTGGCAATTTCCCTACAGACCCATTTATATTCATTCTTTTAGGCTAACTCGCCTAGTTTAGGCCTCTAGGAAATTTTAATTTTAAATTCTTGCAGCGTTTTTGATAAATTATTCATCATTTTCTTCATAATTTATTCCAATACTTGATCCTTTTATCTATGAAAGAAATGTTCCCACACCCTTCTGCATGAAAGCGAGTGCCAGCTTATGATCATGGTCATCTTTTCGTTTCTACCCGTGTTGAAAGTATACGACGTCAGCCTAAATGACTCATTGGGTTACAAAATACTGTTCATTGAAAAGTATTCGACCTACAAACATGAGTGATACATGAAAAGGTACATAAACTCACCAGGTTTCTGGTACACAGTATAAATGTTCAATGTACGCGCCCTTAGTCACCCGGCATACATGCAAACGGTAATCCAGTTCCGTCCATACGTACGATAGCATATTCCTATCAATGTCCGTCACAGCACCAGTGATCCGTTCCTATAATTCTTGCAGTGCTGTTGGCATTGTGGGTACATAAACTTTGTCTTCACATAACCCCACAAGAACAAATCACATGGGTCAGATTGGGCTACCTGGGGGCCCTGACAACATAGGAACATCACTCGGACCAAAGCGCCGTATCCAGCCATGTGGCAGTTCTCTGTTGATAAAGTCGCGGGCATTTCTACTCCTGTGAGGTGGAGCCCCGTGTTGTTGTAGGATGCAAGTAAAGGAGTCAGCAATCAATTGTGGAAACAACCACACCTGCAGCATATCCAGGTACACCAGGTCACCGTCTGCTCGATGAAGAAAAAGGGGCCATACAGCATTCTCTTTGACATTTACTTTTGGCGAATCCCTTTCCAGCTCCACAGAAGGATGCGGCAATTCAATACCCCACACTCTAACATTGTGACGATTCACCTTTACAGTCATATGAAAAGTCGCCTCGTCGCTGAATAGCAAGACTGTTTTGCGTATCTATTGTAACATACAAAAACTTTTATCCTGCTTTTCACCATCTTGTCCACTGCTGCCATTCAGCGTGCACGCCAGACGGGCTTTTAAACTTGGTGAGTTTATATATCTTTTCATGTATTACTCGTCTTTGTAGGTCGTATACTTTTCAATACACAGTGTTTTGAAACCCGATGAATCAATTACTTAATGGAAAAGAGAGTCTATTAATGTGAACATAATATATACGCAATTGTAAATAAAAACACCGTCTATTAGCAACTGGTTTTATTGATGTAAGCTCAGACGCGTTTCGCCCTTGTGGAACGGGGCATCGTCAGTGACTGTGGATGTATATACATGTTGGTGTTAACAAAATTACAATATTAATATACAAAACTAACTAATAATAAACTACATTCTACTTACGACTTATGGTTGAGGCAGTTACATGGTGGGTCAGGAAAGTTCCATTTGCACTTTATGTGGAACCATAATTACAGTTCACGTCACAAAAAAGTGCAAATGGAGTTATTCCTGACCACCATGTAACTGCCTCAACCATAAGTCGGTAAGTAGAATGTAGTTTATTATTAGTTAGTTTTGTATATTAATATTGTAATTTTGTTAACACCAACATGTATATACATCCACAGTCACTGACGATGCCCCATTCCACAAGGGCGAAACGCGTCTGAGCTTACATCAATAAAACCAGTTGCTAATAGACGGTGTTTTTATTTACAATTGTGTAATAAGCAACTATGGAAGGATGGCCAACATACGATATATAATATATACGATTCACAATACCTCTTTCTGTGTAGTATTTGATATCAGAATGATATCATCTTGAATTTTTGTTTCTGATTTTCGGTAACTGATACAAAAATATTGTTTTCATAGGAATTAAATAATCTGCTGGTAACTACTGAAAACTGTCGCTTCTAAAGCGACTGTTGTGCTTGGCGGGTTGCCTCTGACCCACGCAGGTGCTGCGTTATACAGTGCCCCGGCTGTTCCGGCCAAACGAACCCCTTTGGTGTCTGCGTGTACGCTAGATGGCAGCAGTGGACTAAATGGTGAATAGCAGGAGAAAAGTTTTTGTGTGTTAAACTCAAATCTTAAACAAACAATTTGTTTTAGTCGTAAAAAGCCCTATTCACTAATAAATTATCCGCGTGCCATAATAGAGTAGGTCTTTGGCGCGTTTTCTCTTAGAAGTTGTAATCCTCTGAAAGTTCCCATATGATTTGAATTATGGTCAAAGTTACTAACTATCAAGTAAATGTTGGTGACTGGAGAAATACCTGTTGAACGTATTAAATTACTATTACTACTACTAATAATAATGCTTTGTGATCGTAATGACAGGGTTTCTATTGGCTGCGCATTCCGTTCCTGTCGTAGTCGCCTTAATCTAACCCGGCAATCCTTACCGGGTTCAGGGGAGGTATAGTCCTAACTACGGAAGCGTTCTAGCGTACTTCACCTTACAACAGCAAGCTGTGCCAGAGGTGAAGGTCGGGTTAAGGGTCTCTGAAAACCCCGCTGTGACAGGGATTCTAACCGGTGATCTTTCGATCTCCAGTCAGACACCTTAACCACTGAGCCACCAGACCGCTCATTAAATTACTGATGAACGAAAAACTTGAATATTCTCATTTCATAGCAGAAGTAGTTATTCAAGTAACCTACTAGCCTCGAAGGCCATAAAAAAGAACTGTTTGAACGAACTGTTGATGCAAGTTATTTCTTCGCAGTTGCTTTAATAAATACAATTGTTATAAAATCACGCTCAATGTAACTCCTTCCTTACGCTCTAGAAGAAAGTTTCATTTGCCTATCTGTTTCAAATTGGCATTTCAGCCTAATCACAAACCGAAATAATGACCTTAGTAATATGGCGTCAGTGAAAGCAAAGAACATAAAAATAAGTCTTAACAAGTTACTCTATGTCGCGGAATATCAGTTTTAATTCTGATCCATGCAACATGAAACTTTTATCTTAAATACGTATGGACAAAGAATTTAGTAAAAACAAGTAAGAATATAAACAAGTAATAAGCACTCAATAATTAATATGTCGATTCAAACGAAATACATACGCGGGTGTCCATAAAATACCATGTAGCTCCATTTTGTAGCCCGACTTGACTTTTGCCTCTACCCCCCCTCCCCCCTTTTCATGTAGTACATAACACGCAGCACGTAGCTTTTTCCCATTTTGATTCCAGAAGACATTTTGTACCGTTTTCTCTTGTCAGACTATTGTGAATTACATACGGGTGGAGATGACGTAAATAAATATTTACCTGCTGTTATGTGTTCTGTACCTCATTTTAATTGTGAAAAATGAAATGAATGGGTAGCTACGTGGCCTGGCTCGAAAACCCCCTCCCCAATGTAGCCCAGCGTAGCCTTCCAACCAACCCCTCCCGCCCTAGAACGAACCACGTAGTTTGTGGACGCTTCCTACTTTACGTTCACTTATGTTATTTCTTCACAGTTGCTTGACTAAATAGACTTGTCATTAAATGAAGCACATAACTTCGTTTTTGCAAAATTAATCTAAATGAAATATCTCTAGCCGTTGGTAGTTCGGCAGCGAAGTCCGGGAGTATGGAGTCACAGCGTCATGGACAAAACGAACAGTTTTAGCCATTTATTAGTGTCGATTCCCTTGATATATATATATATATGCTTTACGCTTTGTTGTCGAGGTCATTAGAGGCGTGAAAGGTCCGGGAGCGAGGAACGGGAAGGAATTTGGCCATGGCATTTTTGAAGGGTCTATGCCGGCATTCGCCTAGAGTGACCGAAATCTGGATGGTTAGACGGGGATTCGAACCAAGATCCTCTCTAATGTGAAGCCAGAGCGATTCCGTTAACCCATCACGCTCGGTAGTTTCATTCAATTGAACGTGACGACCCGATGAATAGAACTTTTATTATTTGGTGAAGACCTGTACTTCGTATTTAGAAGATAACCAGGTAACAGTGTTAGGACCTTCAAATTACCATTTATTCCATCACAGAATGCTAGCTGTGGTATGCAACCTCATACCATTCCATCACAAGCACAAAAGTCTACAGGAGACTCAGCAGTAGAGAAATCGCAGATATGCGATACGTCGGCGAAGAAACAGAGTTGATGCTGCAAAAACAACACGCGAAACATTTTGATTAGTGCAACAATAATGTTTTGTGTTTGGAGATTTTTTACTTGCGGTATAAATAACGATGTGAAAGATTGGAAACACAGAGAGAACCATACCATTAATCACCTGAAGTGATTTGGGAAAACCATGGAAAACCCAAATCTGGATGGGCCACCGGGGATTCGAAACCGCGTCTTCTTGAAAGTAAGGCAGAACATCATCGCTCGCCTGCTACGCTCGGTTTCCGCAATGACCTTGTCGCCTTGTGCGCAGTAAACTAAACAAACATATACCGTGGGTTCTTCTTGGACCTAGAACCTTGTTGTCGTTGATGGAAGATATCATCATCGTATACGAATTAATATCGTGACTATATTTATTTATTACGGCATACTTGTGTTTCTCTAAAGAGAATTGACGGTACTATCGAATCTCTGACTTTCTCTTGAATAAAGCTATAGTCCAGTAACGGGGTCGTAAAAAGGGGGTCTCACAAACATTAAATCATGAGAAGATTTTTTTTCCTTATCTTGTATATATTAGTGAGAATATGCAGAAACCAAGTTTTCGACCTCCAACACCCTCGGCACAATTTTCTGTAGCCAAAAAACATTGAAAGTTTTCAGTTTTTCGTCTGTAACTCCTTCCTGATGAGTCCTAGCAGAGAACACTCTATTTCCAATTTTAAAGAGGACAAAATTTCCTACAACTTTCGTAATACAAACTTTTTTCTAACCTCAAAACTAAGCGAGCTGCAGTTCTTCGAAAATCAGCCCAAATTTCCCACTTTTCCTAAAAGTTGGGTTTTTACCTACTTTGCCGCTCAAAATGACCTGCAACCCCTGTATATATAACTGATATATATGTATTTCTGTATGACAAAGTATATAGATGTACTACACTTTGATTACTGATGGTCAATTCAATAATCATATAGCATTGTTGGCCAGGAGATCCCGAAGGATTGTTCGGCCGCCAGGTGACTCTGTTTTCGATACGCCGCGCAACCGGCAGCAGACAATTGTCAAAATGAAATCGCTGATACCTAATTTTTAAAAACAGTAACATTACTGTTCGATAAAGAGCCTCAGGTATGCGCTGTTACAAGGAGGCAGAAACGACACAATAATTGTTTTCTAGCGGCGTTAGCGTCCAGGCGAGTGTGCCAACGAATCGACCGTGATTCCTATTGATCCAAAAACTGTCAAATTACTTATTTTTGAGAAGAAAAAGATACATCGAATTTGTCATGCTTGGACAAAAAAAAAAAAAAAAAAAATAACAAGAAATTTCGAAATGTTCCACTTCTTGTGGAGAAAGCACAACTACTTCTATACCGAGGAAAATGAAAGGTTTCCCTCACGCCTCACCCTCAATAACGGTTACAGAGACTGAAAAATAATAAACGATTTGGACCATGCGAGTACTAGAGAGGTCGAGTTTGTACTGAATCGCTATGGTGGACACCAAATAGAGTGTTCTATAATCGTGGGTGACATTGAAGTCATGATTTCTTCGTCTTCTCTCTTCATATCAACTGTTAGGTTTCGTGGCCTGTTAAGGTCGCATCTTCTTGCTGGTCTTCCTACATCTCTCCTGCTTTTGAGTTGGTATCTGAGAAATTTTCATTGAATGAACTATGACGATACTTATTTTTTACATCCCCAACAGTTTGAACTTTATTCGGAATATCATTGAGGCGTTACCCAAATAAAGTTTTTGTCATGGTAGCAATGAGTGGGACCGACTGGTTCTCAGAAAGTCCATAATCGCTAGCTATAGGCCACATCAGCGGCTTTCCAAGAAACACGAGGAACAGCAATCGATCATATGCATATCGAGCCACGGGTGACTTCGCTGTATATCACAACCTGCTTCGGGAGGATGCCGGTTCGAATCCCCATCCGAATATCCAGATTTGGGTTTACCATGATTTGTCCAAATCACTCCAGCCGAATGCTTCCTTCAAAAGGCCATGGCCGAATTCCTTCCCGTTCCTTGTCCCCAGTCCCATCCCGCTTTACCTCGACGTCGACGAGGCGTAAAGCCATAAGTAAAAAACACTGCAGAGCGATTTTTCGTGTAAACAGGTTATCACGGTTAGTAGTTGCACCCTATTAAAAATGACTTGGACGTTGACAACACCACAGCCAATGCGACTGTAGAACACATTCAAAAATCTGGTGCGTGCATCAGAGTGTACACGCTGTAGCATAACAGCAGCAATGGTACGCGAGCTTTGTAAAAGTTTCTATGTACAAAGATAATTATGTTCTATGAAGTCGTGGAAAGATAGTTGAACGTTGTTGGTTAGTGTAGATATGAAAGTTAAGACCTTGGACATAATCGAATGAATGCTGCTCTTCCACGGATTCTGAAGTCTACAGGAAAAGAAGTCTAGTTTCAGAATAATTGTTGGTTGGTGACCGCACAGCGGTTTTATGTTGAAAGTGAAAGAATAAATCTAGTGCTTTACCTTAACTGTGCAAGTACTGTTATTGACTTACTACGCGCTGTGTGTTTTTTGGTGCTCTTAATTTTTCTTTCACACTCGAGTGGGCGAACGATACTATATTGCATTTGTGCAGTAAATCGTACTTTCTCCTATTTATTCTCGTAAACAAATTAAAAGTTAAAACACACTTCACTGGAATATAGAGTACTGCTTTAGTCTGTATTTCGTATTTAGAACTTTAATATCAAAGAACATTTGGAACAAAATTGTGTGATAACCCTTCTTAGAATTAACTTTCGTTAGTTACTAGATTCTAAGCCAGTCAAAAATGACCGGCTGAACGTAGTTTTCTGGCTCATCTCCTATATAATTTCGTAAGCTCACTCATTCCCTCTCCTCGATAGCTATTGGCTGGAGAACGGTGTCACGTGTCAGCGTTCGCTCGCTAAACGGCGACCAGAGATACCATTAGAAGAAATTCGTGGTTATGTCAACAATTTAATAGCTAAGCAACTACTACAAAATTAATTGCCATAATACATTCATTAAGTTTTCTTTTGGTAGCGTTTTATATTTAAAAAATAACGATAAACATTACGTCTGAAAAAACATTAAACTTCATTTCAGTTACATGTTGCTAATGAAAGCAACATAAAATAAACACATTAAATTACTGATGGTCTCTGCTGTAACCACGAATGCTAATTCCGGCTTAGGATAAATTTCAATTTAATTAAAACTTTCACAAATGTTGTTATTTGACCAAAGTTTATGCATTACGGTTTATGGGATTTTTAGGTATATTAATGACAAATTTCGTTAATGGTCTTCTTCATGTTCACTGTACGTGAGTTATTATGTTGTTTTAAGTGGACATCAGGCCAAAGATGTTACCAAATCAACTATTCTGGCTATTGATTTCTTCGGAGTTGCTCAACTGTTTAATAATAAGGAATGTATTAAATTCTCTAGCCGTTACAGATACTATATGACCAATTATTACGAGTGTTTGCCCAGTCTCAATTAAAAAAAAAAAAAAACAACATGATGCTTTGGAAGCAAACAGGAATTTTTAAAATTTTGCAGGATGAAATTTAAGTGTCAAATACAAGTAAAGTTTGTATTTAAGTAATTATACGATTCTGCTATCGTCCCTTTTCTTATTTAATATCTACCTATATTAATGCTTCTGAGTTCTTCAAGTTCAGACATTTTATTCATCTTGAAACACAGTTCAAGTTTATATTTGGTCAAATCAGGTCAACCTATCATAATCTTTCATCCTAAAAATTGGAACTATTCTAGAACCGTGACGATACGCTAAAAACGGTCACGGGTTTACAGTAGTAATTTAAATAACTTTCTAAAGCTTAAGTAACTCATTATCTCTGCTATAAATACGAATGTTAAGATTAGTGCATAGAAACTAAAGCTCTTGTTGCAGGCGCATTCACTATAACGCGATATAAACGTGATTCCAAATTTATTTCCTTACTACAACAGCGATCAGGAAATATAATGAAACCATCTACATCAAACGGATATAAATGAACAAAAAACTACCAATAAACAAAAATAGTAACTAAAGATATTGTGTATGTATCAGCGTGGAATAATGGTAACACCTGTGGGTTAAAATGTACCGCCTGACATGATTTCCAATAAGTATTTGAAGCGCATGCGCAGTACATTGCGGCACTTGACGCATAGCGCCTAACGCTAACAAATTGCTTCTTACCGCGGCCAAAGAAGCTTCGCTTAAAAAAGATGCATACTGGGTAAATTTTACAATCGTACCGGCACGCATCAAGAACGAATCAAATAATTCATGTTTAAGATATTAGAATTTTTATCTATAGTTCTCTGCATTGTGTTTAGCCACAGATTAAGTGAAATTCTTCTGTACAGACTGCATCATACGTATCAAAGTTCTCGTAACACAGACTTGTACCTCGCTGACTAAAAATTATTAAACAGCGACAAATGTCTCCTACTGAGACTGTGGCCTGTTAAATGAGTAAAAATTAGCAGCCTGTTCTATTTGTTTTAAAAATTGCGATAAAATTTTTTACGTTACGCCCTTATCAGTCCATAGGATTGGTGTATGCAATGACTGGGAAAGCTGCGTTGTTGACAGCAGCTTCTATCCCCATGACCTTCAGATATGTGTAACGATGTTAAAGTTTACGGTAGAGTGCAACATGATCATGCAAAATACAGAAATACACCTTTACTTAAATAACAATTTTGTCACCGGAAAGAAATTTTGATGGATACTGTTTTTTAAAGTTTCTCATCTTAAAATGGATTAGGCCTACTTATTTTTCATTTTTGTTGTTATTCTTTTCGTAACATCAGTGCCTAAAATTCCGGCCACATGTACTTCGTGAAAAGTGAAATATTGTCCAGTCAACAGTCAATGCTGGGCTTACCATCTTCTAAACTCATCTCAATGGGACGAGAAAGAAATAAAACGTCCAAGGTTAGCTCCTAGTGGCCATAAATAAAACACGCTATTGGCTAAGGTTTACTGTCTTGCTAGGAAGGGAAGTGGATTGTCTGGAATAATGTAAACCTTAGGCTTACGTTCGCTATTACTTTCTGTGTGTGAAATATTTATGTCATGAGGTATAAATGAATGGACATTCCAACACTAAGCGAAGCAGTAGTCGTATATACATTGAGAGAAATTCAACCTATATGTACAGTTAAACCATAACCCGAAAAAAGTCTATACATTTGAAAGTTTTTCTTTACTATTAATAAACTACAGAGAAGGAATCGAATGATTTTTAAATTTGTGTCTGTCTCTAAGTTGGTATGAACGGGATTCACGCAAAATCTACTGGTCAGATTATTACGAAATTTCTTTTAATTTACAGCTGATCCCACGCGTAAAATAGAAAGTGTTTCATTTCATGTCGAAAAGCTGATAAATTTAAAGAAATTAATGTCTGGTTTTTGTTGCACGCTATTCATCATTGGTGATTAACGAAAAAAAAAAAAAAACTACTGGTCGTATTTTGATAGGGTTTCGATTAGTGTATAGCCAGTTTACCCCTGAATAGAAAGAGGTGTTTTATTCATTTATTTTGATGTGACTTGAAAAATCTATGGAATTTAAATAAAAGTATCCATTTAAAAGTAAACTACTTGTCCCGTTTACCATGATATCAGCGTTCGAGCGGCACAGTATTATTCAGAGGAAATAAGCTGCAATTCGTTCGTTGCGACCTTTCATGCAAAAAGAATTTGTGTTAGTGAGAGACAGCAGCTGTGGATCATGTAGTACATGGTCCCGAGCATCGTGGGTGAGCGGTTAGGCTGTATGCTCGCATTAGGAAGGACGTGGGTTTGAATCCCCATCCTGCCATCCAGATCCGGTTTTTCTATGGTTTCCCGAAAGCATTACAAGCTAATTCTTGGATGATTTCTTCAAAAAGGCCATGGCCGCATTCCTTCCTCTTCTTTGACTCCATTCCTCTCCCGTCTCTAATGACCTTAACGTAGACAATGTGTAAAGCCAGAAACAATAAAAATCACATAATATTTCCGCTAGCTATATGACATAATAGTCGAATTTTCTCCCTAAAAAAAAAAAAAAAAGAAATAATACTATGGTAACATTTTTGGTATATAAACTATGATGTATGTATGTATGTGTTTGTGCTTGTGTGTATGCGAGAGATTCAAGGAACTAAGTAAGTTTATGTGATGAATGTAAGAAAGAATGTGATTGTACTTTTTTGTCTAAGTTGTTTACTGAGGCTCTTTCTAGGAAGAAATTTTGTGGAAGTATTGTACTTAAGAGAACGTTCAACTAAAATTATAGTGATTTGTAAGTGTATATTAGGTGAATTTACGTGCGTGTATGTGATGTATGTAAGTACATTAGTGTGTGATCAGTGTAAATTTTTTATTAAGGCTTGTTTTCAGTAGAGATTTTCAGTAACAATTCTTCTCAAGAGAACACATTTAGATGTAATTCCACAAGGACATAAATCAGTAAGATGTTGGTTCACTAGAGTCGGTTTATCACACTAGCTAGCCTTGCACCATCGCATCGGTTAGAGACAAATTTTAACAATTATTAATATGTTATTAAATTTTTTTTCTCTTTATCACATTATCACTAAGTTTAAGCAACGAGTGCAATTAACGTACTCGGTTCTATTCCGATTCCAATTTTCAATACATTTTTAAAGTTTTGCATTAACGCTATCATTAAATCATAGCTGCTTCAGTCTTCGTAATCGAAATGTATATGGGAAGGATATTCAAAAGTTGTATACTATTTAAAGACGACAAACTGCAGTTCTCCATCGAGTTTGCACTCAGCTATGCAACTGAAACATATTAGCAGAAATCCAAACGTCCAGCACTGTAAAAATGAAACCTAGTTTCAAATGTGAGTGATACAAAGAGGAACAACTTCTCTCACTGTTTTTTTTTCCACTTTGTGAATCGTGAAATTGGATACCATTGTATAAAAATGAATGTAAATCTTACTTGGACTGTGGATATTATTTTTTTAAATTAATTTATATGTTAGTTGATATGGCGCTAATGACCATAATGTCGACGTACCCCCCTCCCCTCCTTAAAAAACCTAACAACAACGTTTAGCTGAAAGCTTTTGCCGCATTCGGACGTCTATTCAAATTTGGGTTTTCCATGGTTTCCCCAAATCACTCCAGGAGAATGCCGGGATGGTTCCTTCAAAAGAACATGGCAAAATTCATTTCCACTTCTTGCCTGAAATCCTTCCTCGCTTCTTATCTTCTAAAGACCTCGACGTCGACGAGGCGTATATCCAGAAAAAAAGCCTATACGTGAATGGACTGTCGATCGGCAATGTTGAGATTGAACCTGAGAGTTTGAAAACTTCTTCTTTGATTTGAGATTTACAGCTCTTCGACACCGAGGTCATTAGAAGCGGGTTAAGGTGTGCGACAAGGAATGAGAAGAAATTTGGCAATGTCATTTCGGAGCAACAATTCCGGCATTTGCCTGGAGTGATTTCGCAAACCATGTAAAACAGAGATCTGGATAATCTGCCTGGCAATCCAAACCACTTACATCGTGTTTGCTCGTGATGGAACGTTGTTATTTCCTCACACATTTACCTCTTCTGCGAAGCGATTTGTATCCAATTCGGTTCCTGCGTTCTTCTATTATTCTATTGATGTTATTTACCTTCAATAACTTATTAATTCATGTAGGCTAAAGGTTACAGTCGATCTAGAAGACTCTTTTTCATTGCAGTGATAACACGAGTGAATATAAAGTAAGATGAAAATATTTTACTTTACAAGCAGAGACTGATAAAACCGCATGGTTTCCCAAATCACTCCAGGCAAATGCCGGGATGCTTCCTTCAAAATGCCATGGCCGAATTCCTGCCCACTCATTACCCCCCATCCTTTCCCGTCTCTAAAGACCTCGCTGTTAAGAGACGTTAAGCAGTTAAAAAAATAAAACTTTTTTCGTTTTAGAACCCCCGTGTTTTGAGCGTGAATCAAACCAGAGTTACTTCAAAACGATTTGTCATTCGAGAATAAGCCCTACTTAGTTAATGGGTACCCATGCCAATGAATCTCTAAAAAAGAAATTCTGAAGAATATCCCGTAGTGACATATGGTCTAGAAAGGTGTTTCGTGTCAGAAAACACAACTGAGGAAGTTAAATAGGAGTCAAGGAATAAAGGACCGCAGTGTCTCAAAATACATAAAATGAACTGAGGAGACACGGCGAAAGGCGAGATACGTGAGATCTTTAAAATAGAACGTGGCGCGCTTGAAATCTGATATATGGACAAAAGTGGTGGTGGAGTGGATCAAGATGGGATGAATATAGTAGGACGTGTGGAGTTTCTTATTTGGCAGAGGTGATGTACCCCTTTTACCTGCTCTCCTTTTAATCTTGCGGACATTACTCAAGATAAAATTTACCTGGACAGGAAGCAGTTTACTGTAATGCAAATATGTTCACAGTTTTAATAAGCTATCTGTGGAGGCAGGTTGAACTTTTAAATATAAGGGTAGTTTTAAAAATCCAGCCTGCGCTATCCATGGTGATCTACGTAACAAGAAATTCTATTAAAATAATAGTTTTGCTATTTAAAAACATGTAGCGAACTTAATTGTAATTAAAATGTATGATATTGTATACTAGAATCTAATTAAAAATTCTCGGTTCTTCTTCCCGAATTCCCCAATAACCTCTTCTGCCTGAACCAGTTGCTAAAGGGGTTCCTGCATATAACGACACTATTTCTTAGATTTTAAACACTTCTTTCTTCTTTTTATCAGAAACAAGGGGTTTGAATCACGGTTATTCGGAACGTTATTAGTATCTCCATCAATTTAATGAAGAGGCCAGCAGAGGTAGTGAATAAAGGGTAACTGGATTAGTCTGTGGAAATTACCGCAAAACACAATCAGCAACTGATGTGATAGAGGAGATGGATTGGGATTCATTGGAAGACAGGAGAAGGGTGAAGAGAATGCTGGGAGTGTACTAGGTGTAAATTGGTGAAGACACTTGGACATATATTGCTGGAAAATTTAAGGGTGGTAGATGGCTGGGACCACAAACTGTTACTCGATTTCAGGCACTATGGTGTAGAAAAATTTTCTTTTGTGGGATTCGAGTACTCTGATAGATTTCCAATAAACGCTTAAAAAATAATAGTTCAAGGTCAAAGGTAAGAGGGTACAAGACGGGGGGAAATGGGCACAGTAGAGTGCATGCGCTTCATTGTAATTATTTTTTAAAAAAGTTTCTGATATCTGTTCCCAATATCGTCATTCTTCATAGGAAACTAGCGCAATGCAGTTTTCTTTTTTCGTTTTTTTTTTTCCATCAGAAGTGTTATGGTTACGTTATGGTAACCAGAAAAATCTGTTGAAAACAATGAATGTGGCTCCTTTGGAAGGTAGACGCTGAAGATCGATTCTAGTAAGAAACATTTCCGCGTTTTCGATAACAACTACGGCAAGATTAGATTATTTTTAAGTTCAGAAAACGATGGTTCGTATATATGGTTCTACTCTCGCATAATGATGTGCTCTCTTGAGCTGTGTCAGATACAACGTTCAGGGACAAATTCAGAGCAAGTAAATTAGGTTGAGGAAATTCGCTGCCGGAAATGTCTGAGGCACATTAGATTTAACATCTGTGTTAGCCATCGCGATTGCATTCAAGATTACACATTCTTTCACTAGATTCTATACCAAAATATTTAAATCTAAAGATCGATGCAGAAAAATTTCCCGTAAAGTATGCTTAGACCTTTTTTTTTTTTTTTAAAAAAAAAAAGATTCGATCAATACACAATATTAATTAATTAAATCAGTCATGGAAACAGTGCGAGGCAGAACATTTGAGAGCATTTTGAAGTAGAAAGTTACACTTTCTAAAAAAAATCTAGTGACTAATACATAATTATAAATACACCGTTGAGTTTCAGCACTTTCATCTTTTATCCTTGATGTCTTAACTGCATAATATTTCATATGAGGCCTTTTTGTCCATTCCTGTCAGCGTCTCTGTTGGTGGTTTACTTTTTAAAAGAAGATACATCGGAACGTTGGGTCATATTCACACACGATGTCAAATTTAGATTTGGTAATTATGGGTTTCTACCTCATATTACTTCGAAGTTTCAACTTTTGTTTGTATTTAGATAGCTTTACTTCCACACCTTCCTTTACATTAAGAAAGCAATCTGCTGAATTTACTAATAAAAATATGATTTGGAGTAGTATCAATTGCTACTGGCTTTAACCTTGATAACTGACAGTAATTTCGAGACATTTTTAAGCAATGTATCTTGTTTGTTTTTTTATTATGGCTTTATGCCTCGTAGACGTCGAGGTAAGGACTCGGGTATAAATAACGGGAAGGAATTCAGTCATGGTATTTTATGACAAGATCACCCCTGCATTCGCCTGGAGTGATTTGGGGAAACCATCGAAAACCCAACTCTGAATGACCGGACGGGGATTCGAACCCACGTCCTCCCGGAAGCCACTCAGAGTGTTACCACTAACCAATCACATTCGGTTATTTTTCTTCTTCTTCGTCTTGTTCTGTTTCGACGCCAATATGATTTGAATCCTGAGAGTATTGGAAACTAGGATCGGAAAAGAATTTCGTCCACGGCTTTTTAAAGAAGCTTTTCCGGAGTTCAACTGGAGAGATTTACTTAAACCAAGGAAAACTGAAATTGGATATCAGGCAAGATTGTTATCTCTAACCCATCTAGTTTGGAAGGCAAGAAGTAATGCTCGATACAAAACTTTATAGAAGTATCAGTGTTAGTTAGAAACAAAGGGAGATATGAAAGGTTTCCTACTTCCATTCCTTCAGCTTTAAAATCTGAAACCACTTATTCACATTGCAGACGAATTTACTGTTATTAATTTATTATTATTACTACTGAAACTACTGCGGTAAAGTTAAGCTTACCTTCTAAACATATTACGCTGAAAACAAAATTAAGATGTTCTTATTCCGAACTATTGAAGTATGTAGAAGTAGTTAATTTATTTTTTGTGACTTAGTTCACCATTTGAGTAATTTCCTAAATGCACTTTCTACTTACGCTTAAATTCTGTGTGGCTATAACGCTGCAGCGCTAGATAGTGTGACTAAGACCATTCAAACTCTCTTATTGGTTTTACAAATTTTTATCCGTGCGTAATTTAGCGATTCTTTTCAGTATTCATCATGTCATTTCGTTTGCTAGCGAATTGTTATCTGGTTATTAGAACGAAAGAAAAAATACTCAATGGCTATCAAAATTACGAAAAAAGCGTTATCTTTGCTCTATAATCAATGGGTTTCGTTGTTTCAATTATTATTATCACTAAAATGACGATACGTGTGATTATTTTAACTGTATAACTCCGATCTTTGTCTCTGACTGTTTGCGAGTCTTTCGCGCGTGGGTTCATTGTTTTAGTCTTGGGTAAAGTGCTGGGTATGAGAGGTCTATTTTATCATGAATTTAGTGTACCACCTACCAGTTATGCTGTCCCATGAGGTAGTCGTGTCTAGAGCGAAGCATAAGCGAAAGGCGAGGGGTCTCGCGAATTGTGTCCCCGACTGTACATTATTACTAGAAATTTTTTCCTACCCATTGACTTCCGATACAAGAAATTTTGCTTAAGAATCAGATGCCGACTCTTCGCCAGATTTTATATTCATTTGAACTGGTAGCAGAAGACGTCTTTTTCTTTTTAAAAACTCTTAAATTTCTAGTGAAATTCTACCTTTTTAATCTATTTGGTAACATTAAAAAAAGTTGAGTATCAGAACTGCGTAATTCTGTATCAGAACTAGACGCAGGAAAGCGTCTTTTTATAACAGAAATTATTTTATTATTGCAAGGAGTCTGGAAAAAACTGCTACCAAAAGGAACTGATGAGCTTCAGAGTTTTGGAAATTGCGTAGGAAAGTTTATCACTTATCAGAAGTGATGAAGCTTTAAACTCAGTTTATAGATCATATCAATATTGAAGGAAACCATTTTATAATTTACGTTCATTCCATTGGTAAACTTTTGCAGTTTTAGGTATTTTAGACCAATGGTACCAGAAAGATGACATTTGTATTAAAGAAATTGTTTGTATATCTTTTATAAATCAAATTTCAGTCAATTATTTCAATATCCAGGGCTATAATTACGTTCTAAATGTTCAGAATTTTGTAGCTTCTCAAAAACTTTAATTTATTGGACAAAAGGAACATTAGAGAAATGTTCAAGGAAACCTTAATAAAGTGGATTCAACTACTTAATCAATTTTTTTCTCTGCATGAACGCTAATATAGCATGCAGTATAACTGAATCAGATCGAAAAGCTTCTTCAGAAAAGTGTTTTGTGGTGGTTGTTGTAGGTACAAGATATATAAGAAAATGCAATCTCGTATTCCAGTCAAGTGAATATTTTCGATTGCTGACTATACAATCCTTGTTATTCGGCCAGAGGAGTTAATTTTATAGTTGCCCGGTAAATCGAAAGAATGGACGTTAAAACGAAATCTTAAATAGCCTGGAAATTCCTTAGTCCTTTTTATAACTACAACATTCTGGAAAGAATGTTTTATTACAGATTCTGAAAGCGTAGGCCCTATATCGCTCGTTGGCTGCAACAGTGACATAACTCAAAACCGTCAATTTTGCAGGAGGACCAATTCAAATGATTCATGTATAATAACTTTATGCATTTACTAGAAAATAACTTGACTACATGTTTTATTGAAAGAATACAATATAAAAGAAGGGAAAATGTATGTTATCAGTTGTAGTATATACGAAAATGGTCCATCCTAAAGAAACAGCTTGTTTCTTTAGTTGTGTCATTGTTGCAGAATGTTGTCATGCTGTGATTAAACATTGTGTAACGAAGAGCTGTAGCAAAGGACATTAACGAGGATATAGCAGCAACATTAGTGGAAGTTGACACTGCCCAAACCAATGAAACAAAGTGAGCATCTGAATTTAAACGTAAGAGTACCAGCACTGAATATGGCAGGAAGACCAGTGAAGACTATCAGTCAGCAAAAAGTGATTGGGGTATATAAGTCAGAAGGCTAACAGTTTGGCAGATTCAGGAGATCTCAGGAACACTGAAATCTGGATGGGTGAACAGAGATTTGAACTAGTGTCCACGAATCCACCGGTCTCGGTTCTGACAGATAATTTGGACATGAAACATTTTACACCAGGTGAGAATACAATGAGGAGGCAGATGTATGTGACTGTTTGAAGATAATTCAGTATACTTTTTTTAACGATATGTAATCGTGTTTGTGACTTGCGTCCATCACTTAACCCCAGAATCAAAACATGCAATAGAAACAAGCCAGTTACTTCTGTTGGGGACGTGGTTGTACATCTTTTGGGTCTCTACGGTTGTATTGCTTCTTGATTACCTGGAAGAAGATGAACCCACGACGGAACACATTATGCCTGCCTACCTGGAAGATGTTTTTTTTTTTTTAATTTTATTTTATTAGTTGCATTTGGCTACGAGGCCATACAGCTGTAGTACTGTGATTCTTTCTACGTTTACATGTTGAATTTCCATAGTATATTCGTTGTCAAGAAGTACAGAGAACACAACCACCGATGCCCAAACCGAAAAAGAACTGTTGAATTGACAGTCTACTCTTACGTTGCAGTTATCGGCAAGTTTCCCATCTGCAGCTCATAAGGGACCGTACATAAACTACCTAGCTCGATTTTGGCCTCGTGTAACCCCCCCCCCTCCCTTTTTTCCCCAGCGTAGCCCGACGTGGCTTTTACCTCTACCCTCCTCCCCCCTCCCTCCACGCTACGTGGCACGTAGGCCTTTTTCCTTATTGGTTCCAGAAAACATTTTGCACTGTTTTCTCCTGTCAGACTACACTAAATTACTTACGAAAATAATTAAATGACGGAAATAAATATTCACATGCTGTTGTGTGTTCTGTACCTTATTTTAACTGTGACAAATAATATGAATGAGGAGCTACATGGCTTTTTTCGGAACCACCCCATCCTCCACGTAGCTATTAAACCAATCCCTCCCCCTACATGCCACGTAGTTTATGGATGCACCCTAACTGTAGCTTACAATTGGTACGAACCTCATCCGTCCGTTGTGGCTCCGTCAGACAACCAGCTATATGAAAAACTTGAAAATATTATTCGTGGTTCCCATTTCAAGACGTGTGATGATGTAGTATGTGTTGTATCCTAATTTTTGACTCCCTAAAAAAATCCAATTATGCTGATGACATAATAGTATTTGAACGTCGTTGAAAGGAAATCACTATAAATAAAAAAAATATATAATGGGAGGACGAGGGTTTAAATACCCATCCGGCCATTCAGATTTCGGTTTTCCATGGTTTCCCAAAATGGTAGGGTGGTTTCTGCAGTAGTCCATGGCCCTTCCCATTCCTTGGCTCCCCTTCCCGCCTCTGTTGATATCGACGTCGACGAGTCATTAAGCCTGAAGAAGAAGAAAAAATTGTTCCAGCTCATGTGAATTGGCATCAGGCCACCAACCTGTCGGATGACCGTTGTATTCGACATTCCTTCAATATCATCTCTAATAACATGGCCGTGAATAATCCGTAAGCAACCAAAGGAATGTGAACGAATTACAGGCAAGCTGCACGGCGAGAAATTACTGCGGGTAAATGTCAATCGTGGCTCATAAAGCAATTTTTTTCTTACTTACTGCCGGAGCTGCAGTTGGAAGTTGCCTTGTAACAATCTGGAAGGCGAGATCTGCAAGCCGGTTTCGGTAGCACAAGCTACTGCTATGTAAATGTTTCTCCGAGTATTTCACGCCCACAAATAACTTCAACAGAGTCTCATGAATACGTTACAAGTCTTCGCGTATTACAAGTTGACAAGCCGTATGATAATTTCCGACTGCTCCTACATGTTATGTCCTCTGGATGTTTAATTACCTCTCAGATTGTGGACCCTTACGTCTGTTGAGGAGAAACAGTGTTGGAGGACCAAATAAAAGATGCAACACTGAAGGTTACAGCAACAAATAGCAATGTTCCTCAGCAAAGTCCTGTACGGAATTGTTCACGAGAACATATTCAGTATGGCAGAAGTTCCTCCAATATGGAAATCAAACAAACCCAGGAGTATAACCTCATGTTTACATGCCACGGTGAGCGGCATTTCTTCTGGTCACAGTCGTCAAACCTGAAATATAGTAAAAAAATATGTATATATATATATCCTGGAAGTGAGAACGGGAGGGGAATCCGTCAAGTGCCAGTTTGTAGCGCGGACGGTTTCGTACACAGATTGTGTATTAAATTGAATTAACGAAAAAATGTTTTTATAAAATCTTTAACATGTAGAATACTAACAAGTAATTTTTAAGTAGAGTTCATTATTCCTTTCGTAAAATTCTTTTAAGATAGAATGTATAAATTAACGAAAAAGTTTTTACTTGATAAAAAATATAATTGGTCTTGAATTTTTTTGTAAATTTAAAGAAAAAAATATTTTTACTACATATTTGTTAATCGATTTATGAAATTATCTGTTGAATATACATATGAAAAATTATCTGCTTAAGAATCTAAAATGTTAAAATTACTCAATTAATTACTTTGCGAAATCCCGCCTCTAATGAGACGTAAAGCCACAAGGTGAAAGAAAGCGAAAACTATAAATTCCATAAATATCGCTTTTTTTTTTACAGTTTTTTGTCAGAAGCTTGTACCAATCGTGGAATAAAATGAAAAAGCGAAACTTCTGAGAATCAGTCGGTTACCAGTTTTTATTTGATACCCATGAATATAATATAAACTATTTTTTTCCTTCATTCTCCATTAAACCCCTTGTAATTACTTTCCAAATTTTAGGTAGTAATCACGTTAAACTGTAAAAGAACATAAGTAGTGCGAATTACAAATTTCAAAGTTAAAAGTTTCAGAAGCTATGAGGCTGTGACAGACACGTGGAATTGAGTGAATCCATAAGCCTTTTTATCCAGAAGGTAAAAAGCCCAAAAATATGAAGGCTTATCTCGAAGTTGCAAATGTTCTAAAAATTTGCAGGACAAAGATTTGTATAATATTCTTTACTAGAAGACCCGTGGCAAAATTTCGCGAATACAATGAATACTAAGGTTGGGCGTTTGTAATAGGTTGAAAGAAGAACCACCTCATTTCATTCAATTGTTTATTTGTTTGGTGTAATTCGATACCAGTGAAGCAGTTTATTGATATCTCTGTGATATGCGCTGCTGCTATCTACCGGCTTGGCTCTGAACTGACTAATGCGCGCGACATTCACAGTTATTACTGTTGCCCCTTTGGGTAAAATTCGGAAAAATTTCATTCTTAAGATATGATGTGACTAAAGCAGAGACCTTAAGCTTTAATATGATAGCTCATTTCGGTTAGATATTAAGCGAGATAAATGGCTCGTGACGCAAAAACGCCTTGTAGAAATATTGATACTTTTGTCCTTTAAGGGTCTTTTCTTAAAATATGATATAACCAAAGCGGAATTCTTAGTCTCTAAAATAATAGCTCATTTCTCGATTTCGATTAGATATCAAGGGCGAGAAACTGTTAGTGAAAAAAAATTTAAAGAAACGGTGTGTAAATAATAATAATTTTCCCTTTAAGTGTCTAATTCCGAAAAAATGCTTTATTAAATTATGATGTGACCACGGCTGGTACCTTAGTCTTTAAAATGATACCTCATTTATCTTTATTGGTTAGCTATCAACAATGGAGGTACTCGTAAATGGCTCGTGACACAAAAACGCTTTACAGAAATATCGATACTTTTGCTCTTTAAATGTCGAATTCCGAAAAATTTCTATCTTAATATATGATGCCACCAAAGTGGAGATCTTAATTTTTAAAATGATACTTCATTTATCTATTTCGGTTTGAAATTCAGGGAGATAAATGATTCGTTGGAAAAAAGGCGTTTTAGAAATATTAACATTTTTACCCTTTATGGGCTGAATTACGAAAAATTCCTTTCTTAAAATAAGATGTGAGAAAAGTGGAGAACGTAAGCTGTAAAATGATACCTCATTCGTACCTTTCGGTTAGTTATCAAGGGGGATATTGGCTTGTGACAAAAAAACACCTAGAAATAATATATACATTACTAGATGACCCGTGCGAAAATTTCGCGTTTACAATGAATAGTGAGGTTGGGGTTTGTCATAGTATGAGAGAAGAACCGCCTCATTTGTTTATATGTTTAGTGTAATAGGTATATGGCAACTGTAGATACTGGTATCTACTTGCTACGCTGTGAACTGTCTTATACACGCGACTTTCATAATTATTACTTTTGCCCCTTAAGGGTCAAATTCCAAAAAAATTCGTTATTAAGAAATGATGCGACGTAAGCAGAGACCTTAGTCTTTAACATGATAGCTCATTTTTATATATGCAGGCTAGATATCAAGAGGGATAAATGGATCATAATAATAAATACGTTATGGAAATAATGATCATTTTGTCCTATAAGGGTCGAATTCCAAAAAATTCCTTTCTTAAAATATATGTGACCACGGCGGAGACATTAATCTTTAAACTCAAACCTCATTTATCTATATCGGTTGGACATCAAGGAAGATAAATGGCTCGTGACACAAAAACGCAATGTAGAAATATTGATACTTTTGCCCTTTAAGGGTCGTATTCCGAAAAATTCCTGTCTTAACATATGATGTCACCAAAGCGGAGATTTTAATCTTTATATTGATACTTCATTTATCGATTTCAGCTAGGAATGCAAAGATAGGTTTATTTTTTTTTTTTTTTAAATGAACAAAAAAAAACAGCATTTTAGAAATATTGACATTTTTACCTTTTTAGGAATCAGTTCCAAACAATACATTTCTGAAAATATGTAACCACGGCGTAGACATTACTCTTTAAAATTTTACCTCATTTATCTATATCGGTTATATATCAGAGGAGATAAATGGGTCGTGACATAAAAATTCGTTGTAAAAATATTGAAACGTTTGTCATTTAAGGGTCGAATTCCAAAAAGTTTTTTTTTTTAAAAACGACTTGACCAAAGCGCAAACCTTGATCTAAAATAATAGCTTATTTCTCGATTTCGATTAGATAACAAGGGACAAAAAAAGATAGCACATGACAAAAAAAAAATACGTTATGGAAATAATGTTATTTTGCCCTTTAAGGGTCGAATTCCGAAATATTACTTTCTTAAAATATGATGTGACCACGGCGGAGACGTTAATCTTTAAAATGATACTTCATTTATGTATATCGGTTAGGTATCACGGGAGATAAATGGATCGTAACACAAAAAAGCGTTTAAAAAATATCGATACTTTTGCCTTTAGGGGTCGAATTTCGAGAAATTCCTTTCTTAAAATATGATGGCAGCAAAGCGGAGATCTTAAACTTTAAAATGATACTTCATTTTTTCGATTTCTGTTAGGAAGGTAGGGAGATAAATAGTTCGTGGTACACAAAATTGCATTTTAGAAATATTGAATTTTTTGTCATTTCAGGGTTGAATTAAGAAAAATTACTTTCTTAAAATATGATGTGATAAAAGTGGAGTCAAAAAGCTTTAAAATAATACCTCATCCATACATTTAGGTTAGTTACCAACGGAGATAATGACTTATGACAACAAAACATCTTATAGAAATAATATATACCAGACGATCTGTGCGAAAATTTCGCAAATAAAATACGATGAATAGTGAGGTTGAATGCTTGTAATATAATTAAAAGTAGAACCGACTCTCTTAGCAAATATTTATTTGTTTAGTGTAATAGATATGTATCAAAATACCTACAACATATTATGAAACAGGAAAATTTAAAACACACTGTATGAACGACAAACTGTCACTGACCTTAACAAAATACAACCAACCTGATCAAAATGCACACAGCATATCAACATCTCTGTGGTATGCTGTGATGCTGTGCCAATAAAATGTTTACATTGGAACTTGTAACAGCCCTCATACCTGAATTTTGAATAGTATCGTACTGTATGAAGTATTTGTAGTGAGCTAAAGTTTGCTTGAATATGATCTGGTATGTTTGTTTTTTAATTTCTTGTAAATCAGTGTATATAGACTTTGTTTTATGTAAGAAAATTATTTGAAGTCCATTTAATATGTTGAAGAACCGAATGGTGCAAGAGAATTTCTTAAATGTTTGTAATTCCATGTATTAATGTAAGTTACGATGTCTACAGGACAATTTTCTACCGTTTGAAAGGATTTCTGTAAATAATTTTGTATTTAAGTATCTCTAATTACCATTTTGTAATGTTGTTAATTAATTTTGTATTAATTCCGATTGTTTTTAATATGTTTGATTGTTTGAGTGATTGTTAATGATCGAGAAATATCGGGCGAATGCCTTTAAAGAATTCTCGTAATTTCGATTGAGACTATATAAACGGATCGGCTGGACAGATTCAGTATTCAGTGTTACAGAGAGTTTCATTCATTCATCCAGTTAGTTTTCCAAGTTGAGTTCACAGAGATTATCTTTGCGACTGTACAGAAGTGTATCTCTGTATTGTATCTATGCATGTGAATATCGCTGACTTTGTTTTGAAAAGAATAAACCAATCTTCAACATAACCTTTTTGGTGGACTTTTTAATTAATCAATATAGTAATTAAACCACCGAAGAACGTAATAAACTGTATGGCAAAACAAAAAAAAATCCGTAACAGAAAAATATATCCGAAAAGATACTTATTGGATAAAAATAAGTTTACTGATATCTCTGTGATATCTGCTGCTGCAATCTAGGGACTTGGCTCTGAACTGTCTCAATGCTCGACCTCTTTTAGCATCAATTTCCGGAAAATTCCTTCTTAATTTATGATTTTACCTAATTGGAGAACTTAATCTTTAAAACGATATGTCATTTATCGATTTCGGTTAGGTATCGAAGGAGATAAATGGCTCGTAATAAAATAAAAAAACGTTGTAGAAATAATATTGATACTTTTGCCCTTTAAGAGTCGAATTCCAAAAAATTCCTTTTGTAAAATATGGTGTGTCCAAAACGGACACCTTGGTCTTTAAAATGATACCTCATTTATCGATTTCGGTTGGGCATCAAGCGAGAGAAAAAAAGTTTTAGAAATGATGATTTTTTGCCCCTTAAGGGTTGAATTTGGAGAAAGTTCTTCCTTAAAATATGATTTGACCAAAGCGGATACTTTAATACGATACCTCATTTATCGATTTAGGTTATGTGTCAAGGGAGATAAATGGCTCGTGACAGAAACATGCGTTGTAGAAATATAATTTTGCCCTTTAAGGGACGAATTTTGAAAAATTCTTTTCTTGAAATATGGTGTAACGAAACCGAAGATCACAGTCTTTAAAATGATACCTCGTTTATCAATTTTGTTTAATGATCAAGGGAGATAAATGACTCGAGACACAAAAAACGTATTTTAGAAATACTGATATTTTTGCCCTTTAAGAGTTAAATTAAGAAAAATCTCATTCATCTATTGCGGTTATATATTAATGGACATTAATGGCTCGTGACCCAAAAATGCGTTGAAGAACCATTGATACTTTTTACCTTTAAGGGTTGAATTCCAAAGAAATTCTTTTGGAGTATATGATGTCACCAAGGCTGAAACATTGCTCTTCATAATCCTAATTCATTTATCGATTTCGGTTAGATGTCCAGGGAGATAAGTTGCTCGATACACAAAAACGCATTTTAAAAATATCGATATTTTAGCCCTTTAAGGGTCGAGTTGAGAAAAATTCCTTTCTTGAAATATAATGCGACCATATCGGAGACCTTAATTTTTAACATGATACCTCATTTATCTATATCGGTTAGATATGAACGGAGATACACAAAAAAACGCATTGCAGAATATTGCAGAATTTCGAATCACGAAAAATTCCTGTCTTAATATATGATGTCACCAAAGCGGAGATCTTACTCTTTAAAATGATGCTTCATTAAACGATTTCAGACAGGTATCCAGGAAGATAAATGACCTGCAACACGAAAAAACAGAATTTTAGAAATATTAACATTTTTGCCCTTTAAGGGTCGAGTTCCGAAAAAGTTGTTTCTTAAACTATGATGTGACCAAAGTAGAGATCATAAGCTTTAAAATGACACATCATTTATTGATTTCGGTTAAGTATAAAGGGAGATAATGGCTTGTGACAAAAAAAAAATCTTATTGAATTAATATATACGTTGATAATGGTTACACTTTTATTGTTTAAATTTTTCAATATTGCCTTATGACATCAGAAATAATAAACACTCCTGATTCAAGGTTAGATCCCCGCTGGTTGCGTAAAAGAACCTATCATAAGAACTGTTTTCTTCGTCTAATACAATTTTTTGTGAATACATCACTTTAGAATCGGCATATGAAATGATTAATAGATGAGCACTAACTATGTTTATTATGTAACGTCTTCAACCGTTCTATGACATCACGCATTTCTGTTCTTCTGTTACCTGAAATCGCCAAACAAATTTCATTAAAAAAATACACTTTATTCACTGGAAAAATTAAGACATGTTGATTAATGATCCACGGCGTAATGCACAATAACTTTTCTTTTTCCATTGCAAAAAATAAAAAAAGAGATAGAGCTAAATTCGTTTTTAATCTTCAGTACATTGTGGATTACGAATCTGACTGCTTCGGCTTCATTTCATCTTCTTGTTGGTCATCCCAACTCCATCTGGCTATGTCAGATGCCACTTAACCTGTCTGATGCTCCCTATATTTCTGTCCACACAATTGACAGTTATTTTTCATGTTCTGTAATTCCAACATTGATTCTAAGAAATGACCACAATATGTACGGGTAAGAACGAACGGAATACATACAGTATGGTTAATATTGAAAATTACATAACAACTTAATTTTGTTTCGTGCAACTTTAAAATTGTATAGAAGCTTCATTTCGATTGCGAGAAAACCTCGAACTTTTGAAATCATACGACTCGTTAGGCATTTGCCGTAATTTTATAGAATTTTAGGGTAGCTCTTTCCTAGTGCCAACTACTGCGCACTCATACTGTATTCTACTTCTGCATCCATACTACGCAATTCTCAGTGGGAAGCAGAGAGTGTTTTGCACCAAAATTAATCTACATTCTGTGCATTCCATTTCCTAACGGCGCAAGAGAAGGAGAAATTCATGTAGTCATAAATACCATTTTATTTCTCTGATTTTATCTATCCTGTAATTTGTAATTTAAGTATGTTGTTGGAAGAATATTTCACTGCATTCGTAAGTAACAAATATTGTTCACTTGCTACACAATAAAATTATTCAACACTACGTCGCCTGCTTATCAGGAATTCCATCCTAATTCGGCGACACAATGGCAAGAGGTAACAATTACGCGGTTCTTCGCTGCACACTCTCGATACTGTAAATCTTGCAATACGGGTCTCATACAGCGCAACAATACTCCCAATGAGAACGCACAGGGTTCTTATAAACTATTTCGATTACAGATAAGTTATAATTCTTCAAAATTCGACATATCAACCGTAGTTAAGAATCATCTACTCCAATGGCTGATTAGTTGACCCAATTCATGTTTGTTTTTAATTTTACATAGAGATACTTTAAAAATTCAACATTGTCAAGAATTGACTGGCTTACTTTGTATTCCTGGACAAGTGTCATCTCCTTATTTCTTATGCTCATTTCCTTATTTAAATTTAATTTCAGCCATTTATGCCACCACGTTGAAATTGAGATTACGTTGAATCTCCAAACAATCTGCAAAACACTACCATGATATAGCTACTTTAATAGCACTTCTGGTTACTGTCTCTTGACTCCTTTCATTTCATTCACCTTGTTGAGGAAATGAGGTTGTAACTAGTAATTGCGTTAGTCGATGGCCTGGTTTCAATTTGTCAACCTCCACCAGAAACTTAGATTCTCTTTAAGGAAAAAGTCTACATATTACCCAGTAGATTTCAGTTTATCACCCAGCACATATATTTTATAGTAGGTTTTGTTCTTGAAGTACCAACAATCTTCTTTTTTTCTTTTGTTTTTAAATTTTCTCAGTAGATTCCGAAACCATTTGGGAATATCACTTAAGTAAAATTTGTGATGTTCTTAAACTTCTACAAGCTTGCTGCTACGTTCCACACTTATAAAAATGGATCTTTACTATCATACCATGTCACTCTCCTTCTTTTTTCATTTACTGTGCAAGCTTTCGTCTTTCGATTCGTAACTGAAGAAACAGCTTATCTTTTGAAGCTACAATAAAATACTTAAATGCTTTACAAGTTGAGCTAAGGAAAGCAATGATTCCGCAAACTGTAGTATAGTTTTTCGAACTTTAAAGTATTACTAAATCTGTTCTAACTTAGATGAACTTCACTGGCACACAACACGACAAGTTATCGATAATTTAAAAAGCCAAATTTTAAGGCTCTGTTTGAAATACTTACCCCCTAGAATAAAAATTAACATATTCGCCGAGAAAGAAGTTTAGAATTGGGCTTCACTTTAAATAATTCTGTTTCAGTAGCGCTTAGAGATCCTCGATTGGTATCCATCTTCAATCTTCAACGACGCACAAATTTTTGACAGCGGTTTCACGCACGTCTCTCAACCATTGAACAATGAATGACCTTTATTTCGAAATTATCCCACCTTATGCAGATCCTATATTGTGGTGTAATATTTACGCACGTCCACGTGACTTCATATTTCACTTTTTCCACATATGGTGCGAAAATACCACCAACCGAGCGATGTTTTAGAATTTCACCACATGTAGCAACTCATAGTTACCACTAAAGGCTTTTGGATAACTTCCAACTTTGTTGACATCCACCATGAAGTGATCTTGCTTATATGTTACATCTTTTTAATAATTGTCTCTAAGCTTCCATAACTTATTCAGGTTTTTGAAATAACTTAACGAACAGTTATTCAAGAGTTTTCATGAATAAGGTCTTGCTTTTGAAAGTTTTCTGTAGCGTGATGGTAGTTCTGAGGTAAGGTACGTGAGTGAGGTTAGAAAATACTGGTGATATCCATAGATAATCTTGTATCACTTGACACTAGAAAAATTTATTTTTGACAAATTATGCACGCAGAATTTCTTAGTAATTATGATTTGAAAAAAGAAATTTATGTACACTCAAAACTGAAAAAAAATCATGTAGCATTTAGAGTGACAACCAGTTCACAGTAGTTGAGCGATCTTCCTGTTTCCAAAGCATCATTTATATTTGATCGACCCTGGTATAAATCATTTAACAGAGGAACTTCATACAACGCTTGAAATAAACTTACTTTCATTAGTGTTTACTGGCCAGACTCATAAAAATTCTATGATGGCTCAATTATACATTATTACTATTGACCATACAGTAACTGGTCGCAGATTTCAGTATTGACAATTGCTAGATTAAATAATTATTTTTGTTCCATTGTGTATTTTAAGTTCTAATCGTTTCAGCATTTGGATAGTGATGTCTGTTTTGCACAGGATCTTTTCTTTTCCGAGAGTTTTAGGAAATAAACTGAGATACTGTTCTGAATTAACGTTCATAAAGCACTACAGAGTGTTTAGTGTGTTTATAAGTTTTATTAATATTAGTGCTGTGAATTACGGTACTAGTAATTACTGTACATACGTTAGGAAGAGCTCGGAAATCAGACAGTTAAATCTTCCGTTCCAACTGCCTTTATTACACTAATAGTTTAAAGACACGACAAAAATGATGGATACATGCACATCAATAAGTAGGTGATAAAAGTGTTATTTTTGTTTCTGATAATAGCATGTAAAATAATAAAAATAATTAATCGTTACTCGTTTTTTAAATTATACTTTCCTTAAAAACTTTTAATTTCCTACTCCCCTATAATCTTGACTTCTCCCAACTCCACTCCTCAATACCAAATCCTATCCACCCCGTGACAACATTTCTAATGATTTCAGGGATTTAGGCTGGTCTGTAGCGACAAATGCCTCACACAGATTGTTTTACCTGTATCAGTAATTTTTACAGGAATAAAACGAAAATATCTTCGGGCTTCGTTGACTTAAAAGTTTTAATTTAAGGGTAAAGTGCGTTAAAAATATATTAAATAAACCAACAGCTGTGGCCAAAGAATAGAGCGAAAACATCACCAGAAGATGGCGACTGTGAATTGATCACCTGAATATCATGTGTAAATACTCGGTTAGCTCGTCTTATCACCCGAGAACGTTTTATTACTTCTCAGCGCCGAAAGAAATTTCGTTCTTATGTATCATCGGTTAGCAACGTGACAGACATCAAGACCAAACTAGCCTTTTATTATATTAGATGCCTAGGGCCGGAGTCGAATCAACGATCCTAGGCACAATGTGCCGTTGTGACATCCAGTCTAGTGCTGCGACCCTCGATATCTGCAACCCGCGCAACATGCCAACGCGGGAACATTTCTCTCTTCGTGTGATGGATTTTCATTCACAGAACATTACACTGTGCACACTAGACTACGGTTTCGTAGACATAAATAGTAGATTACGGGCAGATTGAATAGAACTTCTCTGATTCTACAATGTAAGTGTTGCACTAACGATGAATCCGATTACACAGACACACATATCATTCCATTTTGTTTTTACTTCGGTCTTTTCGGCTCGTCGACTTCGAGGTTGTTAGAAACGTGAGAGGCTGAAGGGAAAGGAATACGAAAGAATTCAGCCATGGCCTTTTTGAAGGAACCATCCCGGCATTCGACTGGACTGCTATGGGGAAACAAAGGTAAATCGAAATCTGGATGACCGAACGCCAGGCTCGAGCGTTACTATCCACCCACCATGTTTAGTCGGGTGATTACAATCACGCTTTTTGGTGGTCTTATATGCTGAAGTTTTAACATAAATTAGTATGTTGTTTCATCTAGAAAATATTGCGAACAAAAACCTAGTGTTATTAAACGGTGAAAAAATTTTGAAAGCTTTAACGCCCCACACAAACTATTTGTGCTCGGTTCACTAAAAATTGCCAATTTGAAAAGACGTATTATCCGATATTCTTCCAACAAGTATCAGTCGATAATCTATATTGTTTAGCAGGACAAAATAAATTTATCATTAGTTTATAAAAATTAATAAAAAATTGCAACAAATCTCTTAATGTATTGTAACAAGGCCGAAAATGGAGAGTGTAAATATATTATTGTAAATTTTTTATGATAACAAGATAGAATTTGATACCTAATTTTCAGAAACTATAGTATTTGTTCAAAATCACGATTCCTCATAAAAATCGTCAGTTTTAACACTTTTTGAACGATGACAAGATTTCCATGTTTACAAGAATAATTGAATTTGAACATTTACTATTTATAATCCATCTCCAAGATACTTTAATCTGATACGATGTGCTTTCAGTACGAATTTTTAAACTTCTTCAGAAAATTCAAGCGTAAACGAAATTCCGTAGCATGCAGTTCTTATAAACTGACACCGCCCAATGGCGCGTCTTCAGATATTGGCAAAACTCATCACACACAATCGCGCAAATATCCATAACCGGTAAATATAAAAATTACAAACATATCTTTTGATAAAGAAAATGCTAAACACTTTCAGACTTTTAAATTAATTAACCTTCAAACGGGAGACCACAGATGACAGGTTCCCCGTGAAGGTTTATTGCATTCACATTCGTAAATTTTACTATCTCTTTATCAATTTGCCTTAATATAATAGGTCTTGATACAAACCACCTTAATATGATTGATATATCTTAGAACTTTCTATCTCTCGGTTTTATAACTAGATAACTTAAATTAGTCCACAACCCGAAGGTTGGTTGAATCCTCCCGAAGGAGCCATACTACACCATTGTGTCACAGGTAGGACGGCTGAGACCTACAGTTTAACGTGGAATCCGAACCACGGAGCGTCCTGGCATAGCTCATATGGTTAAACACAACTCTCAAAATTCCTGCGCCTGCCGGGATTCGTGCCCGGGGCAGGAGCAGCGAACGGTTTGAAAGCAAGCGCCTTAGCCACTTTTTTTTTTTTCTCAGCCTCCATGGAGATTTGAACCGGAGACCACGACGTTCTAAGCAAGCGCTTTAGCCACTTTTTTTTTTTATTATTAACTGCTGACCATATTTATTTTACAGAATAACATCAATATTATAATCCTACAAAGTTATAAATACAATTTGTTTCTTCCAATTCATAATTTATAACATATAAGTACTTACAATTAATATATTTCAATTTACAGAATAACATCAGTAATTTAAACATGATATGAATAGTACAATTTTCCATTATCCTTTTACAGAGTAATGTTAACAGTTTTTCAATAATAGTACCATTAGATTTAGCCAACACGCTTAACTAAAATGTAGACTTTATTTATCAATGTGACTACGCAGTTGAGCCGTCACCACCCCTTTTTTTATATTATATAATTACATTTGCTGAATTCCAGTTGTGGCAGCGACACAACACTAAATGTTTTTATAACATTGGAATCATGTTTGAATAATACGTGACAACTGGCTTACAGGAGTAAGCTGAAACACAAATTTTAGTTCACCAAATCATCCAACTCCTTGTCGATTAAAAACAAGATGTAGCATATTTGCAAACAGCTCACGATAATGTGGCATTCTACGCCATTTCCAATGCGCCGTTGCCATATAGTGAGAGAAGGCACGAGGATCAGCGTCAAACCCGCTCATTATCATATAGTGAATATAATGTCCTGCTAACCACATAATGGTATTATTCTTCGTCCTGGGAAAGTATGTACAGTCGGGACGCAAGAGAATCTCACCGGAAATTGTAGCCTCCGTCGTACGAAGGAGAAAAGCTAATTGCCGACGAAGCCAGCTCCAGTGTCCATGACTACAGAGGGTCAATCTATGGTATAACGTATCCAATTCATGGCAACGATTGCAGCGGTCTGTCTCCTGAAGGCCAATACGAAAAAGTCGAACATTTGTAGGATGAACCACCTGGTACCATGAGGACGCCACTTCCATTGGAAATACAGGAAGACTAACGTTTGACCAGACAACCTTCCAATCTGTTGTTGGCGATAAGGATTCCACAGAAGAAACACAATGCAGAAACTGCCAGCGATGTATCAACATCTTAACGGAAAGGTGCCTTTCGGAAAGGATGTCCCTTCCTATATAGCTAACTTCAAGAAAAAATATCCTAACATGCCTTAATTTATAATGAATCCTACCAATATATGCAGGAGGTATTAAGCTTGCTGGCATGAGACAGTCGAAAAGGAGTGCTGTTAGTGATCGAGGAGCACGTAAACAAGTTAGAATAGTGCGACGAATATATAACGCAGCAGCCTTGATCCGAATGTCAGGAAGACCCAAACCTTCCAACAGTCGGGCGCGCGCCATAACTTCATAACGGACTCTATATATGGCGTGTCGCCAGATAAATCTGCCAGATAAACTTTTCAGCTTGTGGAACATCATCGCAGGAAGGGGAAAAATTTGTGCTACAAAGTAAGCTTTACTCAACACATAGGTTTCCAGGACACGGACTTTGTGAAGGAGGGAGAGAGAACGGGATTCGTGTTCATTGATTGTTCCCTGAATCTTATCTGTAACGGATTTCCAATTGATTGCGGCCATCTTCAACGGACACTTGTCGATTATAATGCCTAACGATCGATGACGAGATACTGTCGAGGCCCATGGAATCTCAACCGCCTCAAATCCTCGCAATTTCAGTAAGAAACATTTTTGTTCATTTATATGTGTACCCGTAAGACAACAGAAGGCATCCAACACTTCTTTAAGCACCGGTATTTCGTCAGGAGTGCGAAGAAGCACCATAACATCGTCCGCATACGCGCGGACTGTAATATTTTCTCCAAGCAGCGACCAGCCACTCAGACGAGAAGCTATACATCGCAATAACGATTCCAGAAAAAGAACAAATAACGACATCGATAAGGGACTCCCTTGCAGAACACCCTGACAAACCTCTATAGGGGAAGTAAGACGACCATTTACATCAATAGACACCTGAATACCAGTAATTAAGGAAGTAATTATCCGACGTACATCATCGTTAAAACCAACAGCCGTTAACACTTTCATTAAAAACTCATGATTAACGCGATCGAACGCCTGATGAAGATCAATAAAAAGCAAGGCACCTGTCATTTGGACGGTGGAAGCAATCGAGATTAGATCGCGGCATTCAACAACAGTAGTCAAGAGAGTACGACCCGGAATACAACTTTGATGACTCGCAATGATGTCAGGCAGCAAGGCCGCTAGTCGACTATTTACCGCTCGCGCTACTATTTTATAATCATAGTTTAGGAGTGATATAGGGCGAAACTGATCAACACGCAAACGTCCCGCTTTTTTGGGAATTAACACAATCTTAGTAACTTTAAAGTAAAGCGGAATTTGACACCCATGCATTACTTCAGTCACTATAGAAGTTATCGTATCCCCTATCAGAGGCCAGAAGCAAATATAAAATTCTTTTGGGATACCATCGACGCCAGGCGACTTGTGGGAGGGTGAATGATTCACAATGTTAAATATATCTTCACGATGAAATATTGAAAGAAACTCCTCTTGGTGAGCAGGTGTAACAATATTATTAAGGAGAGAAGTAAAATCAGCAGACGATAGGCCATCGGAATCAACTGCAGTGTAAAGCTCGGAGAAGTAGTGATAAATTTCACGCATGATATCACATTGAGAAGACCTCTCATTCCCGTCAAGAGAATAAATTGCAGTAAGGCACTTCTTCTGAGATCGCTTGTGAAGCCGAATAAGGTGGTACATAGAGGCTAACTCATCCTGGAGGATTGAACGAGGCTGGGCACGCAACCGAACGCCATCCAGTTCCCTTCGTTTTAATTGTAAGAGTTTAGCCTTCACACGGTGTACATCAATTACCCTCAAAGGTGCTGTCCGAGCACTATCATATAGATCACGAAGGACAGCATAATAAAATTCTCTAGTCCGCCGTATTTCAGCTGCCTTTTCAACACTAAAATGCCTGAGCGCAGATCGAAACCTTGGTTTTGCAATGGTAACCCACCATTCAAGAAGAGTGGGATACTGCGCTTGTGAACGAATCGCCTGCGTCCACACGTGAACAATAACGTCTTCCAGAGAGGGGTCGTTGAGGTGTGAAACGTTAAGCTTCCATAGGGGGCGTGAAAGATAAACATGCTGGGGAACGTGGTTAAAAGTCATTGAGACTGCACAGTGATCTGTGAAGCTGGCAGGAATAACATCAATTGAGAGAAGCTGGTCACATATTGGGGCAGATAGATAAAAGCGATCCAAACGGCTACTGGAAGTTGCTGTAAAATACGTAAATCGCACCTGTGTTGAATATCTGCAAATCCATACGTCCCGCAAATGCAACGACGTCACCATATCATTTAGTTCACGACAGTAATTATAATTGGGAGTCTGATCTACAGGACGTAAGACGCAGTTGAAATCGCCTCCCAGCAAAATCTTCCGCGGCTTCCGTCGAAGTAAATACACAACATCTTCCTTATAAAACCGCGCGCGGTCGGATGAATGACCTGATCCAGAAGGAGCATAAAGAAAGATTAAGGCAAGATCGTAAAAGGTACATCCTATACCTCGACCGTCATCTAAGGTTTCGAAGTTCAACAGCGGAATTCCTTCTCGATAGATCAAGGCCGTACCGGTTGTTAGTTCAGTGGCAATATTAAAAAACATGGAATATCCAGGAAGATTTAACACATCAAATAACACTTCTTGTAAACACACTATATCAGCCTGAGAATCATAAATGAATTGACGCAATTCTGCAAGCCGTAATGGGGAAGTAATCCTATTAACATTGAGTGTAAGAAATTTATATGCCTGCATTCAGCTAACTAGTGTGAGAGAATTTTTTCGACACATTGAATGCATCTATACATCATCTCTTCATCTCTTCTATACTATTGCGCGATGGAGAAGGCAAAACTTGTTAATCTTCCCCCCCTGAAGTTGCAGAGTCTTCACTTTTTTTCTTTTTACGCGAGGCTGCACGTGAAGGTTGAAAACGTTGTTTCATACCACTCCTTGTCATCATGACTTCTTGATTCGGAAGAGTAGGAGGCTTGTCGAACTCAACTTCAAAGGGAAGGTCTTCTCCACCCCTATCAGTTGGATTCGGGGAACATATCGCGGGACAATGTTTTACGTCGTCATTTGCAGTGTAGGCAGATAAAGAATCGCTAGTGGTGGGCTTTAATACCTGACCAGTAAGCAAAGTACCCGAAGTATCCTGTTGCGTCTCCATTTCGACTTGGTGGAGTAAGGGTAATACAGCAGAACATTGTAATTTCTTATCAGTATTCGATGTCTCCGAGGAGACATCAGATCCCACAGTAACAGTTGTATCGACATCGGAAGTGGAGGACATGGACACCACACTCATATCAACATCAACAGAAGTAGAAGGGGGATCATTCATAATGTTAGAATTACAATTGACATCACTTGATATCTCATTAATGCAAGAAGACGAACCCTCAGTCAACGCTGCCTCTTTTGGACGAGACTGAGGAGGGGCGTCTTCAAGGTCCGTATCGTCATGAGTCCGCCGGCGTTTGACTTGTGACACTGAATCCAGTGCCCCCGCGGGGGCAGCGATCGCACCTGTACGCTCTGGTAATGGCGGAAATTTGTGAGGCTTTGGGGGCAATGTGCCCCCTACATCACCTGAATCGGGAGACTGAATATCAGCAGAAGGCAATGACATTAATTCTGCCAACGTCAATTGATGTCGTTTTTGATAAGCCGACTTTAAAATCGTAACACGACGCGGACAATTCGATCTGAGATGACCACTTTCGTTACAGTAAAAACATGTTCCCTCTTGCCCCTCATATGTAACATGGATTCGGTAACCACAGACTGTCAAGTGTGACGGAATACTCTTTTTGACACTCATAAACACAGTCCGAATACCATTATAACATTGGAAGCGATGTTGTGGTGACCAGCGTTCCCACCGGATGTTTCGTATAATTCCAAACGGAAGCAACGCTGCTTTAAGAAAGGAATCGTCTACCTCAGGAGGAAGATTATATACTCTAACCGGTATGATGTTAAAAGCAGAATAGCACTAGCAAAAAGAGCCTTCATGAAAAAGAGAAACCTTTTAGTTTCAAATATTGATCTAGGAATTAGAAAGAACTTCTTAAAACTCTATGTGTGGAGCACAGCACTTTACGGTAGCGAAACATGGACTTTAGGAATACCGGAAAGAAAGAAACTTGAAGGATTTGAAATGTGGTGCTACAGAAGGATGCTGAAAATTAGGTGGACAGACAAAGTAAGAAATGAACGAGTTTTAGAAATGATGGGTGAGAAAAGAAGTTTATGGAAGAAGCTTACAGGAAGAAGAGACAGGCTGGTAGGTCATATTTTGAGACATGCTGGATTGGTTAATTTGTTAGTGGAGGGAACAGTCGAAGGTAAGAACTGTAGAGGAAGACAGAGATTAGAATATATGAAGCAGATAATTGAGGACGTGGATTGTAAGGGGTATGTAGAAATGAAGAGGTTAGCACAGGATAGGAAGGGATGGAGGATTGCATCAAACCAGTCTAAAGACTGACGACAGCAAAAAAAAAAACCGGTATATACTCGAGTGACGCATTTTCAATAACAACCTGAGAAGTGGAACCGTCACATTTGAACTAATTCGAGATAGAAGCCGTTCTGCTTGGAAGGGATCTTAGAACTTCACAAAAAATGCATACAGGTCAGAATAAAAGTAAGCAGTATCTACCTGATCCGGTGTAACATGAATCACATCAACCAACCAATCATGAATTTCTACAGAGCTGGGCTGAGCACGACGGGTATTCTTGTCAAAATTGAAACGAACCGTACCCCGACGAGGAATAGACTTGAAGGACTCGACAGACTTCTTGGCGCGGGCAGAAGACACCGCCGCCAAGTGAAGTCAACAACGCGGCCGATGTAACACCAACCAGAGCTAACACCAGACTGAGGAAAGTTCGACACACGCGGTTCTGTGGCAACAGGCGGAAGTGTTTGCAACCTGCTCACTCGACGCGCTCTCGACCACTGTCCGCACTCGGCGGCCGCTAGCAGCGAACTTATACCACTGAGCTACCAGAACGCTCTATAACTAGATACCCTTTCTAAAAGATAGAATCACAAAATTCCGGAAACAAATTGAATTTTAGAACCCAACAGAAAAACCAAGCCAGTTCGTTGATCCCGTAATATTTATGCGGAAGACGGAAATTCGATCCTTGAATTGACCATCTAGGACTCGGTTTTAATGAAAATCACTCCAGTCGAATTCCGAGTTTGTTAATTTGAAAGGCAGTGATTGAATTTGCTACAGTTCTATTCCAATAGAACTATGCAACCTCTAAAGATCTGGTTGTTCACATGCCGTAAAGAGTTATTAAAAAAAAATACTGAAAAAGTACAAATGCTTTGTATGAATAAATTATTAGAATCGTTCGTAGGCATTGGACCTATGTATCTAAGGGAAAAAAGAATCCCGTTAACATATTAACAGTTGAGAAATATTTCATAAATATCATAATTTATGTATGAGAATACCTGTGTTAAATAAGTGATGGCAAACAGATGATCAAATAAAAGACGGCGGGTTTTTTATCAATTAATTCTATACTTCTCGTAGTAATGCTTGGCCAGTTTGTCGATAAGTTATGTAAATGAGATGGAAGCAATAGCTTGTCAATTAGTGAGATATATATGCGCCGTTTAACATTAAACGATTCATAATTTGTTACCGTTTCACACCTCGCATAGTCAAAATTATAAACGTTGATTTATCAGTTTTCATAACACATTCACATCTTACGTTTTGTGATTCCCAGACTCATTTAAAATGTTACAACGGGCATATATCAGCGCCACGCTAAGGCGTGCATCTTTTTAACGATTTTTGGTTAGTAATAAAACTTGTTTACGGTCTCCATATAATTATAAAGTAGTTTCTCAAACAAAAAAATCATTTAACCTATCCATGACGTCAGTTTCTCATTTCATCCTGTATTCATTACTTTCTAAACAGTGTCTCAGGCACAAATAGTATATTATACAGATAACTTTAAAGCCGAGAATAAATGTGTTACTAAAAGTATAGCTGAGTCATTTCTCGGCTCGTACATTCAATACAACTCCAGGCTTTATATTTTATAATCGATATATATTATAAAAGTAAGCGTACAATGTGCGTGCCACTAAAACTCAAAAACGAGTCCCGGTACGATCAAGGGAGTTACATGGCGTGGTAGCCCTCTATAACTTATCCATGAAGATGGTTTCCGTTTTTACCTGAAGGGCGTGCTTTTGAAGATAGAAGGGCAGGAAGTTTCGCTCTCTAGAATAGCGAAAAAACGAAACAGTCGAAGAGCGTGAGGCACGTTTACGTTGCGAACGAACGAAACAAAAAACAACAGCGAAAAAACGAAACAATCGAAGAGCGCGAGGCACATTTATGTTCTCAGCGAACGTGAATGAGCACCGTGAGAAGCAGAGAAACCGAAGAGCAACGAAAGAATCAAGAATTGCGACACAATCTTATAATAGAATGCGAACGTAACCCACCCATGAAACTATCACCCTACGAGAAGCGCGGACGAAGACAGGTAAACAGTATAACCTGACAAATGAAGCACTCCACTACGACCCGACAAAACAAAATAACAAAAACAACCACGTCCTAATCGGAAAAATGGATAACATCTACCAATTTTGCAACGCGAAAAAATTCAGTGGAGAAACACCATGATTCTGTTGCATGAATGGAAAAATTCGATTACCACCACTGGAAGCACCTCCACAGGAATTTCTACATCACATGACCGGGGAAACTCCAGAATCGAAACACATAGTATTAATCCTCAGAATACCCCTGATCTCTACCGAACTGTCATTCCAATTTAAAAGACTGCAATTTCCAATCAAATTATCCTATAGTTTTACAATTAACAAAGCGCAAAGTCATACTTTAAAACATTGAGGCATCAACCCCAAAGACTCCTGCTTCTCTCACGGTCAACTATACCTACGTAGCTTGCTATCGAGTAGGAAATTCTAAAAATTTGTACATGTATAACCCGGATAACAAAATGAGAAATGTTGTTTATAAACAAGTACTAAATAGTTAGAATATGTTTTCAATAAAAACTTACCTCTTACATTTTAAAGTTTAACCTTTTATTCCAACTACCACACAATCTCATATCAACTCCCTGAGCGAAACCGGGTACCTCAGCTAGTGAAAAATAAATTTGCGGAATGTGGTAAGAAAGATTTGTCTATAAAAATTTGTTTGTAGATGATAAAATTTTCGTTAACTTTGATGCTTTATAATATGCTAACAGCTTTGTCATGTAGATATTGGAACACATTGGAAAAGACAGCTGAAGTATTTCTCGGAGAAACACAACATTAGGTTTAATATAGTGCAATACGGGAATAATGACACCGTGAATTATATCGGTCATTGTAAAATGACATGTCAGAATATTTCTTTGTGATTGAGCTCTTTAAATTTTGAGTAGCTGGGTGACCGATCATCGCTCGGCATCTTTCGATCTCCGTTCAATATGCAAGACTTTGCATAAAGTTTGATTAAAGTAAAACGTTTTCCTTGAAGGCTACCAAGGCAGTTCCTTGCTCTAACGAAAGAGAAGCTTAACTAACATCAGTAGGCTTACTGGTGGTACCTGAAACTTCTACGAGATGAGATCAGAGATACCCAATACAAGAACTGCTCGTTTTTTTTTTTTTTGTTTTTTTTGTTTTTTTGTTTTTTTTTTGTTTTTGTAGTTTTTTTTTGTAAAATATTGTTAGAAACACAAAAATCAAAATGCTATCTATGTATCAAATTTCATCTAAATCGCTACAGCCATTTCCGAGATAGTCCGATTTACTACCTTACAAATTGCTTAAAAAAAAGAAAAAGGCCGTTGCTATGTTAAATAGAAATATTAATGTTAATCAGGGATTAATTATGGTGCAAGATTAGTGGTAATTTACTTAGATGAATACATCATCAGTGCTAAATCCAATCGTGCCTTTCCAAATTATAGGAAAACAATTCCCAATAAAAGTAAGGTCAGACGCTTCAAAGCGCAGGATTGTATTTACCAGAAGCTCTTTTTTTTTTTTTTTGCATGGAGACCTGTACGTGAATTTTTCACGAGTTCTTAGATTCAGTAATATTTATGTTTGTGTTGAAGACACATACGATCAAAAAGTAAACGATGATTACTTTTGAACCGCTAATTTTGTTTTAAAAAAAAGTTTTGTAAAGTAAAGAATTTTGAAAAAATCACATCGGACAAGGTGAATATCTAATTTTAAAATATTTTACACATAAACATGTATTTCTTAATGATAACGACTTTTTACATGTAAAGTGATATTTGTTACTGCTCTTCAAAATAAAATTCCTTTGATTAATAAATACATTTGCATTTAATTATTTCCACATTATTATACTATCGTTCGGTGATTGACCACGATACTGTGTGAAATATTCACAGGAGTCAGGTAGTATACAAGAATTGTTAATTTTGAAGATATACAGGTAAGAGTACTTTGCTATAACCAAAGAGAAACTCAACTAACATCAGTAAGCTTGCTAGAACCTGAAACTTCTACGAGATGGCGTTGGAGCCATTTCCGAGATACCAAGTACACGAATTGCTCTTTTATTTGTAAAATCGCGTTTTTGCAGGCACGTCACCTATTTAGATAAACTTGAATAGCAATTCCTCATCTAAATATGATTTCATCCATATTGTTAGAGCCGTTTCCGAGATACCATATATATATATATATATACACAAGAATTGCTCGTTTAATTCTTTGTGACTGATCTCTTTAAATGTGATCACGTTTTTAACTAATTTTATTTACATACAAATAATTCATTAAATTGAACTGTTGAGCGGCTTGGTTTGTTAAGTCTCATAGCTGCGGTCGAGCGTGGTGAGTGAGCGGTATCACTTTGGCCTCACATTGGAGAGGACGCATGTTCGAATTCCTGTCCTGGCATCCAGATTTGGGTTTTCCATGGTTCCCCAAACCACTCCAGTCGAATGTTGCGATGGTTCTTTCAAAAGGCCATGGCCGAATTCTTTCCAGTTCCTTTCCCGCCTCTAATGACCTCACGTCGCCGAGGCATAATGCCAGGAGCTAGATTCCACTACGTTAAACTGCAGGTATCCTGGGATTGCCGTTTGGGTTAGGCCATGTGGAGGAAACAAATATATGGAGACGACGCAAGGGACCTTCACCACGCATTGAAGTGACGCCAGGCGGAGAGGAGTGGGAAGGTGTGGCCGCCATATTACCTATCCATACAGACACGGGTAATATGTACAAAAACCTCAAAGGGACTCTAAGATAAACGTGATGCCGCAATCTGGTGATGGATTATTATGTAAATCGATGAGGCAAATAAAAAATGAATAAATAATTTTTTGATATCCTGCTTAGTTTTCGAGATATTCTGTCTCAAATGTGAGATGATTTTGGTTGAAATTCGGAAGAAACAATTGGTCAAAGTCAAATTTGATGATGGATTCTTATTTAGAAAGACGAGGCAAATAAAACATAAAGAATAAAATTTTCAATATCTCGCCTAGTTCTCGAGATATACTGTCCCAAAGTGAGGTGTCTTTGAGTTGAAACCAGAAGAAAAATTCCGCAGAAAGTCAAATTTGATGATGGATTCTTATGTAACACGACGAAAAAAATCGAAAATAAAGAATAAATTTTTTCGATATCTTGCTTAGTTTGCGGGATATAATCTCCAAATAGCAATTGTATGGATATGTAAAATGGCCCCCGCGCAGTATCACCCGAGAGTTTAGAGGTGGCGTCGCAGAATAAGCGGTATTTCATCTCCATATATTTGTTTCCTCCATGGTTTAGGCGGATACGTTATAGGTGAATTACGGAGTCCCTAAGAAACTATGTAATTACGTCAACGATATTGTTATTAACTAGTTACTAAGACCTAGATCAGAATCTAATATTAAAAATATTATCTTTTCCAAGAAGCTATATTTATACATGCATTGGATTCATTTTTGGTATTTAGTTCACTGCAGTTGTTTATATACTGTACTATCTATTACCCGCGACTTCATACGCGTGGACTTATATTTTCATTGCCAGAATTGGATATGGAAAGCTGTTAGTAACGTAAGATTTGTCTCCAACAACAGTGAGTCGGTATAATATTACAGGAAAGCCATTACTATATCAATCTACGGTCGAACCTGTCTCATGAAAAGAATCAATTTCCAACATATTTTAAAACAAACGAAGGTGCGGGGATGTGGGTGGGAGGAGGTTTAACTGATGGCAGCTTTGTTTCAGCTTGGTCTATTCTTCTTTCTTCAGCATGAGCATCAGATTCTTTGGTTCTGATAACTTTAGCTGCACGTGCTAAACATTACGCCAGGTTTAGGCACGCAAGGCATGTCAGAAAAGGAGACAAAATAAACTGGTGCCAGAAACTTTTAGGCAGACACAAAGTAATAGTACAGTGCAGAGCAAATAGACATATACACCAAATAATAAGTTTTGCCTCTAAACGAAATTTATTGAAAAATCATACACTAACAGACTATTTAAAGACGCAAGTAGTATTGTGTTGACTTCAAATATTATCCATTTACAGCATACCATTTATTAGCTTGACAAAAAATGTTATTTGATTTTTGCTCTGAGGAGTAATAATGAAGCTTTCCATTTCTATACTCTGACGAAGGCTAAGGAGGTAATGTTATTGAGAAGGGATGAGGGTATCATCAACTGAATTTAATTTAATAACAAGGGACTGCATGACCCGGTTACACACTTTCTGTCGATTTATTATTCCCGCTGTTATTTTTTTTATGTTAAATTCTTCAAGTGTAATTTCCAGACCAAATTAGTTTTGGCCTTTATGAATTTTAATTTTAAATTCTTTCAGCAACAGTTGTGGTATTAGGATGTTTCGAAGCAAAAAGATCACGAAGAAGACCAAGAACTCGATGTGTTGATGCAAAAAGGAAGTAATCATGAAGACAAATAGCTTAGAAGATGAGGAAAGGAGGAACTGATTAAATGGAGAAGGTTAGTTTGTGAGTCAATGTATCGATTACAGTGTGAGACGCCACCGCAGCATGTAAGAAAATAAAGTATGTTTGCAGGATATTTCCGTGACGATGATACAGATTTTCAGAGATGATAAAGGAAGTGGTGGGGGGGGGGGTAAATGTCTTAATCTGAGATATGGAATTCGGTCCGGAAATGCCTTAGACGCACGTTCCAAACAATATTGGTTTTTCGCAGATTGCAGTTGATAATAGCATGAAGGCAGGCAGCCAGAGCAACATCAAGACATACATTTACATTGTGAGGTGTTGAAGAAGAAATGCATTACAGGTGGAGTGAGATTTAAACTGTAGTAATACAATGACGATGCGTGATGTGTAGCATCTAACATGGCCAGTCTTTAGTGCATATGTTTACAGATTGACGTACGTAGTACATTCGGTCAGCCCTAGTGAAATGTAGTAAAGGGATTACGAAGCCGTGGTGTTTGTGTCCGAACAAGCAAACAGAAATAGTATGGTAGCTGACAGATTGTATCGTCCAATTATCCAGAAAGCAGGCTTACAAAAAGAACTGTGTAACATACCTGTAGAAACTGAAGAGGATCTCCTGTCAAGATTTCTCGCTGCCGGCGTCTGTTAGAAACACACATGGTTTGTTCCACTGGGTAGCAGAACTTACTACGACGTTGTCTTGTTTGCATCTAAGCTGGGAGACTCCATTTTGAAGAAACAAACGGTTGTAAACGTATTCGAAACTTGTGCAAGTGGTGCAGATATGGTAAATGTAATTGATACATATACAAATAAAGACTCCGAAAGTTTTTCTATTTCACTTTCCTAGGTATCCACATACAATTTTGACTTATAATCTACGGTTTAGCCGTATAGGGACAGAATCACAAGTTGATACATTTTACTTCCTCATCACCCCCGTGTTAGTATTCAAAATAAGTTTATCAATTAGGTATGCACATACCTAAATAAATTTTGTACGATATGTGGGGTATGTAAGTAAATAAAGTAAAGTTTAATATCAGTAGTAAATTAAATATGTAAGTCAAACAAGAACGTACTTTTATAACAAATTCTGTAGTTAAGTAAGTAAGTAAGTTTGTTAGTAAGTAACTTAAGTATATAAGGTATGATTGTATGAAGTAGTGGATTCATTTAATAACCCATGCAGTTAATTATTACTTTGTCTGGAATTGACCTCGATTTAAAATCAGAAATGAAACTGTTTGTGCTACAGAGCTAGTAGAGAAACGTAAGTAATGAAGCCTTTTGCTGTGCAGAGTTCTCGAACAGAAGTGGGTGCGTGAGGCACCGCTAAGTCGAAAGTAGGCTCCGGTCTTCGCCTATAGATGGCAATCTGCCGGAAGATATTCGGAACGGCTTTCTGCAGTCCCACGCGAAGTTCGCCCACCACCAGGCATAGGCGTGCCACCATTTGACTTACAAACACTGCACGACTCAGTTTAAGCGAGCAGTTAATGATGTTTCCAAGGAAATATTTGATCATTTGGGCTAATGATAAAAATATTTTTAATTTTTGTTTGTGTTTTAGATGAGGCCTCGAAGCTTGCAGAATAAAATGTATTTTTTTTACTCTCCTCTTAACTTGTAGGCTACAAGTTATATTATTTTGGCTTTATTTCTTTTTTGATACTCTCATGTTATTTAACAACATTTGTTCCAGAGTTTTAACGTCCTCTTCATTAACAGGTATTATTTGTCATTACTTCTTCATCCATTCTATATATGTGTTCGTTACAATATTTTCTTTTTCTTTTATCAGTAGACCTATACCAATTTTTTGTACTTTATATAACGTTCTCCTGTAATGTTGCACTCAGAATATTTCATAGTACGATTCCTAAAGCTTTTTTCAAAATTTTCTCCAACAGGTCTTTTGTTTTGACACGTACTGATTTATTGTTGAGGGTGGAGCACAAACAATTAAAAAATACGAAAAAGTCTCACCAATTTGGAAAAAATAATTTCTTTTTTAATTTGCTGACAACAGTTGTGTTTCTACGTCCGCAACGGATTTTGTATTCTTAGATGACGTTATGTTTTTCACAAAATCTTTTTCTTTTCCGTAATTAATACGTACTTTATGGTACTGATGGTTAATACCATTCTGAATTGTTTCAGACTCTCAGTTTGATGGGTGAGCAGTAACGCTCTGGCCTCGCATTCGGGAGAACACCAGTTCCCCATCTGGGCATTTAGATTTGAGTTTTCCATGGTTTCCCCAAATTACTCCAGGTGAATGCCGTGATGCTTCCTTCAGAAGGTCATGGCTAAATTCCTTCCCGTTCCCTGTCCCCAGTCCTATTCCGCCTCTAATGACATCGACGTTGACGACGCGTAAAGCAATAAAAAAAACAAAAAAATGAAAAAAAATAAATTTGCATGTGGGTCCGTAAAATGAAATCTTCATTTGGCCATTTTCCCCTGTGTCACTTTACAGCGTAATGAAATTGCAATTAATAAATAGTTTCAAAATTTATGTAACACCTCTTATCATACAACGATTCGCAAATGGAATTTATGGACGACAGTTTTCGTACTTTGATGATGTACGTCAGAAGCCATCGGTTGCAACTAATTCAAGTCTGTCTTAGAGCCGTGTGGTCAACTTACCGCATAACACTGAGGAAAAAAGACAGCTGATAGACTGAACCAAATCACACTGATGTTTGACGGATGGAGATCGTAACTTCTAAACTATAAACAAATTCTACCAAAACTGTTTCTCAGTGGCGGAGTAACCTAACTAAATTAGAATTTCTTCCTTCATCTGTGCCTTCATGTTTTAGTAAGTTGGTGACATACTGTAGCATGTCACAACCAGTAGAAGGACATTAGTTAGCAACTGATAAGTATGTCAAAATACAGCTATTGAACGTGCAAATCATGTATGTTGGAAAGCCATATTATTTGCGAAAGCCATCAAACTAATTATCCGGACGTATATCATGATAGCTAATATAATGATTAATTAGTTTGCGCCGTCTATCACTGTGTACTGGCTTTTGCTTACACGTCTAATCACAAGCGAGGTAACGGTGATTCTTGAAAGATAGCGATCAGAGATAAAATTTCTCCGATAAAATATAATTTTTAATGGTTTTGAAGTGAACTACACTTAATGGTTCCTTGAGGTTTATTACTATGTACACAAAACAACTGGTAACAATAACAATATGTGGTACAGTTAGCGGATGACCGTCGAGAAATTTAGCCTGGTCCTGATCCGGGGTAGAGAGAGACGGCTTCTACTTCTCGCGAACTTCCGGTGGTCTTCTGTAGTTGAAGCTGGTTCCGCGGTCAGGCCGGAACTGGCGGTGGAGCGGCCGGCTACGCTTATATAGGCGGCCTGGCGCAGGAATTCCGTTGTGTGGTAGTACGGCGACCTCTGTAAGAAATAGTCCCACTTAGCCTCTAGATGATTCTATTTGTTTTCCTGGTTTGTTTTGATGCCTCTGCGCCTGTTTGGAGTCGTATATGTATCCCGGCGTGCAGGCGCGTTGTGTGTGAGGTCTGCCTGGCAGGGGCCTTTACTGGCAGACTGAACATACCTCCCTCCCGGGGGGGGGGGGGGGAAGCGATGTCTGCGACGTCTGCGAGGTCGTCTGCCGCGGCGCCCTGGAGCAGACTATGAAGGCTACCTCCGGGGGAGTACGGAGCTGTTCCCCTGGCGATGCGTGCCGACCTGCGTCGTGGTGCAGGTTGTGGTGGAGGTACTTGTGGAGCTAACGGCATCGGTTCGTCGGCGTCGATGGCCGGGGGCTGTACGGGGGGCGCTGAAGATGGTCCCCGCAGGTGGTCGAGAGGCTGCGGCTGAAGGGTGTCGGAGCGACCGACAGGTTGTGGCGTCGGTGGTGGCGCTGTAACTGTCCCTGAGCAACGGTTAGACGGCAGGAGTGGTGGAGGTGGCAGGGAAGGAGAGGAAGAAGTGGATGGCCGTGCCGTGGTGGAAGAGGACGGTGCCGTGGGGTAGCGGGGACGTAGTTGGTTTCGATGGCGTCGCACTATCCGGCCATCCAGGCTGACGTCGAACAGTTGGCGGCCCCGGGGCCGCTGGATGACCCCCGGAAGCCAACCGGCCCGGGAGCCAAACCCGCGGGCCCAGACTAGGGAGCCCGGGGTGAAACGGAATGGGCCCGAAGGTACCTGTACTTTGGGCGGGGGTAAGAGGAGATGGAGGAGAGTGCGAGGTTGGCGGCCATGCAGCAATTCCGCCGGGCTTTTGGCCCCCACTGGAGTGGTTCGATAGGAACTGAGGAAGAGTGTCAATGCCTCTTCGAGTTTGTGACTTGTGGTGTATTTGGTCATTTGGGTTTTGAATGTTCTGACTAGCCGTTCCGCCTCCCCGTTAGATTGGGGGTGGAAGGGCGGGGTGAGGAGGTGTTGGATATTGTTGGCGGTACAGAAGGATAGGAATTCCCGACTTCGAAATTGCGGTCCGTTATCTGTGACGATGGCGTATGGTAATCCTTCGATGGAAAAGATCTTCGTGAGGGCTGAAATGGTGACCTCTGTGGTGATTGTGGAGCAACGGACGACATATGGGAAGTGGGAAAAGGCATCCGTCACTAGGAGCCACTGGTGGCCTAGGAATGGGCCAGCGAAGTCGAGGTGAATGCGTTCCCAGGGTCCGGACGGTGCCGGCCAGGAAAGGAACTTTTGAGGGGGGCGGGGCAGTTGTCGGGCACAGATGGTACAGCGCCGCACCATCTCCGTGACATCCGTGGTAAGGCCGATCCAGAATACATGGCGTCTGGCAAGGGATTTGGTGCGGGCAATTCCCCAGTGTCCTTGGTGGAGAGTTTGGAGGATTGTCGGTTGTAGGGATCTCGGAACGACGACCCTCGGGGTGGAATTTGGTTCTGTGCGGAGAAGCACTCCCTCTACTACTGAGAGCTGGTGGCGGATGGAGTAGTAGAACTTGAGGTCTTGATGATGGCGTGGAGGGGAACGTGTTTGCCACCCGTGTTGGATGTGGTGTCGGATGACACGGAGGAGGGGGTCCTCCCCTGTGGCTGCCGCGACTTTTGAGGCCGTGACTGGAAATGTCTTCAGTGCTTCTTGTATGTCATCGTCGATCTGGAACACCAGAAGTTCCGACTTGTCGAAGGCAAGGTCTGGTCCCTGCGGTAGTCTGGATAAGGCGTCTGCATTGGCATGCCTGGAGGTGGTACGGAAATGCATGGTATATCTGAACTGGGACAGGAATAGTGCCCAACGCTGGATGCGGTGGGATGTTTTGGTAGGCAGACGTGTGGACGGATCAAATAGTGATAGGAGTGGCTTGTGGTCGGTAATGAGATGAAAAGAAATCCCATATAAAAGGGAATAGAATTTGGAGCAGGCAAAAACAATAGCTAGCGCCTCTTTCTCGATTTGAGAATATTTAAGCTGAGCAGCCGATAGGGCTTTGGAGATGTAAGCTACGGGGCGTTCCGTGCCATCTGGTAATTTATGAGACAGAACTGCCCCCACACCGTAATCGGATGCATCTGTGGCAAGTATCAAGGGGAGGTTTGGAGTGTATGGCATGAGGCATGCTGCGGACTTGAGCTGCTGTTTAAGGGTGTGGAATGCGGTCTCGCAAGCTGGGGTCCAACGGAACGGGACATTCTTGCGACAGAGGTGGTACAGGGGTGCTGCCACTTGTGCTGCTGAGGGTATAAATTTTCTGTAGTATGAAATCTTGCCTAAAAAAGATTTCAACTGATGTAGATCCTGAGGCCGAGGTAAGTTGGAAATAGCGTCCACATAGGAAAATGCTGGGGAAATGCCTTCCTGAGCGATGATGTGACCCAGGTAGGAAATGGATTGTTGAAAAAATTGACACTTGGAAAGGTTGCATTTCAATCCTGCTGCACGGAGGCGGAGGAAGAGTAGGCGGAGGTTGGTCATGTGTTCGGCAGCGGAGGGTCCCGTGACGACTATGTCGTCGAGATAGTTGATGCATCCCGGAATATCCTGGAGAAGTTGTTCGAGATACCGTTGAAAAATCGCTGGAGCACTGGCCAAGCCGAACATGAGCCGGTTGAGTTGGAAGAGGCCAGAGGGAGTGTTGATGACTGTGTATTGTCGGGACTGGATATCCAAAGGGATTTGAAGGTATGCTTCTGCCAGGTCAATTTTTGTAAAGTAGGTACCTCCTGCTAGTTTACGGAAGAGGTCGTCCGGTCTCGGAAGTGGATAGTCGTCTACCAGCAGATGCGGGTTGACGGTGGTCTTAAAGTCACCACAGAGACGTAAGCGGCGTCCTGGCTTCTGAACTATGACCAACGGCGTGGCCCAGGGGCTGAACCGCACCGGCTGGAGGATCCCTTCGTCTTGGAGACGTTGAAGTTCTTCCTGAAGTGGTTGTTGAAGCGCTACGGGTACCTGGCGTGCCCGGAAGTATCGAGGCCGTACGTCCGGCCGGAGTTGGAGTGATGCTTCGAAGTCCTTTGCACAGCCGACGCCTGGTGAGAACAGGTCCTGAAACTCGGTGCAAAGGGCGTCCACTTCAGGAAAAGGAACATGCTGAGATACGAGGTGTATGTTATCCTCAATTGAAAATCCGAATAAGCGGAAAGCGTCCAGTCCAAATAAGTCTGCTGTGAGAGAACTGTTAACTACTAAAAAGGGGACTGAACGATGTACAGACTTATACATGACGTTTGCTGTGAATTGTCCCAGGAGTGCTATTTCCTGTTTGTTGTATGTCAGGAGGCGCTTGGGGGCCGGCGAGAGGGGGGGCGAGCCAATTTGCACATAAGTAGTATAATTAAGCAATGAGACTGCTGCTCCTGTGTCGACTTGTAGGCGCAGGGGCTTGCCATTGACCGTAACGTCAATAAAAAGTTTGGATGCTGTGGAAGTGTCTACCTGATTGATATCCATAGGTGCGCCGCTCAACCTGTCTTGGTAAGACCCTGGGCGGCGAGAGCCGGGATTGGCATTGGTGGTGTTGGTGCGGCAGACGGACGCCAGGTGTCCTTCCTTGCCGCAACGTGAGCATTCAGCCCAACGATCCGGACAATTTTCCCTCTCATGTGCTGAATAACAGGCGGGGCAGGAGGGTAGGCGGAGCGGGCTGCGGCGTCGGCGCTGCGGGATCCGCTGCTGCTGCCGAGACTTGGTGCCCCTGCCGGAACGGGCCGGTTCGATGTCCTTCTGAGGAAGCGGTCCCCGGTTGTGGTGTCGGGAGGAGCGCGACTGGGAGCTCTGGATGGCGGCGACGTCCTGTGTGTCCTCTACGTCGGTTCGGATTGCGGCCACATCCGCCCAGGACTCCAGGCGGCGATCTGCGGCCGTAGATATTTCGAATTTGTAGGCAAGTTCGATGACCTGCTCCAGGGATGGGTCCTCTAACTTGAGGGCGTCATGCCGGAGTGCGGCATCTGGTGCAGCCTGTATGATGTGATCACGCACCATGTCGTCGGCGTAGGATTCGTGGGAACAACGAGTTTGAAACTTACATTTTCTGCTAAGGCCTTGGAGTTCGGCCGCCCACTGGCGATACGTCTGATCGGGCTTCTTCCGGCATTGATAGAATTCGACGCGGGCCGCGACGACATGGTACCGGCGTCTGTAGTATGCATTCAGTGTCGTACAGATGGTCGTGAAGTTGAGGGTGTCGGGGTCTTGTGGCTGAAGTTTGGTGAGCAAGACATACATCTTCGATTGGTTCCAGGAAAGGAAATATGCACGTTGGTCTTCTTCTTTGGTTATGTGATGAATTGCGAAGTGTTGTTTTATGCGCTTCTCGTAGGTCTCCCATTCCTCGACGTCGTCGTTAAATGCTGGGATCGGAGGCGGGGCCGTGGGTTGGCGGAGATTCCTGACTTCCGCAATCAGTTGTCTCTGAGATTCGAAGAACTGATGTAGAAGTCCTTGGAGGAACTGTTGCCATTCCGTAGGTGCTGCTGGCGTAGCCATGATGGTCGAGAGTTCTTATCCCAACCTTGTCGCCACTGAAGTGAACTACACTTAATGGTTCCTTGATGTTTATTTCTATGTACACAAAACAACTGGTAACAATAACAATATGTGGTACAGTTAGCGGATGACCGTCGAGAAATTTAGCCTGGTCCTGATCCGGGGTAGAGAGAGACGGCTTCTACTTCTCGCGAACTTCCGGTGGTCTTCTGTAGTTGAAGCTGGTTCCGCGGTCAGGCCGGAACTGGCGGTGGAGCGGCCGGCTACGCTTATATAGGCGGCCTGGCGCAGGAATTCCGTTGTGTGGTAGTACGGCGACCTCTGTAAGAAATAGTCCCACTTAGCCTCTAGATGATTCTATTTGTTTTCCTGGTTTGTTTTGATGCCTCTGCGCCTGTTTGGAGTCGTATATGTATCCCGGCGTGCAGGCGCGTTGTGTGTGAGGTCTGCCTGGCAGGGGCCTTTACTGGCAGACTGAACAGGTTTCGATACGAAATTCTCGATCTGATACACAACGAAATAGTAAATTTCATACAGCAGTCATGCATCCTGTGTGTAAAAAGGTTTTAAAAAAGATCCAGAACTTTCGTTGGAGCTGGGAAAAAAGACTACAGGGAAAACTACGTCTGTCTCCATTCGAACTTTTCGCCAACTTTGGGAACAATAAGTACTATTCCAGATTGGTCGCTAGCTTATACGGCATCTCTGGCTTCCAGTAGATGACGTTATGCTACGCGCCGGAAGCTTGAAGAATAATCATATAACACTAAACTTTCCAGCAATAGCATTTGTACCAGTAAGAGTTCTTACGTAATTCGGCTCATTCCCCGCATGCAGCTGCTGCATTTTATGCGTAGGATGATTCTTATACAGAATCGTGAAATTATATAATAATTTTTAGAGTAATTATTTTTGCAATAAAATTTAGTTCTGTGGCTGATGGTGCTAGAAATAATTTTCCTTTGAAGTCCCTGAAATTGCTATTTTTGGGCTGTAATCATACTTTCCAGTTTTTTCTCAGTGAAGAACTGGACTCACAAGAAGTCGCTGTACATCTGGTCCCTCAAATTCGTACATGGTACTGTAAACACTTCTGTCACCGAGTGGTTTGGTGGCGCATATTTGTTTATCAAATTGTAAAAAATTGTAATTCTTGTGTTGAAATAAAATGTAAAAAAAAGGTTAAGGTGCCTGACTGGCAAACGGAAAGTCGCTGGGTCGAATCCCGGTTGTGGCTGGAATTTTTGCGGGTCTTAGTACTGATGTTCAACTCTGGCAAGGATTTGCTTCGTTCATGTGAAGCAAGCAGGGCTACGCTAGGACGCTCTGTTTAATACATTCCACGTAAAGCTGCAGGTGCCCTTTATGCTGTAGGATTACTGGTTTAGGGCAGCCATGACAGAGGGTCATGCGCGGCTAATCAAGACTATGTCAAGAGGCGGACGAACAATCTTACTTGATCTCCCGGCCAACAATACCATACGCGTATACAAATACTTCTCTCGGCATGAATTCCAACATCAAAAAAGTGCGAATCTCTGAACTAGGAGGATCTTAACTACGTAAAAGAAAAAATTGCAAACTATGGGGTTCCGGTATCAATTTACAGGTATCTTAAAATATGGCATAGTAATGCTTTATTTAGATCAGTTGCATTCCGTAATCACTTGAAATTTACAGTTCTTTCTTTTAATGTATCGTAATAAATTCAGTTTTATTAAGAGACTCCAAATCCTTAATGCAACCAGACTTTCAACTTGCAATTTCTTTCCTGTTGTAGTTGATGATTTATAAGAACGTTCAAATTAATATTTTTTGAGCTAAAAGTATCAGATTAAGAAGAAGCGTAAATAAAAAATAAACCCAAATTTGCAATGAATTTATCCATTGTGACATGTGACAGTCTGCTGTTTTCCTGAATCACACGAATTTTTTGAGAAAAAAAAAAAAAAAAAAAAAAACTCTCAGGTAACGTATTCTGAAACCAATAATTTCGATGCAACACTTTTGAAATGAATCAGAATTACAATTAAACAATCACAGAATACAACTACTTCACAACGTCAGATTTCGCTTCAACAGAATCGTGTGAAAATTAATACATTAAAATTTTAATAATTAAGGATTCACTGCCGAATTTCTAAAAAACACTCTACACCAACAGACAGTGCAATAAAGTGTCTGGAAGCTGATTACTGAAACCATATGGACTACTAATCTTCCAGGCGATAAAAGTGTCACCTATTTTTTTTCTTAATGACTTCGTCGAGGTTATTAGAGGACTGGGGTCAAGGAACTGGAAGTAATTCGACCATGGTCGTTTGAAGCAAACACCCAGTTATTCGCAAGGAGTGATTTCGGGAGAAGATAGAAAACCAAAACCTGGATGGCCGGATGAAAATGCGCCTCGACGTTTGAACTAGCTATTGCAGCAGAGAAATGTGAAAGAGAAGATTGTGGGACTGATCAACTGGCTAAGATGAACATTATGTTTCTGAAAATTTGTAATATGATCCTCTAAGTCTTTAACTGATGCATGATCAACTGCAGTGTGCATAATGGCGTTGCAAATTATTTCATACATGGACACATTTCACAGCCACTGGTCACCTGACGCGAAACATGATCTTGAAACGGTCTCTATGACTCAAAAGTATCGCATGACCCGACATAATTAATGGGTTATATGCAACCGTGGTCATGCGCAGACACTGTTTCGGTGGATCTGAGAGAACCGATTTTACTTTACCATAGTCACACTAGCTCCAAAAATGCAGAATGGTCGCGAAAGTTAATAGGTTTAGTATGCTCAGCTTTGTAGCACGGTTAACGCTCGAACATATCTTCGGGAGATCGCGGGTTCGATCTCAGGTTTGGCTATCCCAATTTCCGTTTCCAAGGTTTCCCAAAATCACTTCAGGTGTATGCCGATATGATTCCTACAAAACTTTGTGACCTAATTCCTTCGCGTTCATAGCCCCTTAATATCTCCCAGCTCTAATGACCAAGGCGTTGACCAGATGTGACAAAAAATTCGAAGAATATAAATGAAACTGCCCTTAAAAATTTCGATTTGACCGTATATATATATCTATATATATATATGCTTTCTTAAATCATATTTTTTCCATGCATTTCTATGAAACATTCCTTTGTGAGTCCTTAATTACTCTGAATTTAGTTTAAATTCTACAACGGATATTAATGTTTGAGAACACCTATCCGTATGACATATCACTCGAACGTTTGGATTATGACTTCACGAACTAATTACATGTTCAGTTTTTAAAAATAAATTATCAATAACGTTTGATGCCTGGACTCAACCAGTCAAAATTCACGGAAATAGGCCTACATGAGTAACTTAGATTAGTAATAGAGATATGCATAGTAACAAAGGAAAGAACAGACGAGAGTATTTGCATTTTATGTAACCGGTATCTAGACTGGTTTTAAGCAATTGTGTACTGATTTCCATCTTTCTTTGCTACATTAGTGTTTATGCGACGTCACGGTGCTAAATCGCAAACTAGTGGTAAACTATGTAGATTGAGAAAATTCATTTAAAAATTAAGATTCTGGTAAGCAGTTCTGCTGCTTCTTTTAAAACTTAAAGAAAGTTAAAATTAATTAAATCCAAGGTGACTGCATTTTCTATGTGTTTCTCTACATTCAAATTAATATCACAAAACTCAGAATGAAGTGTGGATTTCATACAGTTATTATGCAGATGCGACTGAAAAATTAGATAAGTTTCTGAGGGAGAAAATCACGATTCATTAAAATTGAAATTGTTTGCTGTAGAAAGATGCTAGGAATTTACTGCACTGATGAAATACTACACGAGTATGTTTTTGAGTTCATAAGAGAGGAAAAAAGTAAAAAATAAAAATAAAAATTGGTAACATGATAAAACATGGTGGGCAGATTAATTTGTTAGTGGAGAAATGAAGGAATCAGCTATATAGAAAGACTGAATCCAATAGTTGAGGATTTAGATTATAATGGGTCGATGCATCGTAACTAATAGATTAAGCAAGGATAAGAAAAACATTGTAATAAAAGCTAATGAAAGCAAATGTAATTGAAGTAAGTGAATTCTGTTATTTCGGAAGTAAAATTATAACTAAAGGCCGAAGACGGAACAATGTCAAAAGCAGAGCAGCAATCGCTAAAAAGAGGAGAAAATAGTTTTAGGTAATGATCTATCAGTCAGAAAAATGTTTCTAAAATTGTAAGCATGGAACACAGTACATTATTGAATTGAAGTTTTGACTTCAGAAAAATCAGAAAGAAATGTAAGAACTAAAATGTGGTGTTATGAAATGGTGTTGAAAATTAAGTGGACAAATAAAATACGATATGGACGTGTTCTGGAAATGAGAGGCGAGGAAAGAATGTGCGGAAGAGTTTCACAGGAAGAAGAGACAGCACTGTGGATCACATTTTAAAACATGATTGTTTTGTTTATTTGTTAATGGAGTGAAGACTCTAAGGCATAAGAGATCAAAAATTAAAACATATGATTAAGATAACTGAAGACGTATGTTGGAATTGGTTGGTTCTGATTAAGAGGTTAGCAAAAGATAGGAAGAGACTGTGTTGCACCAAACCAGTGGAGAGACTGATGACTAAATGTCTTAGCTGTTAGTGCTCAGTGGCAAAAGGTCAAATATTCTCTCACCCTGGTCTCATAAAGGTTAGGTTTTGTCAATTACAGCGACAGATTGTCAACTAGACAATATCCTTGGTTGAATGTACTCGACACCAACCCAACTATTGAGACTCAACTTTCTTAATCAGGATTGGAATCATTCAAACTGCTGGAATTAATTAAGCATTGCACAGCAGTGTTATGACATGTGTTGATGTTACTCAGAATTTGGAAAAAAAATTAGTTTGCTCCATCGTTTCCAGAAATCAGTCAAGCAGGGTGTCGGGATGGTCAAAAGACAATGGTGTGTTTCTTCTGTTTTCTTGTCCCAAAATTATTTCAGGTTACAATGACCTCGACGTTCAGGAACTGTAAAGCCCTAAGCAAACAAATAAAATAAATAATCCTCGAAATGGTTGTTTTCTCTTCAGCACACCTGACAAATCTTGTGGTGGGACATGCGACTGGCTGGACGTTCGGACAAGACAGAATTGTATTCCAGTGAGCGTTACTGCTCTGTCTCCGTATTTGGAAGAGAGGCCGCTATAAAGGCGGTTTACTGCGGACAGTAAAGTTCCCTTTGGAGTGTTACACACATCATGGAGGGAAATTACAGCACTGACTCTCGCTAACGGGGTAAGCATGTGGTAGGACACAAAAGGAACGTTATGTCGCCTAATACTGCCGATAAATGAGAACTGACATAAGACTTAATTCAAGGTCTTTGTCATTACAAAATACAATCTGGAGCGGTGCATGTGAGCACGTATTGCACTGGTAGTCATAGACAGTTAAATATCACTGCTTTGTTGATTAATCTCCCTTATGTCTTGTAACTTGTAAGATGGTGTAATAGGATATAATAGGATAAACTGGCCTATTAATTTATCGGTTAGTCTGGGCTGGAGACAATGCTTCAGATTGTAACAGATGATAGCTAAACAAAAATATGCAAAATGTAGAAATGTAGTGTCAATACCGACAAATTTTGGCTTATTTTTGTGTATTTCACTAGGGAGTCTTATACCATCACATTAAAAGGATCCCATTAAATACTTCTCCCTCTAATTAAGTAATTTTCTTTTAATTTCCTTGTTATAAGAAACGCGTAATACTAAGTAAAAACATTCGTGATTGGGCTGTAGTTTACTGAATAATAATATTTAGAAGTCAGCAAAGTTTCGAGTATAAATACCTGTATCCATCTTTGCAATGAGCTACCAAACTAAATCAGCAGAGTGTCTGTCTACGAAGTTAAAGTACAATGTTCAGTGTCTGATTATTCCAGAAAAACGTCCAGAATAATCTTCGCAACCTCAGTAATTAAGCTGTCAAGAGGATTCCGGCTTACTGTTGCGTGATGAATCAGCCAGAGCAGAATACTGACCATACCGCCGGCTTCTGTAGCGTAGGAACTAGAGTGCGAGCCCTGCATGCCGAAGTTCGCCGGTTCGAGTCCGGCCGAGGTCATGGGTGTTATGTGTTGTCCGTGTACATGCGGTGTCTGTCCTGTAGTGTCTATAATTACTAAAAAAGCGATACGTACAATGGAGAAACTGCAAACACTGGTTGAACTGAAACTACAATTGAGCTGGCTGTGTGGCCTAAGAGAAGCCAAATGGCATTAAAAAAAAAAAAAAAAAATACTCACCACATCTCCTCCATTTAATTGTCTTGTTTTAATGGGAGCATAAAGCTCTGCTTTCGGCAATGCGATCGTTAACGGAAATTTGGCCTAGCAGAGTGGTATCCATACATTATACTTAGTAATTAGGGAATGAGCAAGATGTTAAAGACAGATGTTAAAGGACGGGAATACTTAAATCTACAAGTCTGTTTAGGCGACCTGTTCTGAAGGCTTCAGAAATTTCATCTGAATCAAAAACTAAGTTTTCTAACGAAAATTCCCTTCGTTTTATTGGTACAGAGAATATAGCGTCATATTACATTAATTTCGTGGTGAATGTAGTCCTCAAAAATTAACTTTGGAAGAGGATCATGAGGAAATATTCATAAATGTTGTCTACTTGAACAAGTAATTTAAAATCAAGAAAAAATGTCAGCTAACCTTATTTTCAGGGTTATTGTTTTAGGGTAAACAATGCAAAGCGGGGTCCTATAATTGCTGACGCTCCATTCTATGTCCGATCTACCTGTCAGTCAGTCCGTCACAGGAATATCATGGATACTTCAATTTTGTCTATATTACGTGTTTCATTGACCAAATACCGAACATTCTATTTAAAATTTTCTAGAATTGTTTTGTGGGGGTTTTCAAACAAACAAAGGAAGCCTAAATAAATATTTTTTCCTATCCTTGCGTGTGAGGTACAGATGTTTACAGGTCGTTAAGTAGAAAATTAAGATAGTTCTTTCAACTCTTTTTGCTGGGATCGAGCGTGGTGGGTGAGCTCTCAACGCTCTGGCCTCGCATTTGGGAGGACCCCGGTTCCTATCTCCGTGAGAGCATTCAGATTTTGGTTTTCCATGGTTTCCCCAAATCACTACAGACGAATGCTGGGATGCTTCCTTTAAAAATGCTATGGCCGAATTTCTTCCCATTCCTAGTCTCCAGTCCCATCCCGCCTCTAATGACCTCGACGTCGACGAGGTTTAAAGCCATAAGTAATATATATATATAATTTTACTGGAAAATAAAGATTGACAGGCCGTCAAAGTCTTAGATTCTTTACTATTTTTGTTACCAAATCTCTCTCAGAGACGGTATTACACAGAAACTTTTACTTTGTCCCCCATATCGATCTTATCCTGGAATTAAACGGCAAATACTAAAACACTTGCATTTTTATTACGTGTTCATACGATTTTATTGACATGTGCTGTTAACTGACGCAATGTTGCATTTTAACATACTTATAATAAGTTCAATTAGACCCGAATTAACCTACCAGCGGCAACGTGGCGCGGCATCGGGAGCCACGCGGTGAAGTCCACTGTCTAATTTGTAAACGTGTCAAGCACTGCTTTTTGTTCCAAACGAATACTTTCTGACCTAAAATATGCAGGATACCATTTAAGGTTATTAGAACATGGAACAGTAATTGCACGACACTTAATTTCAGTTGTTATTGAATGGCAGGAAACTCTATGAATGTTTCATGTAATCCAGTGTGATGAAGACTTTGATGACACGTTAGCTATTCGCTGATGAAGTTATAGTTTTTAACTGATTAAATATTAATACTATAACGTAAGGCACTACCTCCCTTTGTTATAAGTCTACTGAACAATCTTACCAATACAATAACGGGTTTTACGGGAGGGGTTTGTGAAGGAAATGGAGTTGAAAACATTTCCCAGTCGCTTGTTGAGTATTGTTGGTTAAAAGGGGTTCCACATTACGGTTGTCAAATACAGGAATCGGAGAGAGTACAAAGGGTACAGTTAAATTGCTTTGTAGAAATTGTAGAAAATGTTGTTAGTATATTTTTAATGCCTCTTCGGCGTCGAGGTCATTAGAGGCCGGGAGACAAGGAACGGGAAGGAATTCGACCATGAATTTTTGAAGGAACTTTCCCGATATTTGCCTGGAGTGATTTAGGAAAACCATGGATAATCTAAATCAGGTATTCGAATTCGCGTCCCCTCGAGCGTCAGGCCAGTGCCGGGCTGGGTATGGTGGTAGTGTATGACACATCATTACCGATGAGGCCCGAATGCACATTGGACGAAGAATTTGGAGGAGTATACGGAAGCGAGATTATCATCACCACACACTGGCAGTTGATTTCAGGCGCAATAAAATGGAAAAGTTAGGTACGGGAGTCAGCGACTGGAATGAATTATCGTATAAAAGACACTTCTTATTTTTATATTGAAAATTACATTTGTTTGCTTCTCATTGACTTCTATTATTTATAGATTTTAAATACATCTTCTGACAACGTAATACTGCTATCTAAGTAGATCACTACTGAAATTTTTGCTGCAGTTGCGCGAAAAAAATTCAAAAAATGCGGTCAAACAACTCATGGTCCCTTCACAACGAAATACGCCTGTTCGCTCAGCCTTGTGAATTAACCAGTTATGATCCAAAAATCGGATTACTGACATTCCCTCGATTCCTGTCAAGACCTGGCTCCTTGTGTTTGAATGTATTACATGTATCTGAATAAGAGAGAGAAGCGTTTTGAAGAAGCAAGGGCCATTAATCTCTTATTGTTAACATTCTCTTTGATTCTATGAAATGTTGTAATGTGATTGGATAACGCACCCGCGTTTCTTCGAGTTGTTCCATCCTGAACAATACTATGCTAATCTTGTCAGTTAAACAGTTTAGTAAAGTTCTGGTAATGCAGTTCTTCTCTAATCAAGTCTTAGGTGTGGAATAAAACTTTCATGAGTCAAAATAAATTTTAAAATACTTGAAAACGCTCGAAGCGAATACGGATTCATCATAGCTAAGCCGACGGTTGCATGTTAATTGTCTCTGTTAGTAATTCTGACAGCTTTTAATAAAACACATCGTATTTATCGGCCATTTGTTGTAAATGATGCGTGCCTAAAGTTACAAAATGGTGTTTATCTGCCACCCTTGACCATCAAATTTACGTAGCACCGGATTAAAAGGCGTTGGTAGAAAACGAGCGTACAAAATTTACATGGGTGCAGCACTTGGAGAATAATTTAGCTCGTCTGAATAAAACATGTAGTGAGCAGGTGAGCGCGCACACCGCTCGTTGAGTCACCATATACCGCCACAAGAGGTCAAACACATCGATAATTATACCGTAGTTACTGTGCGCAGATCCTCAACGATAGCCATAACTATAGGAATAAATGTAACGTATTTAAAGAAATAAATTACAGGCAACTGAACAGAGAGGAAGAGAGTTCCCTGCGGCTTCAATACTCAATTTAGTGCTGCGAGGATAAAATAAGTTATGAAATTCTTAGATCTATTGATCTTCCCTGTTAAGGTGAAAGAGTTTTTACTTGCTATTCAATTGAGAGAATTCCCTGTTGTCGTTTATGCAGTACAGAAAACTATTAACAGATTTTTGTCTTCAAGATCTCTGCTCTAACACCAACACACAATCAGATACATAGTAATTTATTCAGTTCCAAGGCCTATCGAAGGTAACAGTTATAAGTAATAAGCATCAAATATATTGTTCTAAAAGGTGTTTTTTTGTACCTAACCGAAATCGATAAATGAGGTATCATTTTAAAGAACAAGGTGTTCGCTTTGGTCACATCTTATTTTAAGAAAGAAATTTTTCGTAATTGGACCCTTAAAGGGCTAAAGTATCAGTATTAACAGAACGTGTTATTTATCACGAGCTTTTTATTTCCATTGATACCTAAACGAAATCGAGAAGTGTGATATCATTTTAAGGACTGTGTACTCTGCGTTGGGCACACAAATTTTTAAGAAAGGATTTTTTTACGGAATTCGATCCGTAAAGTGCAGAAGTATCATTATTTCCATAGCTTGCTTTTTTTTTGTCACGAGCCATTTATCTTACTTGATACCAAATTTAAATTGATAAATGAGGTATAATTGTAAAGATTAAGGGCTCCGCATTGGTCTCATCATATTTTAAGAAAAGAATTTCTCTGAATTCGGCCCTTAAAGGACAAAAGTATAATTATTTCTAACACATGTTTTTTTTAACCTCCCTTTACACCTAACCGAAATCGATAAATGAGGAATCATTTTAAAGGCCAAGGTGTCCACTTTGTTCATATCTCATTTTATGAAAGGGCAAAAGTATCAATATTTATACAACGTGTTTTTCTCTTACGAGACATTTATCTCCTTTGATTCCTAACAGAAATCGATAAATGACGTATCGTTTTAAAGATGAAGGTCTCAACTTAGTTAAAATAATATATTAAGAAAGAAATTTTTCGGGATTTGATGCTGAAACGGCAAAAGTAATAACTATGAAGGTCACGCGTATGAGACAGTTCATAGCCAAGCTGCTAGACAGCAGTTGCCATATCACAGAGATGTCAATAAACTGCTTCACTGGTGTCGACAAGGACTGAGCGCCTTGCTGATAGATAGCAGCACCACATATAGAGATATCAATAAACTGCGTGTTTTTTGTACAATAAGTAGCTTTTCGGGTATTTTTTCTGTTACGAAAACATTTCTGTTTTTCTATACACTTCCCATATAAACATTTTACTCGTGAAATTATCTCACGACTATGATCGCAGCAAAATATATCACAGAGATTTGGATATGCTGTTTGTATTTTGTTCTGTTAAGTACAGTGATAGTTTGTGATACATATGTTTTACATTTTGCTAATTGTTTCGTAATATGTTTGGAAACAAGCAAGTAGGATCTGGTTTGCCCAGCACGTTTTAATAAGAATCTGTAAGAGAGAGAGAGAGAGAGCGAGCAATATATGATGTGTTGTCTAATTTTTATGAACTTGTCAGACAAGGAAGTTGCAAGACTTGGCAACGTACGCTGAATTGGAACACAATGCCATGGTTGAAAGAGACAGAAACACAATCATTGTGACAGAGTATTCTCCAGTGTTCTGACAGTTTAATAGATATAAAGTGTTTTCACAGACTTATATAATTGTTCAGTTATTTCCTTAACTGGACTAAATAAAAGAAAAACCATGAAGTATAGTTCATTCTTGAACATGAGCCAAATTCCCGTCCTTTACGTAAGTCAATTACATGTTCTGGAGTAATTTGGAGAAACCCAAATCAGAATGGCCGGACGGAGATTCGAACCCGCATCCTCCCGAATGCGAGTCTATAGCGTTGCTGCTCATCCACCATTCTTGGTCTGTCAATGTTTTATTCGAGGAACAAACACGTAGAAAACTGAAGGTACTGCAAGTTGTAAGAAACTTAATGAATGGCTGTACTCACGAGAACAATAAACCGATCAACCTGTATGTCAAGGCTTTCCAGACGACCTGTTTGTTTACTGGGAGTACGAGCAGTGTAGTACTCCAGCCGGCCGGTTTATCTTACGAACACAGGGAGAGTTATGCATCAGTTGAGACGGCGAGACACCAATTAAAAGACTGGCCGAAGTAAGTGGCCAGTCGCATTGCTGAGATACCGGCCGAGGTGTTGGTATCTCTCTCCACCTTATAAATGTACCTGCTTAATATTCTTAATGGCCGTTAAGCCGAGGTGATGTCTCGATTAAAACTCTGGCCTCGGTCGTGTCGCGTGCCGCGGGCGACTTGGGAGTGGCTCTTTGATTGGTCAGCTTCGCTGTAATCGGCCGCAACAAAACCAATAGGAACCAGTATATGCTACGAATATGGGAACCCTCTCTACTACGTTTCTGATCCAGGCAAGCCGCCTCTACTTATTGGGTTCGATTGTTTATACCGTAATCTGTGTATCATTTACCGAAATCCTTTCGAGCCACTATTCCCCCTACTCATTCGTTACTTGTAAAGTTCTTAAAATGACTCATCTATCGACGACTGGAGTAGGAAAACTTTGAAGAAATGTAAAGCACCTATTTATTTATTGTAAGGCCTTTTAGTATCATTCCATTCATAGTCGCCTTCTTCCTTCGCATTCACTTTTTGTTGTAACACCTTTGTTATAAGCACCCAATTATCGACAGCATTCGGGAAGACGCAGGTTCGAATCCCCGTCCGGCCGTTGCGGCATGCTGCCATACACCAAAAACCCACCCTCCTATCCCTTTTACTTTTAATCAGTATTATCTTAGTTTCTTTACATTTAAATTAACTTTTTTGGCTTTTAGAGACTGTTGCTGCGCTGAGATATCATTGCCAAGCACGGGCGCCTGAGTGCAGGGATTTTACGCCTATCTGGCAGGAAAACGTGTAGTAACGATCGATGATTCAGGAATAGCCTGCAGACAGCAGTGCCGGATCTAGATGGGGGGAGGGGGCAAACCAAGGCACTTGGCCCGGGCAGCAACTTCAGTAGTGCGGCAAATTTATGTCACGACAGGTTATGCGCTCGAGATATGCCGTCTGTCCATAACATCAGGTATTATTGCACCATCCAGATATCGGTTTCCCATAGTTTTTGGAAATTACATCAGGTAAATGCCTGGATGGTTTCTTCAAAGGGTCATTGCCGAATTCTTACCCTCTTCTTGCCCCCAGTCCTCTCCCGCCTCTAATTAACTCCATGTTGACGAGCTTGTGAATGTTTTCCATAGTAAAGAAGGGCGTCTATTGTGAACTATTTAGGTTTTGTACTCAGTGTTACTTGTCAAATTGTTTGTGTGAAATGCGTAATTATTGAGCCAAAAATTGGGAACAGTTCCATTATTTTTCTAAACGATTAAGGAGAACCCTCCGAAAATCATGACTGTGACGGAAGGCCAGTTTGTCAGGCCCGAGGTTGACCCCGATTTCAATAGTTGCTTGCTTCATTCTGTTTATTGATATATGATTGAAAAATGATATCCAGCATTGTGACATTTTACGAAGTCTGTTGGTCAAGTGTAAGTAATTCATAAATCCTGCATGACTTTTCAATGGAAGTTGTTCATTACTTTTAACCAAACAGAAATTAATGACCGCTAAGTGTACAAATCACTGCTTCGTCACCAAATAATCGCGGAATAAATTCAAGGTACTCAGTTCCTTATAAAAGTGGTCGATTTGTATGAGGCAGCGAGAGCAATTTGTGCACATAGTTAGGGGTGTCCACTTAGAAAGTACATCGATGTTTTTATTTGATGTAAAACATCGGAACCCTGCATCGATGTTTTACGATGCATCGATTAAAAACATCGATTTTTTTCAACATGGAATACTTTTATATTTTTCTTACCTCAACAAATACAGACCAACAATATTAGTCGATAAACGTTTAGTTTATTTCTTACCCGTTCCTTTAAAATCGCTAACAGAAAATGTGACAGTAGTTCGATATTCACCATTTCTAGTTGAACGCAGATAGTTCGTTGCATTTCGTTTGGTCTGTGTGAGCCTAGAGTAACACTATACCAGCAGTGTAGTGCTCTAGCTGTAATGATGTGTTTAATTTCATGTTTTTTTTGTTTATGGCTTTACACCTCGTTGACGTTAGAGGCTGGAAAACACTGGGGACAAGGAACGGGAAGGAATTCGGGCAAGACCTTTTGAAGGAAGCATCCCGGCATTCAGCTAGAGTGGTTTGGGAAAACCATGGAAAACCCAAATCTGGATGCCCGAATGGGGATTCGAACCCGCGTCCTCCCGAATCCAATGCCAGACCGTTACCGTTCACCCAGCTTTAAAAAATTAATTTTATGTAGTGTGTGTTGCTTAAGTAGTGTTATATGAGTGAGGTATAGTTTTGTGAGTGAGACAGAAACTACAGAAATATTTTATTACGATACCAGACCGTTACAATATAAAACCAGTATGAGTGAACCTATGAAATTGATTTTATTCATTCACTCACACGGACAGGAGGACAGGATAGCCAACCGCAAGAAAAATTCATTTTCACTGTTGTTATGTCCCGCTGGTTGCTCACTGATGTTAATGACAGTTACTGCAAAGTGAAATAAATTAATTTAATAGTAAATAAATTTAGTAATCTTAACATTTATTTGTATTATTTTTGTCATTATTAGCCAGAGTTAATTTTTTAATGATTCGATGTTTTTATATAAAAAAAATCGATACATCGAATAGAAAAATTCTTTATAAAAACGTCGAATCAGTCCGATATATCGCACAGTAACCAACGAATGGATACGATACATCGATGTTTAGTGAATATCTCTACACTGAGTATCTATACGGAAACGACGGTGAAACAAGAACAGTGTAATTTCCGTTAATTTCTTTTAGTGTTTGTACACAGTTCCATTAACTCAGAGTACTGCTGCTTCCAGATTTTTCACTAATGTATCACCAAAATAACAGCTTTCTCATCCACTCAGTAATATACCTTCCAGACAACAGACATCTCATACCATTACATTAACGTTTCTCCAACACTACCTCCCTCTCATCCCGCTTGGCAGCATGCGAGGAAGAACATTCGTCTCACTCCATCTTAAACTTATTATACACATTGGCTGACATTATTCCACCACTGTCTCTGATTTTCAACCGATATTTTGCTAATGTCTGCTATTGGCTTAGCAGGTCATCAGCCGCCGACTGAACATAAAGAGCTCTAGTGGTCTTCTTGCAAGGGAGTATCTGTCACCTATCGTAGCTAAACTGACAATTAATATGATTGAAACAGCCAATCACAAAAATTCCAATTAGTGCATCAGAGGGGTCTCCATCTCTAGCCAATATAACTTCCTAAACCCCTCACAATTATCAGGTTTCAAACAATTACCGAAAGTTGATTATTGGTAACACCACTGTAACTGTGACATGAATGATATTTGTAAATTACAAACCACAATAACTTTCGGAGATGAAAACTGATTACTAAGAAGATATATAAATTATGTAACTTCCTCCTCTGTTCCAGGTAGCATTTCAGTGAATTGATTTCTTGAAGCTAGTTAGAGCTTCATTTTGCTAGAACACGGCATGGTTACAGTGTCATTAGTTACGAATTTGGCAGCCATATTGAATTACTAATACCACGTTAGCCACACTATTGGAAGGTTTAAATGTAATTCATCGATTTTGTTCAAACTTTTAAGTCATTCTTCATCGTATTGCGGTATCACCGTCCAATTTAGTTCTGAAAATTAAAAAAAATCCGTCACTTTTTCGAGATTGTGGGGATTTTCAAGACCGGACAGACGCTATTGCAATTCATTCTTTGATAAGTAACACACTGTACAGTTCATGACATTATTTGGTGATATGCTGTCGTAACAACGATTTCTATTGTTTAGTGTGCTAGACTCCGGTAATAGGAGAGACTGTATTGAGTCTATGCTCTGCCAAGGGCGATCTGTCTGTCTTGTGTTATGCGTCTTGTTATGTATACAAAATCGAGCAATCATACACACTTAAAACTTTTAAGCTGTTTCTATGGCTTACCAGACAAATTCCATAGCCGATAAACCTTGAACATTCACTGAAACAAATCTCTTCCACATACTACTTTCTCTGGGCTCGTTCATATTTCTGCCATCATTTTCGCCATTTTTCAAATAATTTCATAAAACTATGTATAGCTGTTTGCTAACGAATATTGTGCTGTACTTTCTGTGGAAAGGTATTTTTATTCAAAATTTGGACCATGCCACATTTCACTTGGAAAGTTGCTGAAAACCTGCTAAATGTCTTAATTAAGTCAATTGCAGGGTTTTAAATCATGCCAATCGTACCTCAACTCACCCAGTAAGACGGCATCTTTAAACATTCAAACTGCCAGGTGAGTTCATAACCAATCCCCAAGCCACATTCTTTCGAAACTTCGCATAAATTAGGCGGAAATTAGCTGAGTTATTAAGTAGTTTGGTAAAAGGAAACTGCTGAATAAACCAACAAGTAAGAGGTGAACACCTGTTACTCCTCTCATGGTTCAATGCCCGGAGTTTGGTTACGCTTTTCCCGCAGGTATACTTAAGCTTTTCCCGCAGGTATACTTAAGCTCGTCGAGTTCAGCTGCAAGGTATCCACCGAGGGGCAGGAGGGGGGGGGGGTGCTGCTGCCTCCGCCTTGAAGAAAAATCAAGTTGCCTTCAGTACGCCTCGACGACTGAAGAACTGGCTCAGGAGCACTATAGGAGAGGAAAGATTGGATTATGCCTGATAAGTGTGCAGCGAAATTTCGTAAAAGAACACCGTGAGATATTGACAAACCAAGTTATTGAAAATTTTTCTGAGAATCCGAGACTATTAATGTTTACATAAAAAACTATAACTGAGTTACAATCTTAATTAACTACATAATAAGTCCTTATATTAAGTGATTGAATTACTATATTAATCAATAATAACAATAGTTTTCTCAATAGGTTTGAGTTTCATTTTGTAAGAAACCTTCATTTTTCAGTCCCTCAACCCACTTCTTCGAAAGCATTATGAGTTGCCCCCCTCCCCCTAGCTCAAATCTTTCCCCCTCCCCCTAGTTCTGATTCTGGATACGCCCTTGCCTTTCTTCCTTTTGTCTGGCGTTGTTGTTAACATATACAATCGAGTCATGTTGTATATGAGCATAAAGAAACAAAATTTGATGGTTGTTGTTTATCACCACGCCTCATGAACTATTTTCTGACTGTGAAAAGTTATTCTTACAGCTAGACACGAAGCACACCTGACGAAGCACATCGCTTATAAAACCTCTCTTTCTGTCATTGAATTAAAGCTGGAAGAAGATTGTCAGCAAGGAATGGGAACGAAACCAGCCATTGCATTAAGGACTTGACAACCACGCAATTATCGTCAGAATCATTTCGAAAAGGCATGGAAAACCGAAATCTGGATGGCAGAAACGGGAATCGAACACAACTATCGCAAATTTCATATAAGAACGTTGTTTCACGCACCAAGCATAGTTCGTATTTTAGACGATTTCCGTGAAAAATTAAATCTTAATGACATCATTATAGGGCCAAGAGCATATATCACATCTGTCAGAATTTTTTTATTATTTCAAAAAATAGTTTTATGCTTTAATAACCAATCAGCCAGCTACAACTTTTGTTATAATTTGTTTCACATGTCTGTAAGCAATTATTCTATGTAAACAATATTTCGCAGTCTAAGAATATGTTAACTCTCCTTGTGTTTCTATTATTTGGTCAATATTTTTTTATGCACATCAGTAAAGACAGAACAAGACTGACACAATACTTAAATAAACGCCCCTGTCAGATTATTCATTGGAACCCGCGACCAATATGTTAACCTTTCCGCTGACAAGGTGGGCCTAGCTAATGCTGTTATGCTCTAACTCTGTCGAAACCACATTGAAGCAATGAAGTTCCTTTCTAGGAAAATGAATCAGTCAATAAAACCGTTCCCTGAACTAATCTCAATATTCTTGCGTCAGAGCCTCATAAAATTTCGCCGAGCGTCGTGAGTGAGCGGAAATGCTCGGGCCTGGCATTCCGTGGGACGTCGGTTCAAATCTCCGTCTGGCCATTCCAATTTCGGTTTTTATTTCCTTAATCAGTGAAAGCGAATACTAGGAAGCTTGCTCTAAAAGGCCAGGGCTGATTTCCTTCCGTTTAATTTCTGCTAATCTTTTCTTCCTCTAATGACGTCGATGTCAACGGGGCTATAGCAAAACAGCATAAAAAATAATAAAATTTCTGTTACTAATTCTGTCGTTCCTGTTATAAGGGATAGCTGTTTCAAAATTTGAACTGTATTTTATAGTTGTCGAGTCATGTATTGCATTATCTAAAGACAAATACCATTACTTCGGAAGATTGTTCCCTTCGCTAGAAAGTTACTACAAAATATGACAGGAAGAATATTTCCTACCAGCTTTCCCAGTGTGTTAGCGTACACATAAACGTTATAGTAAGCATTGGCGTGTTTTGAGCTTACTGTCTAACAAAATTGGAGAAATCCACTGCTTGCATTTACGGTCTGCTCTTCTGAGAGTATTCTGTGTGCATACCAGGTTTTATTTGCCAACCAACGGACGAAACTCCATCAGCAGTGTCGCATACCCTCTCTCCAAACCTGTTACGTTTTTTTTCCTTACTGCTTAACGCCTCGTCGACGGCTAAGGTCATTAGAGGCGGGATGGGACTGGGGACAAGGAACGGGAAGGAATTCGGCCATGGCCTTTTTGAAGGAAGTGAATTGGGGGAAACCATGGAAAACCCAAATCTGGATGCCCGGACGGGGATTCGAACCTGCATCCTCCCGAATGCGAGGCCAGAACGCTAACCGTTCACCCACAACGCTCGGTCCAAACCTGTTACGGAAAAGTTTGACATTTAGCCGAAGACTTTGGTAGAAAATGTGGTGATTAAAAATTGTACATTACCACTGCCTCTAATCTGATTTAGGACTAAGTAAAAAGTTTCTTCCGTCACGGGGTCTTAAACAAGACCACTTGTTCTGGATAGTCTCCAGCGATTAAGTTGATTACAGAGACGACAATCTCATAATTTGCATGCACTGCCTCTTAGCGACCACGACCACGGGGCGGGCTACAGCTGGAACGCATTGTACGAACTGAGACTTTCGCCCAGTATGGTCCTAATGAACTGCTGGTGGATGTATAGCAGCAATATATTGTGAAAATATGATATTCCAAGATAATATTTTCTTACAACACAATCCTGTGGTACTGTTGTGAATAATATAGTAGCAAAACGCTACTTACAAGAAATTGTTACTTTGTACCATTAATGTAATTAAGTAAAGTGGGGGTATAAAAAAGTGTGAGGAAGCAGAAGTTTTAATTCTTTTTTACATCTACCAGCCAATGTTGTCGTAGTATCAAGTTTGCTATGTGCAGTGAGACACTTTCGTTCGAAGAAAATGATTCGACTAATAAATTCCTTGAAGTAATGAAATTTGTTTTTGCTGCCGAACTTCCAGTGATTTTTGATTGCTAACTATTTACGTCGTATTCGTGGTTTCTTTTCTAGGAAGTGACTATCGGAAGATTATTCACTGCCAAATGTGGTGTAATTATTCGGAGGAGCAGTGTTGTAGTGTCGCCAAGAAAAACATAACATGTAGAACAAAAGACAAGCAAAACAGTTGATGGCGAGTATTTATAGCTGTTAAAGTAATATCCAGTACACAATAATTATGACGTAACTGTCTCTGTAATCGACGGAATCGTTGGAGGACGTGTAGAATAAGTTGTTTCCTGTTGTCAGTGTAAAGAAAAAAATCTAGTGAAGAGTAATCTCCAAGATTTTTAAACAACATTGAGAGAACTCATAAAGAACTCTTCATGAGAGCTTGTCCAGCAAATGCAACATTTCTGACTTGAAGCAGACATTATTATATTGTTTCTTCTGAGACTCTGGGTGTAACTGAAATAATAATCAGAGCCTATTTAATAAGAGACTATTTCTGTTTGGGAATCAAGAGGACGTCGTCTGCAATTAGTCAGGTAATTAAAACATGGCGCAACAAATCGCGCTCTATCTCGCTTTTTTTTTTTTTTTTTTTTTTTTTTTTTTTTTTTTAAATAAAGAAAAACGGTATTGTTTACAACGGAATATCTGGAGTAACATGGATTTTGGGATGAGTTTCTCTATTCGGCGGTGCTAGTGTTACAAGCATTTTTACTGTATTTTTGGACTGTGGTGCAACATTCTATAATATTTTATCTTGAGCTATACAGGAGACCAGTAATGCAGATGCACCGCAACAGACATTCACTGCTTACCACGTAATTTAAATCCCTCAGAAAGTTTAATGAATATTATAGTGAATGTTATTTCTCGAAAAGCTCATAACCTAAATGTGTATGTTGAGTAACAAAGTGATAAGATCTACGAACGATACTGAACTTTAGGTATTATGGAGCAAGAGAGTTATATTTCGCACACTAAATGGTTCGAAGACTTTATAGACGCTCAACAAATCGCGTACGAAAACTACAACTCCGTATGGAGTCCCGTTTTAGCTTTTATTTACAATCGGACGTCCTTTAAGTGCGTGCGTAGGGGAACAGCAAGTACAGCTGTCCCGCTCTCTGCTTTCCATAACAATAGTTCCACGCAAACAACCGCGCCCCATTCTGTATAATTGCTATATACGAGTCTCGATAGGTATGTTATTCTTTGAAAACAAGAAATTTCGAAATTATTGTTCTAAGAAAATATAAGTGTAATGCCATACTACGCAAATTGATAATTCATTGCAGTATATAAGACTGTGGCTGCGTTTGTCTGTTTGTTTGAATTATCATCACGCAAAAAAAAGAGGATTCCTCATTTTTCGAATGACTAGGACTTAACTTAAAATTTGCGCTATGCCTCAAGTATCTAACTGCCTGTGTACTGGAGCAACAAATGATAATATGTTCATAATCTCGTAAGACACCCACCAAAGATTCTTATTGCAACTCAGAGGTAGTAGAATACGTCAGATATATAAAAAATTCTTAATACATTTCAGAGGTAGCACACTATATCAAACATTAACACTTCATAATATGTAAAAATATGTAATATGTTTTATAGACAGTTAAAGTCACATTCGGAGGACGCGGGTTCGAATGCCCGTCCGGGCATCCAGATTTGAGTTTCCATGATTTCCTCAAATCACTCCAGGCGAATGTCGGGATGTTCCCTAAAAAAGGCCATGACCGAATTCCTTTCTGTTCCTTGTCTCCAGTCCCATCCCGCCTCTAATGACCTTAGCCGTCAACAAGGCGTAAAAAAAAAAAAAAAAAAAAAAAAAAGTCTTACACTAAGCACCTACTGTCTAACCTCCCACATCCATATCTGTTAACGTGATTAAATTACTGAGCCCTAATTGGGACTAGCAGTTAGCCAAATCCCTCAATATCCCGTCGTACACCACCTTGATTTCGAAACAGAATAAAATTGAGGTATTTCACGGTAAAGCTGACAAAGTTGGCTTAGATGTGAGCTCTCCTAGCACGTAGTAATTGTGTGCTGGGCCCAGAATGGCGTGAACGGGTACTGCGGGCAGAACTTCATTAAGCGATTATCCCGCTGACATTTGAAAGA
>CM061920.1:362576263-362723310 GCA_031002005.1 Vandiemenella viatica | reverse complement strand
AATGCTTTCGGGAAAACCATAGAAAAACCGGATCTGGATGGCAGGATGGGGATTCAAACCCACGTCCTTCCTAATGCGAGCATACAGCCTAACCGCTCACCCACGATGCTCGGGACCATGTACTACATGATCCACAGCTGCTGTCTCTCACTAACACAAATTCTTTTTGCATGAAAGGTCGCAACGAACGAATTGCAGCTTATTTCCTCTGAATAATACTGTGCCGCTCGAACGCTGATATCATGGTAAACGGGACAAGTAGTTTACTTTTAAATGGATACTTTTATTTAAATTCCATAGATTTTTCAAGTCACATCAAAATAAATGAATAAAACACCTCTTTCTATTCAGGGGTAAACTGGCTATACACTAATCGAAACCCTATCAAAATACGACCAGTAGTTTTTTTTTTTTTTTTTCGTTAATCACCAATGATGAATAGCGTGCAACAAAAACCAGACATTAATTTCTTTAAATTTATCAGCTTTTCGACATGAAATGAAACACTTTCTATTTTACGCGTGGGATCAGCTGTAAATTAAAAGAAATTTCGTAATAATCTGACCAGTAGATTTTGCGTGAATCCCGTTCATACCAACTTAGAGACAGACACAAATTTAAAAATCATTCGATTCCTTCTCTGTAGTTTATTAATAGTAAAGAAAAACTTTCAAATGTATAGACTTTTTCGGGTTATGGTTTAACTGTACATATAGGTTGAATTTCTCTCAATGTATATACGACTACTGCTTCGCTTAGTGTTGGAATGTCCATTCATTTATACCTCATGACATAAATATTTCACACACAGAAAGTAATAGCGAACGTAAGCCTAAGGTTTACATTATTCCAGACAATCCACTTCCCTTTCCTAGCAAGACAGTAAACCTTAGCCAATAGCGTGTTTTATTTATGGCCACTAGGAGCTAACCTTGGACGTTTTATTTCTTTCTCGTCCCATTGAGATGAGTTTAGAAGATGGTAAGCCCAGCATTGACTGTTGACTGGACAATATTTCACTTTTCACGAAGTACATGTGGCCGGAATTTTAGGCACTGATGTTACGAAAAGAATAACAACAAAAATGAAAAATAAGTAGGCCTAATCCATTTTAAGATGAGAAACTTTAAAAAACAGTATCCATCAAAATTTCTTTCCGGTGACAAAATTGTTATTTAAGTAAAGGTGTATTTCTGTATTTTGCATGATCATGTTGCACTCTACCGTAAACTTTAACATCGTTACACATATCTGAAGGTCATGGGGATAGAAGCTGCTGTCAACAACGCAGCTTTCCCAGTCATTGCATACACCAATCCTATGGACTGATAAGGGCGTAACGTAAAAAATTTTATCGCAATTTTTAAAACAAATAGAACAGGCTGCTAATTTTTACTCATTTAACAGGCCACATGTCTCAGTAGGAGACATTTGTCGCTGTTTAATAATTTTTAGTCAGCGAGGTACAAGTCTGTGTTACGAGAACTTTGATACGTATGATGCAGTCTGTACAGAAGAATTTCACTTAATCTGTGGCTAAACACAATGCAGAGAACTATAGATAAAAATTCTAATATCTTAAACATGAATTATTTGATTCGTTCTTGATGCGTGCCGGTACGATTGTAAAATTTACCCAGTATGCATCTTTTTTAAGCGAAGCTTCTTTGGCCGCGGTAAGAAGCAATTTGTTAGCGTTAGGCGCTATGCGTCAAGTGCCGCAATGTACTGCGCATGCGCTTCAAATACTTATTGGAAATCATGTCAGGCGGTACATTTTAACCCACAGGTGTTACCATTATTCCACGCTGATACATACACAATATCTTTAGTTACTATTTTTGTTTATTTATATCCGTTTGATGTAGATGGTTTCATTATATTTCCTGATCGCTGTTGTAGTAAGGAAATAAATTTGGAATCACGTTTATATCGCGTTATAGTGAATGCGCCTGCAACAAGAGCTTTAGTTTCTATGCACTAATCTTAACATTCGTATTTATAGCAGAGATAATGAGTTACTTAAGCTTTAGAAAGTTATTTAAATTACTACTGTAAACCCGTGACCGTTTTTAGCGTATCGTCACGGTTCTAGAATAGTTCCAATTTTTAGGATGAAAGATTATGATAGGTTGACCTGATTTGACCAAATATAAACTTGAACTGTGTTTCAAGATGAATAAAATGTCTGAACTTGAAGAACTCAGAAGCATTAATATAGGTAGATATTAAATAAGAAAAGGGACGATAGCAGAATCGTATAATTACTTAAATACAAACTTGTATTTGACACTTAAATTTCATCCTGCAAAATTTTAAAAATTCCTGTTTGCTTCCAAAGCGTTGTTTTTTTTTTTTTTAATGAGACTGGGCAAACACTCGTAATAATTGGTCATAGTATCTGTAACGGCTAGAGAATTTAATACACATTCCTTATTATTAAACAGTTGAGCAACTCCGAAGAAATCAATAGCCAGAATAGTTGATTTGGAACCGTAACATCTTTGGCCTGATGTCCACTTAAAACAACATAATAACTCACGTACAGTGAACATGAAGAAGACCATTAACGAAATTTGTCATTAATATACCTAAAAATCCCATAAACCGTAATGCATAAACTTTGGTCAAATAACAACATTTGTGAAAGTTTTAATTAAATTGAAATTTATCCTAAGCCGGGATGACAATTAGCATTCGTGGTTACAGCAGAGACCATCAGTAATTTAATGTGTTTAAAGTTTTTTGCTTTCATTAGCAACATGTAACTGAAATGAAGTTTAATGTTTTTTCAGACGTAATGTTTATCGTTATTTTTTAAAAATATAAAACGCTACCAAAAGAAAACTTAATGAATGTATTATGGCAATTAATTTTGTAGTAGTTGCTTAGCTATTAAATTGTTGACATAACCACGAATTTCTTCTAATGGTATCTCTGGTCGCCGTTTAGCGAGCGAACGCTGACACGTGACACCGTTCTCCAGCCAATAGCTATCGAGGAGAGGGAATGAGTGAGCTTACGAAATTATATAGGAGATGAGCCAGAAAACTACGTTCAGCCGGTCATTTTGACTGGCTTAGAATCTAGTAACTAACGAAAGTTAATTCTAAGAAGGGTTATCACACAATTTTGTTCCAAATGTTCTTTGATATTAAAGTTCTAAATACGAAATACAGACTAAAGCAGTACTCTATATTCCAGTGAAGTGTGTTTTAACTTTTAATTTGTTTACGAGAATAAATAGGAGAAAGTACGATTTACTGCACAAATGCAATATAGTATCGTTCGCCCACTCGAGTGTGAAAGAAAAATTAAGAGCACCAAAAAACACACAGCGCGTAGTAAGTCAATAACAGTACTTGCACAGTTAAGGTAAAGCACTAGATTTATTCTTTCACTTTCAACATAAAACCGCTGTGCGGTCACCAACCAACAATTATTCTGAAACTAGACTTCTTTTCCTGTAGACTTCAGAATCCGTGGAAGAGCAGCATTCATTCGATTATGTCCAAGGTCTTAACTTTCATATCTACACTAACCAACAACGTTCAACTATCTTTCCACGACTTCATAGAACATAATTATCTTTGTACATAGAAACTTTTACAAAGCTCGCGTACCATTGCTGCTGTTATGCTACAGCGTGTACACTCTGATGCACGCACCAGATTTTTGAATGTGTTCTACAGTCGCATTGGCTGTGGTGTTGTCAACGTCCAAGTCATTTTTAATAGGGTGCAACTACTAACCGTGATAACCTGTTTACACGAAAAATCGCTCTGCAGTGTTTTTTACTTATGGCTTTACGCCTCGTCGACGTCGAGGTAAAGCGGGATGGGACTGGGGACAAGGAACGGGAAGGAATTCGGCCATGGCCTTTTGAAGGAAGCATTCGGCTGGAGTGATTTGGACAAATCATGGTAAACCCAAATCTGGATATTCGGATGGGGATTCGAACCGGCATCCTCCCGAAGCAGGTTGTGATATACAGCGAAGTCACCCGTGGCTCGATATGCATATGATCGATTGCTGTTCCTCGTGTTTCTTGGAAGCCGCTGATGTGGCCTATAGCTAGCGATTATGGACTTTCTGAGAACCAGTCGGTCCCACTCATTGCTACCATGACAAAAACTTTATTTGGGTAACGCCTCAATGATATTCCGAATAAAGTTCAAACTGTTGGGGATGTAAAAAATAAGTATCGTCATAGTTCATTCAATGAAAATTTCTCAGATACCAACTCAAAAGCAGGAGAGATGTAGGAAGACCAGCAAGAAGATGCGACCTTAACAGGCCACGAAACCTAACAGTTGATATGAAGAGAGAAGACGAAGAAATCATGACTTCAATGTCACCCACGATTATAGAACACTCTATTTGGTGTCCACCATAGCGATTCAGTACAAACTCGACCTCTCTAGTACTCGCATGGTCCAAATCGTTTATTATTTTTCAGTCTCTGTAACCGTTATTGAGGGTGAGGCGTGAGGGAAACCTTTCATTTTCCTCGGTATAGAAGTAGTTGTGCTTTCTCCACAAGAAGTGGAACATTTCGAAATTTCTTGTTATTTTTTTTTTTTTTTTTTTGTCCAAGCATGACAAATTCGATGTATCTTTTTCTTCTCAAAATAAGTAATTTGACAGTTTTTGGATCAATAGGAATCACGGTCGATTCGTTGGCACACTCGCCTGGACGCTAACGCCGCTAGAAAACGATTATTGTGTCGTTTCTGCCTCCTTGTAACAGCGCATACCTGAGCCTCTTTATCAAACAGTAATGTTACTGTTTTTAAAATTAGGTATCACGATTTCATTTGACAATTGTCTGCTGCCGGTTGCGCGCGCGTATCGAAAACAGAGTCACCTGGCGGCCGAACAATCCTTCGGGATCTCCTGGCCAACAATGCTATATGTTTATTGAATTGACCATCAGTAATAAAAGTGTAGTACATCTATATACTTTGTCATACAGAAATACATATATATCATTTATATATACAGGGGTTGCAGGTCATTTTGAGCGGCAAAGTAGGTAAAAACCCAACTTTTAGGAAAAGTGGGAAATTTGGGTTGATTTTCGAAGAACTGCAGCTCGCTTAGTTTTGAGGTTAGAAAAAAGTTTGTATTACGAAAGTTTTAGGAAATTTTGTCCTCTTTAAAATTGGAAATAGAGTGTTCTCTGCTAGGACTCATCAGGAAGGAGTACAGACGAAAAACTGAAAACTTTCATGTTTTTTGGCACAGAAATTGTGCCGAGGGTGTTGGAGGTCGAAAACTTGGTTTCTGGATATTCTCACCAATATATACAAGATAAGGAAAAAAAATCTTCTCATGATTAATGTTTGTGAGACCCCCTTTTTACGACCCCGTTACTGGACTATAGCTTTATTCAAGAGAAAGTCAGAGATTCGATAGTGCCGTCAATTCTCTTTAGAGAACACAAGTATGCCGTAATAAATAAATATAGTCACGATATTAATTCGTATACGATGATGATATCTTCCATCAACGACAACAAGGTTCTAGGTCCAAGAAAACCCACGGTATATGTTTGTTTAGTTTACTGCGCACAAGGCGACAAGGTCATTGCGGAAACCGAGCGTAGCAGGCGAGCGATGATGTTCTGCCTTACTTTCAAGAAGACGCGGTTTCGAATCCCGGGTGCCCATCCAGATTTGGGTTTTCCATGGTTTTCCCAAATCACTTCAGGTGATTAATGGTATGGTTCTCTCTGTGTTTCCAATCTTTCACATCGTTATTTATACCGCAAGTAAAAAATCTCCAAACACAAAACATTATTGTTGCACTAATCAAAATGTTTCGCGTGTTGTTTTTGCAGCATCAACTCTGTTTCTTCGCCGACGTATCGCATATCTGCGATTTCTCTACTGCTGAGTCTCCTGTAGACTTTTGTGCTTGTGATGGAATGGTATGAGGTTGCATACCACAGCTAGCATTCTGTGATGGAATAAATGTAATTTGAAGGTCCTAACACTGTTACCTGGTTATCTTCTAAATACGAAGTACAGGTCTTCACCAAATAATAAAAGTTCTATTCATCGGGTCGTCACGTTCAATTGAATGAAACTACCGAGCGTGATGGGTTAACGGAATCGCTCTGGCTTCACATTCGAGAGGATCTTGGTTCGAATCCCCGTCTAACCATCCAGATTTCGGTCACTCTAGGCGAATGCCGGCATAGACCCTTCAAAAATTCCATGGCCAAATTCCTTCCCGTTCCTCGCTCCCGGACCTTTCACGCCTCTAATGACCTCGACAACAAAGCGTAAAGCAATATATATATATATCAAGGGAATCAACACTAATAAATGGCTAAAACTGTTCGTTTTGTCCATGACGCTGTGACTCCATACTCCCGACTTCGCTGCCGAACTACCAACGGCTAGAGATATTTCATTTAGATTAATTTTGCAAAAACGAAGTTATGTGCTTCATTTAATGACAAGTCTATTTAGTCAAGCAACTGTGAAGAAATAACATAAGTGAACGTAAAGTAGGAAGCGTCCACAAACTACGTGGTTCGTTCTAGGGCGGGAGGGGTTGGTTGGAAGGCTACGCTGGGCTACATTGGGGAGGGGGTTTTCGAGCCAGGCCACGTAGCTACCCATTCATTTCATTTTTCACAATTAAAATGAGGTACAGAACACATAACAGCAGGTAAATATTTATTTACGTCATCTCCACCCGTATGTAATTCACAATAGTCTGACAAGAGAAAACGGTACAAAATGTCTTCTGGAATCAAATGGGAAAAAGTTACGTGCTGCGTGTTATGTACTACATGAAAAGGGGGGAGGGGGGTGAGGCAAAAGTCAAGTCGGGCTACAAAATGGAGCTACATGGTATTTTATGGACACCCGCGTATGTATTTCGTTTGAATCGACATATTAATTATTGAGTGCTTATTACTTGTTTATATTCTTACTTGTTTTTACTAAATTCTTTGTCCATACGTATTTAAGATAAAAGTTTCATGTTGCATGGATCAGAATTAAAACTGATATTCCGCGACATAGAGTAACTTGTTAAGACTTATTTTTATGTTCTTTGCTTTCACTGACGCCATATTACTAAGGTCATTATTTCGGTTTGTGATTAGATAGGCAAATGAAACTTTCTTCTAGAGCGTAAGGAAGGAGTTACATTGAGCGTGATTTTATAACAATTGTATTTATTAAAGCAACTGCGAAGAAATAACTTGCATCAACAGTTCGTTCAAACAGTTCTTTTTTATGGCCTTCGAGGCTAGTAGGTTACTTGAATAACTACTTCTGCTATGAAATGAGAATATTCAAGTTTTTCGTTCATCAGTAATTTAATGAGCGGTCTGGTGGCTCAGTGGTTAAGGTGTCTGACTGGAGATCGAAAGATCACCGGTTAGAATCCCTGTCACAGCGGGGTTTTCAGAGACCCTTAACCCGACCTTCACCTCTGGCACAGCTTGCTGTGTAAGGTGAAGTACGCTAGAACGCTTCCGTAGTTAGGACTATACCTCCCCTGAACCCGGTAAGGATTGCCGGGTTAGATTAAGGCGACTACGACAGGAACGGAATGCGCAGCCAATAGAAACCCTGTCATTACGATCACAAAGCATTATTATTAGTAGTAGTAGTAATTTAATACGTTCAACAGGTATTTCTCCAGTCACCAACATTTACTTGATAGTTAGTAACTTTGACCATAATTCAAATCATATGGGAACTTTTCAGAGGATTACAACTTCTAAGAGAAAAACGCGCCAAAGACCTACTCTATTATGGCACGCGGATAATTTATTAGTGAATAGGGCTTTTTACGACTAAAACAAATTGTTTGTTTAAGATTTGAGTTTAACACACAAAACTTTTCTCCTGCTATTCACCATTTAGTCCACTGCTGCCATCTAGCGTACAGCCAGACACCAAAGGGGTTCGTTTGGCCGAACAGCCGGGGCACTGTATAACGCAGCACCTGCGTGGGTCAGAGGCACCCGCCAAGCACACAGTCGCTTTAGAAGCGACAGTTTCAGTAGTTACCAGCAGATTATTTAATTCCATGAAAACAATATTTTTGTATCAGTTACCGAAATCAGAAACAAAAAATCAAGATGATATCATTCTGATATCAAATACTACACAGAAAGAGGTATTGTGAAATCGTATATATTATATCGTATGTTGGCCATCCTTCCATAGTGCTTATTACACAATTGTAATAAAAACACCGTCTATTAGCAACTGGTTTTATTTGATGTAACTCAGACGCGTTTCGCCCTTGTGGAATGGGGCATCGTCAGTGACTGTGGATGTATTTATACATGTTGGTGTTAACAAAATTACAATATTAATATACAAAACTAACTAAATAATAAACTACATTCTACTTACGACTTATGGTTGAGGCAGTTACATGTGGTCAGGAATAAACTCCATTTGCACTTTTTGTTGACGTGAACTGTAATTATGGTTCCACATAAGTGCAAATGGAACCTTTCCTGACCCACCTGTAACTGCCTCAACCATAAGTCGTAAGTAGAATGTAGTTTATTATTAGTTATGGTTTGTATATTAATATTTTATTTTTGTTAACACCAACATGTATATCATCCACAGTCACTGACGATGCCCCGTTCCACAAGGGCGAAACGCGTCTGAGCTTACATCAATAAAAACCAGTTGCTATAGACGGTTTTTTTATTTACAATTGCGTATATATTATGTTCACATTAATAGACTCTTTTTTCATTAAGTAATTGATTCATCGGGTTTCAAAACACTGTGTATTGAAAGTATACGACTACAAAGACGAGTAATTACATGAAAAGAATATATAACTCACCAAGTTTAAAAGCCCGTCTGGCGTGCACGCTGAATGGCAGCAGTGGACAAGATGGTGAAAAGCAGGATAAAAGTTTTTGTATGTTACAATAGATACGCAAAACAGTCTTGCTATTCAGCGACGAGGCGACTTTTCATATGACTGTAAAGGTGAATCGTCACAATGTTTAGAGTGTGGGGTATTGAATTGCCGCATCCTTCTGTGGAGCTGGAAAGGGATTCGCCAAAAGTAAATGTCAAAGAGAATGCTGTATGGCCCCTTTTTCTTCATCGAGCAGACGGTGACCTGGTGTACCTGGATATGCTGCAGGTGTGGTTGTTTCCACAATTGATTGCTGACTCCTTTACTTGCATCCTACAACAACACGGGGCTCCACCTCACAGGAGTAGAAATGCCCGCGACTTTATCAACAGAGAACTGCCACATGGCTGGATACGGCGCTTTGGTCCGAGTGATGTTCCTATGTTGTCAGGGCCCCCAGGTAGCCCAATCTGACCCCATGTGATTTGTTCTTGTGGGGTTATGTGAAGACAAAGTTTATGTACCCACAATGCCAACAGCACTGCAAGAATTATAGGAACGGATCACTGGTGCTGTGACGGACATTGATAGGAATATGCTATCGTACGTATGGACGGAACTGGATTACCGTTTGCATGTATGCCGGGTGACTAAGGGCGCGTACATTGAACATTTATACTGTGTACCAGAAACCTGGTGAGTTTATGTACCTTTTCATGTATCACTCATGTTTGTAGGTCGAATACTTTTCAATGAACAGTATTTTGTAACCCAATGAGTCATTTAGGCTGACGTCGTATACTTTCAACACGGGTAGAAACGAAAAGATGACCATGATCATAAGCTGGCACTCGCTTTCATGCAGAAGGGTGTGGGAACATTTCTTTCATAGATAAAAGGATCAAGTATTGGAATAAATTATGAAGAAAAATGATGAATAATTTATCAAAAACGCTGCAAGAATTTAAAATTAAAATTTCCTAGAGGCCTAAACTAGGCGAGTTAGCCTAAAAGAATGAATATAAATGGGTCTGTAGGGAAATTGCCACTGGAACGAGCGCTTCATAGCAATCGAATCAATGTAATTAACTAACTAACAGCTCAACAAAAGAATAAATCAAGGGTACAAGGGAAGGTTGATTGTGGAAGACTCTGGCAGAGGTTCCCTGGTATCCATTTATTGTTCCTTCCAATAGTTAGTCATCGAAGTCCGCCGTATATACACAATGACGTAGGGGCATATATAGTAAAAATTGCTGCCAGGTACACAAAAGTCTTCTGAAATATAGGTGAAACTGAAGGAGCCGTATCCCGTTAGAGAAGAAGAGGGACCACATATTTCCTTGATAAATAAAGTGCACTGATAATGTAGTACGAAATACCAAGTGAGTGATTCAGTGTTTCGTGTCCCGTAGTTTTTGGCGCAGTCATAACATCGGAATGTAGCCTCGAACTTCAGAGTGATTGTTCTCTCCAGGTACGGCTGCTAACGGTAGCAATAAACTCGGCAGGGTAATAAATAATAACATGACTCAGCCTTCCATTCAGATTTAAAACGCGAGGATAATACAGAATGTACTTAGTGTTTCATGACTATAGTGCGGACAAAGACAGTACTTTGGGTGAGCGTTATCCTGTGTTTCCGCCGTTAGAGACTAGCCAAGTTCTTTTCCATCCACGTCCTCTGATTTAGACACTATCCCTTCTGGGTATTACAATTCTCACAAACAGAAGTATAATACCAGAAATGGTAACTTAAATTAAACGGACATAAATGTCACACTGGCGCAGTGTTAAATCTTTGAACATACGCTGCTAAAACCGATCGAAACAGTCAAGGGTTCATGCGCACATTAAAATATATATATATATTAATGTGTACGGGTAGGAAAGACAAAGGTTCAAAATTAGAACACAGTAAGTCACTAGTTCATGCACTTCATAAGAAGTTTGGACACCATGTTGCAATACTATCTACAGCTAATAGGCATTTTATTTTGCTGTCATCACTCTTTCGACTGGTTTGATGCAATCCTCCATCTCTTCCTATCTTGTGCTAACCTCTTCATCTCTACATATCCCCTACAGCCCACGTCCTCAATTATCTGCTTCATATATTCTAATCTCTGTCTTCCTCTACAGTTCTTACCTTCGACTGTTCCCTCCACCAGCAAATTAACTAATCCAGCATGTCTCAAAATATGACCTACTAGCATGTCTTTCTGTAAGCTTCTTACACAAACTTCTTTCCTCATCCATCATTTCCAAAACTCGTTCATTTCTTACTTTGTCTGTTCACTTAATTTTCAGCATTCTTATGTAGCACCACATTTCAAATGCTTCAATTTTCTTTCTTTCCGGTATTTCTAAAGTCCATATTTCGCTACCGTATAGTGCTGTGCTCCACACATAGAGTTTTAAAAGTTTTTTCTAATTCCTAGATCAATATTTGAAACTGAAAGATTTCTCTTTTCATGAAAGCTCTTTTTGCTAGTGCTATTCTGCTTTTAACATCATTCCTGCTTCGGCCATCGGTTGTAATTTTGTTTCATAAGTAACAGAATTCACTTACTTCTCCAATTGCATTCGATCCTATTGTTATATTTAATCTACTAGTATTGGTATCATTTCTGCTAAATTTCATCACTTTAGTCTTGCTTTGATTTATATTCAGTCCAAAATTTTCTTTCAATATTTTGTTCATGCCATTCAGTAATTTCTCAATTTCCTCAGCCTTTTCTGCTAACAAGACAATGTCATCAGCAAATCGTAGCATACTAATTTTTTCTCCCTAAACACTTATGCCACATGGAAATTTTTCTTTTACTTTCTTTATTGCTTCCTCTAGATACAAGATGAATATTAACGGGAATAGACTACAACCTTGTCTCACGCACTTTTTAACTGATACTTGTCTCTCATGATTCTCTGCTTTTATTACAGCCACTTGATTCTTATATAATTTGTATTCTTCTATCTCGATACTTTAGACCTGACTTCTTTAAAATTTTAAACATCTTATCCCACCTAACATTATCATTTCTAAATCAACAAATGCCATAAAAGTATCTTCTTTTTCCTTGATCCGCCCTTCAAGTATTATTCTTAAAGCCAGAATTGCTTCCTAAACCCAAATTGCTCTTCGCCTACTATGTCTTCTACCATCATTTCCATTCTTCTGTATATTATTCTGGTCAGTAATTTTGAAGCATGTAATGTTAAACTAATGATGCGATAATTGTCACATTTGTCGGCTTGTGCTTTCTTCGGAAGTGTAAAGATGATATTTTTATTAAAATAAGTTGTAATTTCTCCTGTTTCATAACTTTTTGACATCAGCTTGAATAATCTCTCAATTCCTTCTTCTCCTAGGGATTTAAGAAATTCTGCAGCGATCTCATCAATTCCAACTGCCTTATTTGCTTTCAAGTCATTCAGAGCTCTATTAAATTTTGTCCTCAAAACAGGATCTCCTAAGTCATCAATATTGACATCGCCTTCGTTTTCCATTACGCTATTGTTAAATCAATAGTTTCTCAATGTATTCCTTCCAACGGTTAGATCTTTCGTCTGAGCTTAAAAGAGGTTTCCCATCGGCAGTTTTAATGTTCAGACCTCTTTTCTTCATTTCTCCAAAATTCTGTCTGATCTTCCTGTATGCAACATCTACTTTACCTACGGTCATTTTCTTTTCTACTTCCTCACACTTTTCTTCTAGCCATTTTTCTTTTGCTTTTTTGCATTTCCTGTTTATTTGATTTCTGAACTGCCTGTATTACTCTCTTCCTGCTTCATCCTGAGCATTTTTGTACCTTCTCCTCTGATCCATCAGTTCCAAAATTTCTTCTGTGATCCAAGGTTTTCGGGCAGCTTGTTCCCTAAAGCCTAACTAATGTTTCTTTACCAGCTTTCATTATTTCGGTCTTTAATGCATTCCATTCTTCCTCGGTTGAGCTCCTTTCAGAGTAATTTCTTAGACCTAAGTCTACTATTTCTGCAAATTTTTCTCTCGTGCTAGATTGTTTCAGTTTATTCACTTCCAGTCTGTTCTGATTATACTGCTTCCTTATTTGTTTAAATTTCCGCCTGCACTTCATTACTATCAAATTATGGTCAGAGTCTATGTCCGCTCCTGGGTACGCTTTACAGTCTAGATCTTGATTCCTGAATCTCTGTTTGACCATGATATAATCTAGCTGATATCTGCCTGTATCGCCAGGACGTTTCCAGGTGTATATCCGTCTTGCATGGTTCTTAAACAGTGTGTTCACCACTACTAGCTTATATCTTTCACGAACTTCTAGCAACCCTGCTTCCTCGCTCATTTCTTTCTCCTAGACCAAAACTTCCCACAGTATTTCCCTCTTTTCCTTCTCCCACTATCGCATTCCAATCACCCATGATTATTAAATTTTCCTCCCATCACATATTAGATTAATTCTTCAATTTCGACGCACATTTTCTCTACTTCGTCGTCATCTTCCTGTGACGGTGGCATGTACACTTGTACTAACGTGGTGGGGGCGGGCTTAGTTCCTAACCTCAACAAAATAATCCTGTCACTAATATTATTATAATTAATTGTGATGTAGCTAATATCCCAGACCCAGCTGCTAAACTCGTTTAACTGATAGTTATACACATTTTAATTTTTCACTCATTCAGTTTTTGAGGTAACTTGATCAGCAGCTCTGTCGATAGCTTATTTCAGATCTCAATCTCTTGGGTAAAAATGGAAACTTTTCAACTTCGTAATTCCTAAATTCAGCGAATAATATGTTCTCTCAATCATTCCACACTCTGTTCCCAAATCTTCCACCAAAATTAAAATTTCACGACACTGTAGAATGACGAAATTTTTTTGGCATTGAAGTCACGGGAGACGGGAGTGAATTGCGTATAGTAACGGGAAGAAACTGGCCCATTGTACTCGCTTGTAAACCATAGAAAACTGAAATCTGCATGGTGGGACGGGGATTGAGCTTGCTTCTTCCTCCCCCCCCCCCCCCCCGCCCCCTCTCCAAATGTTTGCTCACTCCACCAAGCTGGGATTCTATGTAGAGGTATTCAGAAGGTTGTGGTTAAAGAACGGAAAGGAAATCGGCGACGATATTTACGAAGGGGCTACCCCGGAAATTTCCTCTGCCATTCCCCGGGGGGAGGAAGGTTACTCCCGACGGTCATCGGATCTCCCTTCCCCTCTGCTGTCGGGCCCGGGATCATTTAACCCTCTTATCCCCCCCCCCCCCCCCCCCACACACACACACACACCCTAACGCCGACCTTGCCTGTTCACCGTTTTCCAAGACTCCGAACTCCGATCCCAGCAATACTTTGGGCACACGCAGCACCGAAGATTCACTATTATCGCTCAGAAGGAATATTTTGTTCCGTTGTCCCTGTGGCAACAGGGATTATGATACACGGCTCATGTTGGTGAAGTTGGCAGCAGTGTTGGAAAGTTTGATTGTGGAAACGGTTGGAGTGGGCGCGATGGGCGGGTTGTCTGTAATGCGGCCTTCTTGGCGCTCGGCTTATTTGGCAGTTAACCGGCCGGCCGCCAGGCAGCGTGGGCGTCGCTCTGCGTGGGCCCGCCTACAGCGCGGCGGGCAGATGGTCAACCATCGCTCGACCTCGGCCGGGGTCGGCTAATTCCGGAAGCAGCCGGAAACGGGTGACAGAGACCGGACGTTGGGAGTTTAAGGTCAGTCACCTGTCACAGAACACAATTTCTACCAACAATTTTTGCATTGTCAAGTGGAACGCTGAGCAGTAATTCAATTTGGTCTCACTATGATTTAATACTTCCTCATGACATGTATCAAGTCTAGTCTATTGTAGTATGGGACCCACATTTTGAGTATTAAATACAGGAATTGGAAAGGGTGCAAAAAAAGGGCTGCTGGATTTGTTTCTGGAAATTATCGCTGAGTGCAATCAGTAACAGGTATGATAAAAGAGCTGGAATGGGATTCATTGCAAAACAGGAGGAGGGTGAAGAGGATCATGGGAGTGTACAAGGCGTATATTGGCGATGAGGCATGGAGAGATATTGGTGTAGGTTTGAAAAGTAGTCCATTGAAGGGAAAAGATGACCATGACCACAAGCTGGCACTCGATTTCAGGCACAAGGGTGTGGGAAGAGTTTCTTTTTTAGGTAAGGGTGTCAGGGATTAGAATAAATTACCAAGGGAAATGATGAATAATTTACCAAAAACGTTGAAAGAATTTAAAGTTAAAATTTGTAAAGGGCAAATGTAGGTTGGTGGAGAAAAGGGGGAAGTGAGGGTGTATGGAAATTGCCACCGGAGCATGCGCTCCATTGCAATTTAATTAACTATTAAGTATCAACCAATCTGTCGCTAAGGCCCTCGGATGGCATTACAACAGCGAAACAGCACCAGCCAATTGACCTAAAGAAGGATTCTGGTAAGCTGGAACTAAATTTATAGCCAACTAAACAACACCCAATGGAAAATCGTGCCATTAGTATAGATGAAATTATACCCTTTCAACGCGTTGCGTGCGTCACATTTGCATCCTGTTGCCCCACTACCTTTGGCATGTCAGAGAACATGTTGATGTTGATGGTAGTATTTATGGGACGGTGAATATTTCTCCACTCCACAACTATTTATCATTTTTGAGACTTTTCCCTATTTTTAACAGTACACTGTGAAAACAGCTCTATTATTGTAATAAATGTTGGCGTATATTTAGAAATGCCAATTACTGAAAGATTCACTGTTGCCATTTTGTTCTCTGTAGAATATTGGAAATAGTTGATGAAGGTATCAAACGTGGTGCTAACGCTCTAGCAGCACAATAGAGATGGCACGGCTCTAATCCCCAACTGGTCATCCAGATTTCCCGAAATCACTCTAGGCGAATCCTCCGTTAAAAGGTCATGAACAAATTCCTTCCAGTTTATTGCCTCCAATCCTTTCCTTCCTCTAATGATCTCGACGCCGACGAGGTGTAAAGACGTAGAAAAAATTGTGGAATGGTATGGCTTTTTTTACTGACGAACTCTTCGAATTCCACTCCAGAACAGAGACGATTTTTACAAGTACCTCTCGACGAAATCAAGAAGCATGTAATGAGACTAAAAAACTTATAAAATTCCATGAGAATTTGGAATCAAAACTTAAATCATCCACTCTACTACAAAACAGTCAACGCCACCAGTGGACAATGTCGGCGGCCCGCGGAGATTCCTCCGGTCTCCGAACACTAAGCCAAATACCTTCACTCTGATTAAAAATAATAATTGTGGAATCAGCCTCAAGGTACAGTACAGGCATCAAGATCAAAGATGAAAGAAGAGTCTCCAGAGCCTTTGATCCGGAAGAGATGGATGCAGTAAGAAACAGATCACCTGGGCTTGATGGAATACCAGTTAAAATTGATTAAAAGTTATGGCTGCTGTTAAACAGCAAACTACTTCAAGTAATGAATGATACATGCCAAATCATCGCTTTGTCACAAGATTTTAGTGGAGGGATACTAGTGCTGTTACAAAAAGGTAGTCAGAAAAAAGATGTGAAAAATTCTATCAAAATTACATTACTTAAATCAGACTAAGATTTTAACTCGAATGCTAACGAAAAGAATATGACCCTATTCCTATTTAAGCAGGATTTTCGGTAGTTATCAATCAGGCCCAATATCACGACGAGGTATAGTTCGAGCTACGAATTTATATCGGGATGTTATCTCCATAGCTACTTGGTAGGTTTAGAAAAAAGCCTACGATCTCGTGGATCATCAGTATGTGCTAGAAGTATTTTTTAAAAATTATGGTTTAGTCATACGCTCACTGCAACTGTGGGAAAATATTATCTAATGTTTCTTCTTAACTTCAAATTAATGGTACAATGGTTCAAAATAACACGTTCTGTACGACAAGGATGCTTTTTGTCGATGAAGGTTTTTATTTTCTCAATAGCACCTCTAATACTAATACTAATAATGATGTAAACCGGGTAAGCTGTAGAGCATATGCTGAACATGTTGATTTTTATGTCACCTCATAACAAGACATGAATAAAATTACAGCACGATACAACTTTTCCAACTAGCAATGAATGGAAGAGTGAATGTTAATAAGTCTGTACTTCTTCACATTGGTAAAGGTCTCATAACCCTGGAAAAAACTTTTTAGGCAATGTAATAATCAGACATACTTTCCTAGGCATACAACTCGAGGAAACTCTGTTAAAAATGTTAACAAACAACTGGATGAACAGAGTACTTGCACGAAAACACAGTTTCAGGAGTCTCCATATGGTGCAGATGTCAAGAATGATAGCTACTTGCGCTCTAGACGAAATAGCTTACTTAGCTAAGATGTTAGCTGCGCCTGACCCTATTGCGGAAAATCTGAGGAAAGCTTTATGCTGGTTTTTGTGTTAAAATGAAGTTTCAAGATCAAATTTAAAACTTTGACTCGCCCACAATAGAAGGGTGGTATGATCATCATCAACGTGAAGGCTAGATGTAAGCCTCTGCTAATACATGCGATAGATAAGTTGAAAGATCGTTGTCGTGGTTATGCTGGAGGTTCGGTTACAATACTTACTGTGAACCTTTCAAGCTTCCGCGCACTCACTAGATTCTGGTTCTTTCTCTGACGGCCGCCAACCAACGTTAAGTTGGTAAATGAAATGAAAATGTACCTTCTTATTTGAAACACATGCATTTAAGAGTTAATAAGATAATCTCGCCAGAGCCGGCGTTAGGAGGGGGTAAGCTGGTCAAATGTACCCGGGCCCATCCGGCTGACGGGGGCCCCGATGACCGTTTGTAGGGGGCCCCCGATTGAAAGTTGTAAAAAAAAGGTCGCCCATTTGGCCAAGGGCCCCCAACTGGTTACGTTACTGCTAAGAACGATTACCCCGGGCCTCAAAATCCTAGCGCTGGCCCTGAATCTCGCTCCAACTCCCAACTTTTATGAAAGTTCGCTATTGGTACTTCGATCTTTTAAGACTACAGGTAATGTCTCCGATAAATTTAGACGGAATAACACGCACTCTTCTCATTCACACATCGACACCCTTACTAGTTCACAGACCATAACTATGGCTCACCACGAAAACAATATAAAATTCTTCAAATACTTTCTTTCATTACTAAAGTTCCTTCATATCACAAAAGAAATCACCTCCTACTAAATTAATGTTTCATCATAATTACTGAGCGTGAACACGCGATCTCGTCGACTCAACTGACTGTTCCTCTTCACGACGGACTCACCTACTCCACGACCAACGGCAGACTGACCACCCAGAAGCCTAGGTGCGTCTTTCTCCCAAACGCACCATGCTTCCGAATTTGGGGTTTACACCCCCGAGCTCACGGACCCGTCAGATGCTGACGTCACTAGACGACGACCAGTTTCAACCCATGCTTTAAAACTGGGTTCTACCTCCCTAAACCCACGGACTTGGCGGATGCTGAAGTCACCAGACAACCACGCAAACCGCCATTACTTAAAACTTCTCAAATTATCTTCCAAAGTAATGGGGAAATGCCGCTAACCCATTACACCCTAACGACTCCAGTTTCACATTCTCCGTTACAAGACATTACAAAGCACAAAGTATGAAAGCTCCAATATACCAAGACAACATAGGGAAGAATTTACATTATCTTAAAGTATATTTTTAAAGAAAAGTTATTTCCAATTGTACTCTTAATCCCAAGAACCACAAGAAATATTTAGAAGAGACTTTTGTTTAATGTCGGAATGAATAGTACTGAATTAAAATATCTTAACACTAATTGACCTCATGTATGGCAAGCAATTTTTAATACAGTCCTTCTATTTAAGATGATTTCTTTTTTGGTACAAAATAGTTAATGAGTTGATTTCGAACAAACTGTTCAAAATACGTCGCTCTGCAACAGATAGATGTCACAAATATGGTAACACAGACATCCTTCAACATCGCACGCTTTCCGTCGGCGTAGCACAAAGAATCTGGATACGGTTCAAATCAAAATTTGCACATCAGTGCGTAGAATTTCAGTACAGGGCAACTTCAGGCCCTATAATGTCCATCGACCGGCATGGATACAAAATGTAACAATATGGTTGGTGGGATACACTGTATTACATTCTATTGTCAGGCAGCATGAAAGAAATTATATTGTAGTGTACCACTTCATACAAGATGATTTTTTTTATATTTTTCAAAATTGTTTTGAAGGTTTAACTGTTTTTTGTTGGGCGCCGGTGAATATATCACGAAATCAAATTTGGATTTAATTTGAAAAGCATGTGTAAATACCAGCCTGGAGGAGTGATTATTGGCATGGATTATTATTATTAAATGAAACCCACAACTGAAATGTACAAAATACAATCACATTTATTCAATTCCCCCTTAAATTTAATGATTAATAACGTAATTATATTAGACATAAAATGAATTAAATGAATACACCGAAAATAAGACAAAATTGTCACATGAAAATTAAACTAGTTTGCAAGTAATTTATTGCTTCATCGGTAGTCTTTCCTCAAACCATTACTGATTGGGTGGTAACTTGATCAACTGTGGTACTGATTAAACTATTGCAATTGTTCATTTTGTCGTGGAAGATGTAGCGCGGTTGCTGAGGGCGATCAGCGACGTGGTTGTTGATCCAGACGTTTTGGCATCAGGCCGTTCGTTGTAGTTGATCCTGGTGGCGTCGTCCCGTTACGTCGTATACACCAACTCAATTTCACACCATTAGTTATACCGCTGCAAATAACTTATTGGGTGGGACACAATCATCGGTGCACTTCTCTACATGTGTGCTACCACCCCGCACCTGTGTTTGCTACCAGAGGATCGTAAGAGACATTTTTCTGACGGCCGGCCTCGGTAGAGTAGGGGCTAGGGTGCCAGCACCGCGTGCCGAAGGTCGCCGCTTCGGGTCCGGCCGCGGGCATGGGTGTTTAAGTAATGTGTCTGTGAATGTCATGTCCGTCCTGTGGTGTGTCTAATTAACTGTAAAAAATTCATCAGGCTGGCTGTATGGCCTAAGATGCCGAACCATAAAAAAATATTTTAAAAAATTCTAACCAGGAGGAAACCTTCTCGCAGAGGCCAGTTCTGCACGATGTAATGTTTGGCGCGGTTCGCCTGTCCAATTCACATAGGAAGCAGCAATATTTTTTAAAGCTTGATTGCTGGCCCACGAGTAGACCAAAAACTATTAAGTCAACGCAAAGTTTCCAATTATAATCATGATAACCGATTTTATCAAGGATTCTGCTAATGTTTCATACGTCTCCTTCATATCCACAGCGTATGCAACCGGGACTGATGTAACTCATTCTCATTGGCCCATCAGAAGAGATCTAAATGTGCTGTTTCGTCACAGTGTTCTGTGATTACAGTTAATTTGGTTTTAATCATGGGGTTAATAGAAAAGAACTGGAAGAAAAAAAGCGTGTAGACGCGAGGTTTTGATAGTGGCAGCAGAGTACAGTGAATCTTCCGAACGCTTGCGATATGTATATATTTATTGTTGTTATATATTGTTTCCACATATTTTTGGGAGTGTTTGGGGGAGGATGAGAGGGCTGAAAGCTGGAATTAGAGAAAATAAACTTCTTAGCTACAAAGGTTAATTTTTTGGCACTTTTCACCTGTATAGCCCACCAGAAGAACTGTAAACGCTAAAATAATCCTTTTCATTCCTCCAAATTATTGTAAATTGATTTTAAAAAAATATGTGGTGGGGGCCCTCACCCGAAAACTGTGGGTGATGGAGGTAAATGGAGGTCATATTCGAATTCGGAAGGTCATTTTACATAACAATCAGCAGCAATGGTTTCAGGACCGATTGTCACGTAGACCATTGTAATCAGCAGCGTGCAGGGGCATGAATGCTGCCCAGAGCGCTAGCCCGTGACGTCACGAGCTTCCATTCATCATCATCAGATTGGTGCTCAGTCTCAAGAAGGAGAAATCACAACGGTCACGACCAAAGCAAGGAGCGCTCTCGAAGTAACGGCGAGTATTCTTTCCGTGGATACCGCGAAAGCCTTCTCACCCAGCTGCAGTCCACTAGTCTGCTGGGCAGTAGCTTCGGTGTCGTACGGCCAAGCAACCTAGTTCATGGAAAATTAGCGACAAATCTGTGAAGCGACGGCGGACTGAATCTGATCGGGCATCTGCCAGTACTGGACCGTAGAAGTTGACATTCTGATGTTTTGTTTTGCGCTTTGGAGTGTAAATATAATTCGTAATTGTATCACGGATTTCAGGGGCTTTATTTCAGATACATTCCAAGAAAAGTATAGCAAACAGCTACAAATTAAAGACATAATAACTGGCGACGTGTAGGGTAAATGTAGATGGCGTTGGTGAAGGGAAATTATATTCTAAAGATTTAAGATATTAAAAAGGCGACGATAATAATAAGAAAGGTGTTTATATATGACTGCTGAAATTGGCACTGGAGCATGTGCTATATCGTAATTAATTATCTTTTTTAAAAAAATAACCATTTCATACGTAAGAAAGGGGAAACGTTTCGTATTATTAATAGCTCCAGAGACTGGAATAAATTTTCTAATGATATGCTGAACAAGTTACTTCAGATACTAAAAATTTTAAGTGAAAATTTACATAATGCGAAACCATGGATGCAAGAAAATTGTAGCAGGTGATATGGTCAGAGTTGACTAACAATAATAAATAATAATACTCTACCAGAGGTCTGCATCAAGCTAAGGAAGCGTTAAATTGAAACACAGATTCGAATCGAATACCTCTCTATTGCAAGATACATTATCACTGATGCACTATCAGTTTGATACTGATAAGTCACTAATTTCTTAATGTAAACAAAGATTTAGGAAAAAAGACACGTACGGGATACGATTAGCTCTGTAGTAATAACGGGGCCTGGTGAATGAGCAGTATGTTTTGGTCCTCCATACGTGAGGGCGCGAGTTTTATCCTCCGTCTGACCAATATTATTTTTAATAAAATGTATTTTCCGACTTTTCCCCAACATTCGTCTTTGGCTTTAATCGCCACGCTATCGAAGATTCGAAAACCCCAACAACAACAAAAAATCATTTTGTATTCGCCCATCTGCCGACTGTCACACCGTCATAACTTTGAACCATTTAACTTAGTAGACTGCAATAAGGCACTGCTTTAGGTCTCACTTCAACACGATTACAACACAATACTCCGAAAAATCATTGAGGTGAAAATAATTGCAGTGGTTTTAGAAGGGTTCCATGAAAGTATTTCCTACAAATAATAATCTTCATGCAGATCAAATGAAAACTGTCCACTCGCAAAATGTTTCCATTTTTTTCCAACGATGTGTGGAAGTTTCTGGCAAAAAGTCATGATAAAAATACCATTCTCTCGTTTATTTCCGAAGCTACTGAAGCGAAAATTGTTTCAAAATTTTCAGTAAGTTGTATACCAATAAATGTTACAGGAAAACTATAGCGATCTTCATGCAGATAATGGTTTTCGCAAAATAATTAATGGAGTGATTTTTTTTTTTAAATATTTGATACCTCAGAAAGATAATTTATTTAGATGAAAACACACATATATAATTTGATGAAGAATTTCATGATTATTAATATGCCATGATAATATTTTTCTCAAAATCGACCCTTTCCTTGTTGTTAAGAAGAAAAACTCGCTGATGAAAATAAATTGAAAATGTTTAATTCAAAGCACTTAATATGTTTGTAAATGAAAATAAGTTTTCTTTGTTGTTAACATGACATGGATAACCTCAGGAGAAAAATTGCTAATAATTCTTTTCAACTTTTTTTGTTATATATATATGAAGACAATTTCGGAAAAACGTATAAAGAACTCTATTCGAATTTTACTTGTTATTAATTTTTTAGAAAGTTATTTACAATTTTTTGCGAATTAAATTAAATATACGGAGCCTTCAGCGCATGAGAGTAATTCCAATATCGCAATAACAGTTTCAGAAAGCTGTACCAACGCAACCGGGATACCAGGGGTATAAAATCCCTCATTAAGATGGCACATAAACTTGTAATTTCCATGGATGGTTATGCCGAGAAACTGTCATCGGTTCATTGTTCCTTTAAAGTTTCTTAATCGATTTTGGTACATATTTTAACTGGGTCTTTATGGCTCGTCTCTGAACATTTCATTAGAGCTGGGCGAAGATTGTTGGTAAGAATCGGCGGAATTTGTTTTCTGGGGATATAATAGAGTACTGGTAGGGTTGGAAGTTTATACGCCATATGTAAGATGTGCAACCGTACCTTAACCTTGACTTTATCTTGCTAGTCACTAAGCAATTTGCATTTAAAGTCCTACCACGATTACGTAACGGTCAGTTTTGGTGGCAATACTTCCTGCTGTACTCATTGGTGTATTCAAGTCATAAAGCGCTCTTAGGTTATACCGCAGTTACCTTAGTTACACGACGCAAGGAATAAAAAACGATAAAACAGACGATCATGATGGTAAGAGCGATTGTGACTTACGCATTTAATTGTTGTTTTTTTCTGTTTGCACTGTTCGTCCGAAACCAATTCATTGATTTTATTAGCGATCTGATTTTTGTGTTTGTACGTTTATAGACCTAAAACACAGGTTGACTCGTAGTATGTGAATTGTTTTTGTTGTTGTTATTATTAATTGCAATGAAGCTCATGCTTCGGTGGAAATCACACTTATTATGGCATTAGAAATTTGTTATCTTTAAATTGTTTCAGTGTTTGTGGTAAACTCTCGAGTATCTTCCTTGATAATTTGTTTCAGACCCTTAATCTCTTACCTACGAATGAATAATTTCACACGCTCTTATTCCTTAATCTCGTTGTGGGGATATTTCTTTTTTTCTTCTTCTCTTCGATACCCTTAACCACGAAAAGTAGTCCCGTGCATTCATTTCGATGCTTCTTTTCTTGACCTCCAGTAGTTCTTCATCCTTTCACTTTACTGTTTCCTCCTTTCTTCCGTCCTTATGTTGTTACATTTCCTCTTCTCCTTCTCCTAGAAACCCTTGAAATTTTGGTTCAATCTCGTGAAAGTTGCTTTATCTTGTATTAAATCTTCTGTTATTCCGATCTCAGTCATATCCATCTTTATTCCTTGCATCCACTGGTTGTCCTTCTTACTCTTGCAAACATTATTGATAATTATTTTTGTAAGTCTATTGTTATCCATTTTCATTATGTGGCCAAAAAAACTGATTCTCCTCTTTCTGATCGTATCTGACATCCTTTCAGTTTCTTCTTCTTTGTATAGATCTTTATTCCTCCGGTATCTAAACTCACCATTTTCCATTTTTAGTGGTCCCAAAATTTTTTTCAAGATTTTCCTTTCCCTTTTCTCTATCTCTTCTATTTCTCCAGTTTTCATAGATAACAAACATCTTGAGGCGTACAGACCTTCTAGTTTGACTACTATGTTGTAGTGTTTGATTTTTGTTTTCTTTTAGAGTTTCTTCTTACTGTATGTATCTTTAATCAGTTGGTATGCTAGTTCTAGTTTTCTTGCTCTTGAAATATTTGCTTCCTTATCAAGTCCATTAATCTGAATTACTTCACCTAGATATTGAAATCTATTGACCTTGTTAATTTTTTCATACTCTGTGTTTAGTACTGTGGGTGAATCCCTAATATTGGTCATGAAATTAGTGTTCTCAAAAAGAGATCTGAAGTCCATCTTTTCCTACTATTTCTTTCAGGTTGATTTTTTCAAGTGCGATTTCTATACTTCCAGAGAGGATTGCTATGTCATCAGCGAAGGCCAAACAGTTTACCCCAACCCCTTTGCGCTTATCTCTTGATGAAGTCTCCTTGAGTTTCTCTTCCCATACTCTTGTTACCTTCTCTAAAACGCAATTGAAAAGAATTCTTTTATTGTTTTCCATTGCTTTCATTGATTTAAACCGGTGAAAATTGATGTACTTCTCCAGTATTTGAGAATGCATTTTTCTTCTTTTGGTGCCGTCTGCTTAGACAATCCCAGTCCAGCCATCCGGATTTCTTTTCTCAAAATCACTCCAAGTGAATACCAGGAAGACCATGGCCGAAATCCTTCCCGTTCCTTGCCCCCAGTCGTACCTGGTCTCTAATGACCTCAATGTCAACAAGGCGTAAGGATATAAGAAACAAACATAAAATTGTCTACCATTGTGGAATAGTTTTCACCGTTGTTGGTTGATCTTATTAACGATGCGATGTCGTGGATGTAGAACCAAAGCTGGAGGCTCCGCGGTCAGCAAATTCTTCTTCGTCCAGATTGCCGATTTCCTTTCCTATTGCCTTGCGCAGCTAACTAGACCATTGTGCATGCCATGTTTTATTTAAATAGATAGTAAAACTTCTACCTACAAAAAATTCATTACTTGATTTATCAGCCTTGTTCTTCTCTTCGATATAGGCCAACTAAGGCCCACGAAAAGTAATCCCGTGCATTCATTTCGATGCTTCTTTTCTTAACTTCCAATAGTTCTTCATCCTCTCACTTTGCTGTTTCCTCCTTTCTTCTGTCATATGTTACTACATTTCCTTTTCTCCTTCTCCTGGAAACCCTTGAAATTTTGGAACAATCTCCTAAAAGTTGCTCTATCTTGTATTAAAACTTCTGTTATTCCGATCTCAATCATATCTATCTTTACTCCTTTGGATCCACTGGTTGCCCTTCTTACTCTTGTAAACATGGTTGAAAATTCTTTTTGTAAGTCTGTTGTTATCCATTGTCATTATGTGACCAAAAAACTGATTCCCCTCTATCTGATCGTGTCTGACATCCTTTCAATTTCTTCTTCTTTGTATAGGTCTTATAAATACAAAAAAGGCAAGATTTTCCTCGCACCTCTTACTGGTCTCAGAGTAAATCATAAACATTATGGCTTTCATTTTAGTAAAAATTGTTATATGCATAACAGCCAAGTCATCGGATTATTTAATTAGATTTTTCTATTTTTAAATAAACATTTAACAACACCAGGACAAGCCATTTTGTTTCAGAAAGTGAGGTGAATACACACTGTAGAGTGTAGACTTGACTCAGAACAAAATCTCATAATCTTTTCGTTAGTAAACAGCCACGAAACTTAGTCCTATTGTTAGAAGAATTGTTTTCGTGGGATAGACAGATAGATAACCTTAACCCTTTTTTCACCAGGCTTCAGGAAGGGTTAGGGCCGTCATGGTAAGTACTTGGTTACTAATCCTCCTATGGCCCATTCTGCGTTCTCTACCAACAAACAATACTGTCTGCCATAAAAGGTAACATCTAGAAAGGGCATCGGCGAAGTTAGATGGGCTCCCCCTCCCTTAAGCACTCTTGTTTGAAGAGTCACCGTAGGGGTCTCCTGTGCGACTGACCTACCCTATAGAACGGACCAGATGGACTTACGCCACCCAAAGCAAAAATGCTTGTCCTCTTGTTAGCAAGGCTTCTCTTGCAGCGTTTGAAGAGACACCGCCGGGGTCATTTACGAGAACTTCCTGTCGCACATCTAATGCATACAGACAAGCATCCGCTACCCAATAAATGAGATAGGGTATCTTGCCAATAGCTTGAGGTTAGACGCTGTATAGTCTGCCGGGAGCTAGTCTCTGATACTATAGCTTGTTTTCGTGGAATAAGGACTTCTCTTTCTATCACGGTAACAATGGACTTCGTTACGTTATCTGTCCACGAGATCTTTGGCATTCGTTAGTCCCATTTCAAAAGCCTGCACGCGTTTAATGGAAGAGAACTTCAGTCTCCAGGCTTCGAGGCCTTCCACTAATACTAAACAGCAAAAGAAATTTCAATACTCGCCAGCGAGTGCTGGATTGCTGGCCATGACTACACACAAGAGTTTTAAGATTTTGGAGTGTTCTATCCTAGTTTGTTTGGAGCAGATATTTTACCACTTTTTTTCACTGGAAAATAAAGACGCAAGAAGCGGTCAGAATTTTCATTTTTATGCTACTACCTATGAGCTCGAAATTTGTCTCCCATATCGACTGAATCATTTATTTGAACAACAAATGCTAAAATTATTCACAGTTAATGCTGTTTGTAGGTTTCGCACATATCAAGAAAACTTTTCACTTTGCTATTATTTTATCATATATCCTGCACCCGCCAGTGTCGCTCGGCGTGCTGGTGTACCAGCCGTCAATATTGCGTTTTTTGACAGTTTCCCCGCAACATCCCGATCAGCGAGAGGCCCTATTCACATTTGGCTGATTATTAAAAATGTTGTAACTATTGCTAGTTTCTTATTGATCTAACTTTTATATCGAGGGTAACAAACAAACTCTTTACTATTTCACCCACGGTTCGTGCCAGTACTGCATGATAAACATTTATTCCACATGGGTATCTCAATCCAGCTAAATCCCTGCGTAGGACGAAGCAGTACCAAACTGCTTTAAACACTACACAATTATTATAAAAATGACCCATATAATAGGAGGAAAATATTTACAGTAAATATGTATGACATTGCTGGCCGAAATATCGCCGAAGTGTTCGGCCGCCCAGTGACAGAGTTTTATATTTTACCTGCATGCGTCTCTTGTCTTAGCTACACTTACTTAACCCGGTAATCCTAACGGGTAAAGGGGACCTACAGTTTAAGGTTAAATCCGAAAGACGGAAGCGTTCTGGCGTATTTCACATTACACAGCAACTTGTGCCACAGGTGAAGGTTGGGTTAAGGGCTTTTAAAAATTCATGCCGATACTGGGATTCTAACAGTAAATGATTAGTTTGTACTAATGATGTAGTGGTATTGTATTTGCTTAAAGTGCAGGGAAACCTAAAAACCATCGACAGTTTGAACGATACGATAACGACCTTATTTCAGCACAGATTGACCTAGTCACTCAGATATTCACAGTATTATTCGTGGCAGTTTTTGCTATTTTGATCCGATAAGTTTTTGAGTGTTAATGTGTTTTGTCTGGTAGCTCAGTGGTAAAGGCGCTTGATTTCAAAACTTTGCTGCTCCAGTCCTGCTTTCGACTTCCGGTGGCTGCAGGAATTTATGATAGTTTTATTTGATCCTGTTAGCTATGCCAGGTCATTCTGTGGTTCAGATTTCACCTTAAACTATAGGTCCCAAGGAAAGAAACTCGCCATCCTACCTCTGACGCATTGGCTTCGTATGTCTTCTTCGGGAGGATAAAACCAACACTCCTCAGTCAGAGGCATGGTGTATGCTGGCCATAAAGCAATCTTTTACCTTATAGTCTCGTGACACATTGAAAGTCCTCGATAAACATGGTGCAAAATACGTAATGGTGTTAAAAAAAAAAATGTTTGTTTGTGTGTGAGAGAGAAAGAAAACAGCCATAATTTGTGTGGTTTTAACGAACCCGTGACAGAGTTTTAAGTTTCACCATATTTCTCCCATTTCGTGGGTGACTATATAATTTGTAAAGCGCAATTCGAGGCTTGGAGCCCTAACAAAATCCGTCGCGGGCAAAAGACAGGCGTTACCACAGAGGAAGATTAGGTTAAGTAGCCATAAAAGCCCATGCTATACAGGGATTCGAGTGGAGGACCTTGAACTGGCAAGTCAGGCAGCCCAAAGCTACCACACCGCTACACTACAGGAATCTGGGACGGATTTACCCTTGCCGTTATTTTCTGTTCGACTACTGTTGGTGTAGTTGCAGCTTAAAGAAAGCAATTTTCACAAATGGTAAGGATATCCCAAGTCCTATGGCATCCAATCTGCATGGCGTATCACAAAACGACGGTCATACATCATGGCGGCAGGGCCGGAGTTACGAGGGGCGGGGGGGGAGGGGGGTGAGGGGATAAGTGGGTCAAATGTACCCCGACCCTGTGACCTGCCGCATGGCCCCCCGGCCCAAGAAACCACCCGGGCAGTGGTAGAGCTAAAGAGGAGTTCGGCTATGGAACCGTCCCGGCATTCACTTTAAGTGATTTCGGTAAACCATGGAAAACTGAAATCCAACGCGGATCTGAACACCCGAATGCTATACCCGAAATCCTGGCTCAAAAGACACCAAGCTTACGCTGAATTTTACGTACCTATCCGACCATCAACAGTGTCGTATGCCCTCACTTCCTACGCACTGAGAAAAGGTTAGAAATTTAATTGAGAACTTTCGTATACAATCTGGTGATTGGGAATCGTGCAGCACCATATCTCCTAATCAGGCCACAAAGACCCTATGGTGAAAAGATTTTCACCACAGGGTCTCGAATTAACTACACCCGTGACAAGCACCGGACGCCATCATGACCTGAGCCAACGGGGCTGGCACACAGGATGTATGTACTTGAATAAAATAAAATTCATCCATTCATCTACTTTTGATTTACGCACATTTTTAATTTCACTCTTTTACTAATTGAAGCATTTATCTAGTCGATTCTATACAATAATTCTTGGACTGCAGAACGTCTTTGCTAGCGTTTTATAAATGTTTGCATAAAGTTTCCTTAGAATTAATTATTTGTGATGATTATCAAATACATGGACAACGGGAAGCTATAGCTACAACGAAGTCGCAGAATCTACAACTCTTATACGAGCGAAATGTTTAGTTTTCCTCTCATGTGTACAGTCAACACAAAATGAATAATATATTAAGAATGGAAAAGTCACTGCATGGCGTTCTATTTAAATTCCTTAATATTTATTACAGATCAAAAGACCATTAAAATTCTCAAGGTACCATGGTTAAAATTCGATCCATACAAAGGAGCATACTGAAACGTGAAGCAAATAAACAATAAAAGCGGGCCCGAATACCCGTCCAGATTTTGGTTTTTCCCGACACCTCTTCAGGCGAATTACGGGATGTCTCTTCAATAGTCCATGCCCAAATTCCTTCCTGGTCCTTCTCTATCTCTCTATTCGCTCGCATCTCTGATGAAGTCGAAAAGCCTTGAAGCCATAGAAAAAGAAAAGAAAAAAAGCGATGGAAAAATGTTGTGAAACTGACGGGATGAATTTTGTATTATGATAATGCCGAAATTATATTATTCAGTTTTCTTGGTCTAATATCTGACAAACAATATGTGGGACAGTTTCGTGAGTATCACATTTTGAAATTCTGCCACAACAATTTCCAGTTCAGGCAGTAGAAAACGTAGTCCCATTGCGGAAAGTTGATGCATGTTTTTAAAATATGTTAATTTCCTTTAAAGACAGTGAACGGCACGGCTAAAGTACATGTAGTTAAATGATGTTTAATGGAAATAATTTTCAAGCATTACGAGAAAAAAGAATTTAAAACGTGATATGATTTGTTATTAGACGTAAATCATACATAAATGTAGCTAAATTATAATAGTGAGGTAAACAACTTTTAATGCAATAATACATCTACTAGTTACAGGCAAAACAATGTAAGTAATAGTAAATTTTTCTTTTCCCGAAAACCATATTTAAACCATGTTTAAATTAACAAGAGGGCTCTCTTTTTGAAAGCGTGATGTAGGAAATGTAAAACTGCCATATCATACAAAATAGCCTTCCTGTCGGTGAGGTTAAACAGTTTTTGTTTACAACGTCACGAAAGAGGAAACAACCGTATGTATTGCCCTCCCACGTAGTTGAAGCGCTACGCAGATGGCAGCACACTTCAGGCTGAAGACTGAGTTGCGAGGCAGATAGTGACACCTAGTAGATGAACGAGAAACTACTGGCGCCGAGTTGCATCGTGCGACCAACATGGCGGTCAAGGCCGTTTGTATTTTGACTGTTGGCACTTCCTGCAGTCGCAAAGCGTGTCTCCGCTGTCTCAGTAGGTGGCGCGCTCGTTAATTAATAGCAGGGAAACAGTAGTACTGTGATTCCAAGCGATTTCTCTCTGCTTTGTGATACGAAGTCCAGTCTTTACTTCCATTAAGAGCTTTGTGAAATTCAACCGACTTTAAAAAGTCGGAGCTAGCACACATCCCACAGCGAATTGTTAAGAGCAAAACTTGTAATTGGATACATCACTTTTTTGTAAGGCTGCAATGAGAAAGCAACATGTAAAAAGAAGCTCTTATGCTGTTGATTCATTATTAATAAATTAATCAGGCTAATTTACAAGCCCAGGAATAATCGACAGAAAAAAATCTATGGTCCACCTGGACGAAGTCACGGGCAAATATAGCACCTTGTCATTCACTTACTATGTAATAATACTTCTTAAATAACAAATTTCTGTTACTTCTTCTTCTTCTCGTGTCGATGACGGCATCAAATATGAGGCAGTTTTTCCGCCAATGCGATGGCTTTTTCAGTAGCTGATTGGAGGTCAAACTGGGATACATTCATTCAGATTTGTGGACAAGACAGCAGATGTACCATGGTTTCTCTCTCCCCACACAAACATGTGGTATCTGGCTGATCTCCCAGGTATCCCCATGAGGCAAGGGTATCTTTGGAACGATCAACTCCAACTCGAAGCCTCTTTAGTGACTTCCATATGGGCCATTTTTGTTCGGACCCAGATGGTAGAACCTCTTTTGGCTTGATCCACTTGATATCATGTTGCGTCCACAGCTTCTTATACCAAAACTGTACTTCTTCCTTGTTAGTGTTTTCCCTCTGTTCTAAACGTCCCTGTTTTACTACATAACTTTGTTTACCAGCCGACCAACAGCATCTTCCTCCTTTCTCCGTCTTCTGCAGAGTGTAGGAGTCATAATTTGTCTTTGAACGTTGTTACTTATGTTCTGTGTAATTACTCTTCATGTGATTGTGATTTCTGTGTTTCATGCGCAAAACTGGAGCCGTCCAACAATTCGCATCGATAATTACCAGAAACCGATTTTAATTAGTAATCAGCGTGGCAGGTAATTCAAACTTGAGGTTTGAACTAAGTCCCATTGTACCTACCCGATCCAGCATATCGCTGCTTTAACGCTTACGGCCAATTTGGACAGTTTGTTCCTACACTGATATCTTTGCAATTTCTAAAACGAATTATTAATCGAGTTGCAAGAAAGCTTGTAGAAATATTTGAAAATAGTTGACTTTAAAAAATACTCAGTCGAATCAGGATTTACAAGTAGATAACGCAATTCAGTATGTATTTTGTAAACCCAGGAACCACGAGCATCATAATTTAACCAAATGAAATTTGTTTTATGAAATCGCGTAAATATGAAACTGGGATTAGACTACTATTACCGGAATTAGGGTTCTTAATATAAATTACCAGCCACTTAAAACTTAGCTTCATTTATCACTGTTATTCAAGTATATTATGAACCAGTTGTAGCAATATTTCCAATGGCTTCCACAACTCTTAAAGTTAGTATAAGCTCCATAAGTGGTCCTGACATTTGGGAGGACGCTGATCCGATTCATTTTCAAACCATCTAAATTTCAATTTTCCTTTGTATCCCGCAATCATTCGAAGCGAATGCCAGAATGGTTATTTCAAAACGCTTCGGCTGAATTCTTTTCCGTTCCTTGTTTCCTATCCTCCTCCATCACTAATGACTTCCACACTGATGAGGCGTAAAACAAAAAACAAAACAAAAATATTTTATGGAATCACTAGCTTTGCCCAGCACGCGCTGCAATGCCTATTTTTCTTAGTGGTACACATACGTAAAGTAGACACATTTACATGTACGAAATAAATGAAAGTATATGGGCTTTTGTGCATAAATTAAATTGGAAAAAGTTTATTCTAGTGATTTAAAATTCTGATACTTTAAGTCTTTTGATCGGATTGTAATAAACATTCTCCAACACCAGCCATTTTGGCAGATTTCTATATCGTTTTGCAGGTACATGTACAACACGGAAAAGTTCACTTGCAATTTTTTCTTAAGTTGGGTGGAGGGGGAAAGCGGGTGCAGTTATCTAAACAAAATTTAAACATCATTTTCACTTATTATAAAGGAAAGTTCTTTCGATTAAAATAAAAACTGTAGATTCATGTGTCGTCACAAAATCATTAAAACAATTTTTAAAATTCAAGTTGGAATTTCTTGGTCAGCAATTTTTCGATCGGAAGTGGTCCAGCGCTGTTGGACAGGAAATTTTATGTACTCCAAGAAAATCGCTATCTACCAAATTAGACAGCCAATTTCTCCACCGTTTTTCGAAATATTTGCAAAAAACTAATTGATTTTAAGCGTAAATTTTGCTTAGGCAGAGTGAAGGAGGAAAGTGGGTGGTTTTTTTTTTTTTTTTTTTTTTTTGTAAACCAAATGTAGGCAGTATTTTTCTCTTTGTTATAATGTATACATGTGCAAAGTTTCATGTAGATAAAAAAAACTGTGAGTTTGTGTAAAGAACATTCGAAATTAAGAGGGTAGGGAGTAAAGGGGGAGAGGAGTTGGATTTTTGTAAACCAAATGTAGACAGTACTTTTCTGTTTGCTTTAAAGAATACATGTGCAAAGGTCCTACGGAATCAGATAAAGAACATTGACAAAAATTAATGGGATGGAAAGAGTGAGAGGGGTTGGGTTTCTGAAAATCAAATCTAGACTATTTTTATATTTATTTTAACACATAAGTGTGCAAATGACCATTTAAATAACATGAAATCTGTGGATCTGTATAAAGAACGTTTCAAAAATAAGTGGGTGGAAAGGGGGAGAGGCGTAGGGTTTCTGAAAACCAAATGCAGACACTATTTTTCTGTGGTTTTAAAGAATACACGTGCAAGTGACGTCGATATAGGATAAAAATTGTAGGTATGTATAAAAAATGGCAAAAATTATGGGGGTGGAAAGGGGGAGAGGGGTTGTGTTTCTGAAAACCAAATGTCGACAATACTTTTCTGTTTACTTTAAAGTATAAGTGTGCAAAGTCCAAAATCTTCCTTCAGTATTTGGTTCATGATATTCAATAATTTCTAAATATCCTCAGCCTGTTCTCTTTACAAGACAATGCCGTAAGTAAATCGTAGCATACTCCAAAATTATAAACAAAACATGAGGCGGTAGAAATCGTTCAGCTCCCCGCTCATAAGAATATATATATATATATATATATATATATATATATATATATATATATAACAGGATGCCAACGCGTATAAATGCAAAATTACATGTACAAATGGACCAGCCAAATGTTGTCTGCAATAACACACGCATTGTGATTCCCGCGCCATAGAAGAAAACTCCACGAACCCCCCCCCCCCCCCCACCTCACTCCCACCCTCCCCCTCCTGTAGACCTTCAGAGCATTCATAAGAAAAAAGTACCATTATCATTATTGATTACACCACTTAACCAAAAACTATTTGACATGTTTTACAAAATTATCTGATTTTAGTTACTAACACAAGCACATATTAGTATAGCCAGACAATAATATTGAAACCAACCAGGTCTAAGTGAGTGAGTTCCTAGTAGGAAGTAATGTTTGGGAATGTTCACTACTAATAAAAACGGAGTTACCAGTTGCGACAGCAGTTTCTAGGCATGACAGAATCATATCTACGCACACGCAAATGTCAGTGTATCGTTCTGTGTAAACCACGGCAACAATTTCACATCTCCTTAACCATCTGCGATGGCTGGACCAACAGTTTTTGCGTGGAATGTGAATCACAGTTCACATCACATAGCAAGTTTTATGAGAAGTTTAGGTGAGATTGTGGGTATGTAATGTAACCGGAGACCTCCCCGTTCCCTGCCGGAATTACTATTTCCCGAAACATCAAGCAGCAACAGGTAGGAGAGACAGAGGTGCAGCGCTGCTTGTCTATACTACAGGGGCGAGCCGCATTGTGACGGGTTTTTTTTTTTTTTTTTTTTTTTTTTTTTTTTTTTTTTTTTTTTTAATGGCATTTGGCAACGGAGGCCATACAGCCAGCTCTATGTAATTATTGCAGCTCTCAGTGTGTATTATTCCAATGTATGGACGCCACAGGACGGACAGGACAACCACATAGACACACAACACTTAAACATCCATGCCCGCGGCCGGATTCGAACCGGCGGCCTTCGGCACGTGGAGCTAGCACTCTAGCCCCTACGCTACCGAGGCCGGCCTTGTGACGGGTTTACTGGTAGGGAACTTCTTGTTGCCGTGTTACTCCATTCACCAAATGCTATTTTGTACTATAAATCTTTAGCAACCGCAGGAAAATCTAAAATGCAGAATATGTAATAACAAGTAGTCCCAAATTTCAAATTTATTTTCTGTTTTCCTGTCATTAGACTGTCGATCAATTTGATAAAATCTTCCATTTTTTCCTACCCTTAGCAAAATCTTCTTAACATATCCCTTACGAAGTATGTCTTCAGTTATCAGCTTCACATATTCTAATTTTTTAGCTCCTCTATAGGTTTTTCTTCCCAATTGGGGCTTCACAAATTTATCATTCCCTAATGTTTCAAACTGTCTCTTCAGTCTGTGAGACTCTTTCACACATTCCATCCTCAACCACCGATTCCGAAGACGTTCATTTTGCTTTCCATCTATTCATTTAACTTTCAACATGTTTTCTATGTCACCACGACCCACATCCTTCAGTTGTGTGTGTGTTTTTGTTTTTTGTTTTGGTAATACTGAAAGGAAACAGTCACTTTCATAAGATGCTGTGTTACATAAATATAATTTAAAAAGTTCTTTCTGGTTCTTGGATGAATGTTTAAAACTACAATATTTCTCTTTTCGAGTAACGCACTTCCACTTGTATCATTATACTCTTGGGATCAACCTGTGGAGCGTGCTAGGTGAGCGGTAAAGTTCTGGCCTTGCATTCTAGAGGATGCAGGTTCGAATACCCGTCCAGTCATCCTTTCTGTTTTTCATGGTTTCCCCAAATCATTCCAGGCGAATGCTGGGATGCTTCCTTTAATAGACCATGGCCGAACTCCTTCCCGTTCCTAGTCTCCAGTCGTTTCACGCCTCTAATGACCTCGACGTCGATGAGGCGTATAGCCATAAGCAGCCATCCAAGTGAATGCGGGGATGGTTTCTTCAAAAAGGCTATGGCCGAATTCCTTACCATTCCTTATCCCACTCATTTGCCGCCTCTAATGATCTCGACGTCGACAGAGCCTAGAGCCATAAGCATAAAATAAGAATGGGGTTCATTCTGGCGGGGGCCACCATGTATATCATATTATGTTCAGTCAAAGTTATTCTTAAAATTTCTGGTAACTTCATGACATTTGCCTTTAGTTCTCAAGTTTCTTCTGGCAATATTTTTTCATTCGATTTTGTGAATTTTTCAGTGCACGTGCTTTTGCATACTAACAGATAAATGTAATCAGCAAATTAAGCATACTGATTGTTTCTTCTTGAACCCTTATACCATATACAAAAGTTTCTTTCATCTCCTCAACAGCTTCCTACATTAAAGTTAAATATCAGTTGGAATTGACTAAAATTATTGTCCTCGCACCCTTTTGAACCTGTGATTCTCTAATATATTACTGTAGTGATTGTAAAATATTCACCAATCTTCACACTGTATACATTATCGACATTTTGTCCCATCTATTATTGTCAAAACCGTCTATTGATGCCATAAAAATGTTATTGTTTTCCCCTTAGCACATCCTGCCAATATAAATCCAAAACTTAAATTACTTCTTTTCTAACTCGGTTTTTCCTTAACCCAACCAATCTTCGTTTATTACGTGTTCTACTCCCCATTTTTTTTTTTTTTTTTTTTTTTGCTATTATTCCAGTTATTAAATTTGAAGCATATGATGCCTGAATCACTCTCCGATATTTCTGTCAGCTTGTTTTTCCTTACCAAGAGAGATTTTTTTTTTTGACACTCTTCTTCAGATATTTTCCTACTTCGGCTATCAGGTATGTTTTTACTACCTAAATAAGAATTCTCTCACTTCTTCTACATCAGACCCTGTTTTAAAAAATAAAAAGTCACGAAAGAATGAATTGTGCCACTTTAATGACTCAATCACCAATAGCACACAGTAATTTCCGAATATTCCCCTGTCCGAGGAGAATAAAATTTAACGACATAGCCACAGATAAGCCGAAATAGTTTGTGTGGAGCCGTCACGTTAAACACAAAATTTTTAAATAGATAAAGGAGCAAGAGTGGTCTGAACCTAAAAAATTATTTATTACAGCAATAAATTATTATAAAATGTATTCCAACCATGTTTTCTATAGAGATTCAAATATGGCCAATATGGCAACCACTTTCGACAAAGTGTGAAGGTGCAAAATAAAATAAAAAGTGACTAAGAAATCCAGTTAGTCACTTAACTGCCAGCCAGTGTTTAATCCGTGTTGTTTCCACATCTTTTGTCTGAATCGTTGTGCCACAACTGCTACATCTGTCCTCCTTTGTTCTTCGCCCTTGGGGAGAAACTAATTGCAATCTCGGAGTTTAGGAGAGGAAGTAGGATGGTTATAACAGATGGTGGCTTAAATGGACCTGATATGCACTGGGAAAGAAACACGATTAATAATATAACTGAGCACAAAGTTCCAAACTGCTTACTAAAGATGGACGGAAGCTCTATTCAAGTGATAGAGGAAACCAAAGGGGGTAAAACTTGTTGGATGTCTTCCTAAATAAACCTTGTAATAGTTACTTGGGGTTATGGGTTGAGGAGGGAAAGCATGATCATAAAGTATTTGTGACAGCTAAAAGGATTCAGTAAATAAGTTGACTATGAAGATGAACATACAGGGTATAGTTACAAGTGGTCAGAATTAAATATATATTTCAGGAAAAGCTTCAGAGTACTAAGAGGGCACGGCACTTAAATAATAATGTATAAGTAAGACAATTAAAAAAATAATAATTTGAATAGTTGTTAAGAATTGAAAATAGTAAAGCAATGAAACAGCAAAGCAGTAGAGAATTTATGAAACAACGAAAAAAAATAATAATAATAAATAAACGACAGCAGCAAAGCAGGATGGTACAGATGCATTGATGAAGAACATTTTGCTATAGAGAAACATTGAATAAAGCGGATCGAAATTTTAATGACTAGATAACAAAGTAAAAGGGGAAAGAAGGCATTTAAACGTTTACGGATGATAATGGGAAAAATTTACCGAGGATATGAAACTAGCAAAAATATTAAGCATTTAGTTTGATGATACTATGAGAGACTATCGTGCATGAAAGGAGAAGAAATCCCCGAGGGGGGACATTTCCGCATTAAGAAATGAGCAGAGTACGAAATTATAAAAGGGTTCTGTGGCATTGAGAGGGAATTTTGTAGATTAAAAAATGTGATAGGGTTGGTACATATCGTATATTAGAAATATTGTTTAGATTGACTTCATTTTTACTTAGGGCTCTATATCCCACCAAAGTCGAGATTATTAGATGCGGGAGAGGTTTTTGGACAAGGAACATGAAGGAACAGAAGGAATCATGCCGGCATTTGCCTGGAATAGTTTTGGAAACCATGGCAAACGGAAATGGGGCTGGTCGGACGAGTATATGAACCCACGCACTCCCGAATGCATAAGCATTACCCATCATCCACCAGATTCGGTTATTTATATTACGTCTGGAGACTTCCTGCATACCTACGGACTGCAAATGAGCCATTGCAGTAGATGGTGTTACGTCTGGTTTAGTTCTCGGTGTGGTTTCGTTGAACCTGAATTTTATTAAAATAACAATAATCTGAAGTACGGGTTTATCTATACCTAAAATATATCTATATCGGTATCAAAAACATATACTCATTGTCACACATAATTTCAGTGAGTCAGCGATTCCACGTGAACAAAGTCACGGTTGAAATCTGTAATAAAGTTACATGGAAGTGGTAACTTGGACTGTCGTATGAAGGGACAATCGCGATTGGTTTGTCGTCAAAATAAACCTGACTGGATGATAGTATTTGAGGTGAGAGAGGAGTTGATTGGCAGCGTCTGAGCTTTTTGTTGCTACAGTCGATGTGGACGGTTTCAATTTGGACTCAGCCCGCTTTTAATTGGATGCCGGACGACATCACGCAACGTTGAGCAGGTGCTGCCTCCTGCCCGGATGTCGCAGTGCGTTCACGCAACACAATTCCGAAAAAAATGCGCCCGGTTTGGGAGCTGAAATATTTAATATCCCTATAAGACTTACAGTTCTATGCCTTGTACAAATCTGTGGCTGCTCTCTTCATCTCGAATGTGATAATAATTCCGTGTGCTCGTAATGACCTAGTGACATTCTGCCCCTGTCGTAGCCGCCTTAACCACCCCGGCAATCCTAACATGTACGGGTTACCTTCAGTTTAACGTGGAATCCGAACCACGGAAGCGTTGTGGCGTACTTCACCTTAAACAACAAGCTGTGCCAGAGGTGAATGTAGGGTTAAGGGTCTGCGAAAATCCCCGCTGAGAAAGGGTTTCGATCCCCAGTCAGACGCCTAAAACCACTGAGCCACCAAACCGTTCAGCTCGAATCGGATGATTATCTACTAGAATATAACTACTAGCTAAATTTTGCTATGGAATGACGAAATATAGAAACGAGCTTGCTGGTTAAAATAAGGGTCATCACGCAAGTTTCAGACCTGGCCAGTAAAAAGAAATCGTAACACTTTGTAAAAAATCCGGAAAATTTCTTAGTGATTTCTAGTATATTGTCCAGAATTAAAGATTCCTCGAACATTTATTGTGTCACAAGTGCTAAGTTCGGATGGATGTACACTAAATCTGAAATAAATACAAAATTCATGCTGTGATAGAATATTTGTGTAACAAAGAGAACAGGACAGTGTAAAAGTGGGTATCTGAACTTAAATGCTGCAGAACAAAGAATGAAAATGATCTGTAAATAAGATGACAGAAAAATGTAGACAAAGTGCACTCTTTTGCGATTTAACTGGCCCCTGGCGTCAGATGCTAAGTCGAGAAATTTTCACAATCTGACAAAAAAGTAAGGCACCTTACTTTCGTTCATTGAAGAAACCAAGCGGCGGGTGTTTCAGCCATCACTTTTAATGCCAAAGAGTGTTCGTGAGTTGGTGACTATACACTGATCAGCTACTGTATTGCGTTCGAAAGGTGTATCAGTATGCTAGTAAGTAGGTGGTAATAGTATTTTGTCTGATCAGTGTACCTTCTGCAGGTAAAAGGATGGCGTCTGCTTTTTTTTTTTTTTTTTTTTTTTTTTTTTTGTGATTCTGAGAGTGTTCTGATTCTAAAAGATGCTGAGAAAGAGTGAAACGATCACTTGGACATATCACGCAAAACATGTTAAGTAAATGTAAGCATGTATAAATGAAAGGATAAAATGTAAGTTGTTAAAAATATTGACAATACTCTTAATGATATGTCCCTCATTTCGTTGGTTGAGATTCATGAATGGATGTTAGAGCTGATGCTGCAAGTACCTATTCACGCTATCTCATCCTTTGGGGCTTGTATCTATTTTGAGATCTTAAAAAAAATTCTGTTTGGCAGCCATTACAAATGAGATAACAACGTAATCTGTGCTGGTAACTTATTTTTGACACTCCTGAGAAATCTGCGTATGCGGATGGCATAAAGCGATTGTAGCAGCATTGGCGAAAGGGTCGCTAATGACCTCGATGTCGACGCGCCCTAAAACCACGCACACGAAAGGATATGAAACTCAGATGCGACTAGGTTTAAAAACAGCCACAAGTTTTAACTCTTCTGCATCAGTGTCAGATCACGAACTTTGCAAGACCATCGTAACAGATTCCCTGCCTTCATGTGCTGTTTTGTTGGCGCAGTCTTGCGTGTTTCCTTCGTGTTTAAACACTGTTCGTGTTCAACAGCTCTGTATTACCCGGCACGCAGTTCGTCGCTCACTCACCATTACTGCCAACTACAGAAGACCGGTGTCACCGGCACAGTGTTTACAAGCTTTGTCCATCTTTCTTACCGTAAGCACGACGAAACTTCCGTTTTACACTTCATAAATGTGGACATAGATATCTTATAGTCTCGACAATAAAACCAGTGGCTAAATGTAGGCAAATAACTGTCAGAAAAGCTGTTTCAGGTGTATTTAATTCGAAGGAGGGTGACCATGATTTTAGGATGTAAACATTTGATAGCTCAACAGTTGTTTTAGGCTACCTTCAAATCCATCCTTAAAATCTGATCTACTACGTATCTAAACTGCACTATGAACTTCAGAAATGTGTTCAAAAGTACTTAAATACTGATATCGAATCACTACACCTAGCTGAGCCAAAGAGAAGATGCTCTTTGTCGTATATGTGCTGTTGTGTTTTAACTGAAGGTACAGCAGTTCCCGTCCGATGATATGAGAGGTAAAACTGTTAGTTAATGTAATGCCGCCTGGAGGCAAGTGGGAAGAGCTTCTTGGTGAGGCTGTTGCAATAGCGGGGACCACTTCGTCGATGCTACTCAGTGTTAGAAATAGGAAAAAACTGAAGTATTCTCTTTATGAGATTCTAATGAATAATTTACTTAGTATGCGTTAATATTTGGCAAAGTGCAATGGAATTTAAAAACACTATTATTCTTAATTTAGAAGAAAGAATGAGACCGATTTTTTTTTTTTTTTACTGATTTCTTTACGCCTCGTCGACGACTAAGGCCATTAGAGGTGAGATGGAACTGGGAACAAGTAACTTGAAGGAATTCGGCCATGGCCTTTTGAAGGAAGCATCCCGGCATTCGCCTGGAGTGATTTGGGGAAACTATGGAAAACCCAAATCTGGATGCTCGGACGGGGATTCGAACCAAGTCCTCCCGAATGCGAGGCCAGAACGTTAACCGTTCACCCACCACGCTCGGTAAAGAGACCGAGCGTGGTGGGTGAGCGGTTAGCGCTCTGGCCTCGCATTCGGGAAGACAGCGGTTTGAATCCCCGTCCGGGGATCGAGATTTGGGTTTTCCATGGTTTCCCCAAATCACTCCAGGTGAATGCCGGGATGCTTAAATCAAAAAGGCCATGGCCGAATTCCTTCAAGTTCCTTGTCCCAATTCCCATCCCGCATCTAATGACTTCGACGTCGACGAGGCGTAAACCCATAAAAAAACCCAGAAAAAAGTCACTTGGCATACTTTCGTACTGAAAAGGTCCAAAGAAAACAGTTAACAATTTATTTTACACAATTAGAAAATGATATATTTGAAAACATGAAACGTATTTTATTAACATTTAAATGTTTACAATTTTTTAAATGTCTTCAATTTCTCAGTAAAAACAATTATGAGGTCTTTCGTAACAGACTTGAACTGATGGCAAAAGTTGTCATTACTAATTCAAATTTACCTTAATATTTCAGCAAAACATAGTAAGGTTTGCAGGCAAATGGCAATAGACAGTTACCTTCCTTTCATAAAATTGTCCTAAATTGTTTTTGAGATGTCGTAGAAATCGTTATACTCATATTGGCTGAAGCAGGCATCGCGTAACTCTAAGCGAAGCTATGAATCTACTGAAGAACATAAGACAACCGGCTTTACGAATCAGTACTCTATTGTCCTGCTAAACCAAAAGATCGGTACCTACTTTGCATTTTAATCACCTAGCATGGTGGGTGAATAGTTATTCTTGGGTCTCGTATTCGAAAAAAAACGCAGAAAAAAATCCCCGTCCGGTCATTCTGATTTCGATTTGCGTGGTTTTCCGCATTAACACCAGGCAAAAGCCGTAATGGTTCCTTAAAAGAACCTTTACCTAATTGCTTCCCGTTACTTGTATACAATCCCATACTGCCCCTAATGACATCGATGTCGACGAAGCGTGAAGCCATAAACAAAACAAAATAAAACATTTTAATGCGCTATTACTTATTGCGTGTCATAAAGCACTCGATGTCACTTCTTAAATGTAAATGTTTTTGCAAGTTATTTGATAATAATAGCTGTTAACAAGGACACATTGGGGAGTTAGCAAATGTTAGGAAGTAGATACTAGGGAAATTATTGTAGAACACTATCAGTAACTGTTATTAATAACGAAGCTGCATCTGGAATCATTGGAAGACAGGAGGAGAGTGAAGAGAGGGTGAATGTGTATAAGTCACACATTGGCATAATGATATAACTATCCAAGAACTGGGATATGTAATAACCATGAATAAAAATTGAAACCTAATTTTGGATATAAGTGAGTGGGTAAACACTTGTTTGTAGATAACGACATCACATATTGGAATCTAAGTAACTTCTGACCAGTATACCTTACACAAAAAAAAATAATTGGGAAAGCACGCATTTAACTGAAGTAGGTGTGTAGAAATATTTCTACAAGAGCAGAAGCTCCAACGCAATTAACAATAACATCAACTGTTAACGGAGGTAATTACTGAAATGAATGAAACTAATGATTTTAAACAGAAAAACATAGAAAACTATATGCTAACTCAGTGAAAAGTCAATTGGAGAAAAGAAGATCTTCGGATGACATTTTTATGTATTCTTATTTTGCGTCAGTATTGTTCTGACAGAGGTACATCCATCAAATTGTGTCGTTTGGAAACTTGGGTTTGGAGCTGGGTTCCACACAACTTAGGCTGCCTCATTGATTTCAGAGGACTGGTTTCAATTACTCTTTTACGTCATTCTTTCTGAAGAGATTAGTAAGCCAGAGTCAGACAGCGATCACTCAAATCCGAACGCACATGAAGGTACGTCTTCTAACTTTAATGTTGAGAATGGCTCCCCAAATCTATGAAGCTGTGAACTGTCGGAGCATAGTACCGACTGTTGTACCTTCATCCTTGTGCCGATGTATTGGATGGGAATGCCGAACTCTACCTCCATCACTCCCGTCCAGACATATTCAACAGCATGGAAATGATATTTTGTCTTTAGATCTTTTATTCCTTCCACTGATTCGTTGAAAGAACAATAAGAATCCATGGCATCAAAAAGAATTATTTTCTTACGACTTTACCCCTTGTCCACGTTGAGGTCATTAGAGGGGAAAGGACTGGAAGCAAGGAACTGGAAGAATTCGGAAGGAATTGGAAGTAATAGCCTTTGAAGGAACCATCCTGGTATTCACCTGGAGTGATATAAGAAAAAGAAGCAACCCAAATTTGGATGGTCAGACTGGGATCCAAACACGCGTCCACCCGAGTGCAAGGACAGAGCGTTACCACTCTCTCATGCTCGGTAAATGCTCAGCTGGCATAATTTCCGTTGACTTTCCATTTAGAGAGCGATAAGGATAAGTGAAAAAAGGACTTCACTTTTCAGTTTTATTTCTTTGTAGTGGCATGGAGCCTTAGTGTCTTCTTTCATATTTCTTTATCGCTCTCTAAATGCCAAGTCAACGGAAGTTATGTCAGCGGATGAGTAACTTTAAATAACACCGCTTACAATGCTGCTAGCGAGAACATAACTATGTTGCTGGTATCCTGTAATTATTGTATTCTATTACCTTGACTATCTTCTCAGTTTGATTAAAAAACAAAAAGTTCAAAGAAACTCAGTTAATTTTGTAACTGACTTTTATGCTCCGCTTACTTCCTGTAAAGCAGAAATAGGTATTTCCTCTCTCTCTCTCTCTCTCTCTCTCTCGCTTTTTCACCTCAATTTTCTGGATTGGTATGTTTCAATTCACATCTCTTCCAATCTTTCCCTGATCCTTAAATGTTCATATTTCCATAACAAACTCTCTTTTTTATCTACTCAACTGCCTTGTTTCAGTGAAATGTTTCAAGTACTTGTTGAACTTTACCGCAAAGATTGTATCTGTTAGAAAACCGTACAACACTTGTATGTTTTTCAGCACACTACAACACGAGCCTCTCCTGCCATGTAAGTTATTCACGTATTACCTACTGAACTTAAAACAGGTTTACAGTTAGCAATTTTTATAAGAATAATCTTCTATCCATTGCTTAAATTGCTTTATATCTTCCTGCAGCTATTCTTGGTACAAGTATTCGTTTCTCTAGTTCGTAACATTTGTCTTACAATCACTTTTGTTAAAAATTGTTTAACTTTTCCTGTTTCTTTTGTTTCCTGCGCGATCCAAAGATTATAACTTGCTTCTTTTTCTTATAACCAATGAGTCCTTAACTGCTCTGGTTATATTTTCCTGTTGATTATTTTCAGCAGTATGAGGTTAACAGATTTCATTTCAAAGTGGTATTCGAAGCAAAAAGTTAAGCGCTATTTGTTTGTAAGGTTTGTAATATTCTCTTTTGGTGGGGGTGGCTCTACCTTTTAGACACCCTGTATGGCGTCAGCAATTGAAACTTTTCTTCATCAACATGTTAACATTGAACCTTGTACACGACATGTCTCAGGGGTTACAAGAATATGAAAGATGGGTTCACAAAAATCTGAATTTATTCAAATAAGTTAAATGACATCAACATTGACAAGTGATTAGATTTGCTGATGGCTAGCTCAGTTGGCTTTCTGAAAACAAGTCTCTATCTACTCAAGGGTAATTTTCGGGCCCTGATGTGTTGCAAATATGTCGCACTATTGGATTCACATTACCGTGTGCACTGCTGTTGACACCGCTGGCGACGTAATCCGCCCCTTAGACGCTCAGAGGATGGCGGTAGACCGACCACACGTCCACTCAGTTCCACACACAGTCCAGAAGTGTCTCGTCTCCACTCCCCCTCCGAGCAGCATTCCATGTAACAGCATACAAGAATATCCGAGTGGCCGGTTGCTATTGTCTGTAGGTTGGTTGTCCCTGCTGTCATTGTCCGCAGCGCAGCGGGTGGCTTGACGAACCGGCTCGCGGCTTCCGCACGCCGAAAAATAGCCCTCGCTTTATTTGTGCACACAGCCTCGCTTTGCAAACGGGACTTATTACAGCTTGCCGACCAACCCACCTAAATTTAAATTCCATGGAATTTAAATTTGCTTATAAAGTCTTCTCTGCAACTTTGTTCTCAGTTCAGTTCCTGCCCTCTTGATAACAATACCCTTGATTTACAAAGCCATAAAACCCTGCAAACTTATGATTTCAGAAGATATTTACAAACTTCACCCATTTTCAATCAAAATTCCCCTGCGGAAATGTCATGTGAGGACACGTTGAAGGCGCCAAACTGTGAATGTTTACAATACAACTCGCTTCGTGTGCAAAACTCCCCAATGCATCAGCTCATCCAAAGTGTACCATCCACATAACAGCAGGGTCCAGCCTTAATCTATCATTATACATTATACACATAACATATAAAAATATACAACACTAAAATAAAAAAACAATGGTTCACAGTACTTATCATGGTGTGTCATAAGCACTTACTATAGATTCACAATGGAATGTCTTTAAGCGTTACAGGTCCATCAAAAATAAGAAACCATGGACATTTTTACGTGAGGTTGTCCCTCCACAACTCTTCCTCTACACAGCTGAAGTCCTTCACTACCAATTGTTTTTAACCTATAATCTATGCATTTCCACTATTCTAAAATATCAGTTAAGGATATGGAGATCTGAGAGACCATTGTGATCTTCAAATTTTTACAAAACCTTAGATGAAAACACCTGGCAATATCAATCAGTGCCACTCAATAATCACATAAAAACTAAACTTAATGATCGAATTTCTTAGAACATAATTACATCAGACTATAGGGGAATAATATTAATCAATGTCTTCTAATATATACAAAGCGTAACATAACAAAGCTCATGCTACAAAACCAATTACTCTAACGACAGATGATCACAACATTTGTATACATACCTCGAATCTAACAACATTTACTAACATGACTCATCTATTGACAACGGAACACTATTCATAACAATACTACAATCAAGCGTTACTAGCGAAGGTCGTTGCCCCTTCACAAACAAACAGTCATCTCACCCTGTTCATTTACCCAGAACAAAGTCAAAGACACACACCTGCCTGCATCCAGTTCCACTCAAATGACTAGGGGAGTAGTCTACCTGACGGTCCCGCTATACCAAGAAGTTCAGAGAGTCAACGCTGACCACACGCTGTCATGGACAACTTCCTAAACAGTCAACATCGCCATAAACACAGCAAATCCCATGCTCTGCGGCGGGTCACCTTTGAAAAGTCATTGTGCATGGACTTCTTACCCATATTGACAATTAGATTAAAGTGAATAATCTGGATTACTGTCGCTTCCAAACTACAACAACGTCGCCAAACCATCTTCACGGCAGCATTATCACCACTATGCTCTACATCCCTCGCAACAAGCTGGAAGAAAATCACCAACAGCCTCCACATCTATGAATGATGGTATTGCCTTAGGCTACGAGCATTATAGATTCCCACTTCAACATTGCCGTCTACAAGTAAATACGCATTTCTGCCTACAGATTTTTTTATACAGAATGGTCCCTTTGAAAAGGTGGAAGAATTTGGCAATTTTTTTTCTAAAGCATCTGATTGAGGTGCACAACGAACCAATACCAGATCGCCGGCATTGAAGACATAGGCTTCTCTACCCGTCTCCCTCTCCTGGCGCTTCCTCGCCTTCTCCATCAGAAATTCCTTCGCTTGCGCCAACCTCTCACTTGGTTCAGTGCTCACCACAGGTTCTGGGCAACCCACTAGTTGGTCGACCAGCGTGTCCGCGGGCGTACCGAAATGGAGTTCCGCCGGCTTGTGCCCAGTGCTGCAATGAATACTGAGATTAAAGAAACCTTCTATTCTGGGTAAATGCTTCACCCAGCCGGCGTGATTCTCGCCGACTAACATCCGGAAATATGCTCCCAGCTGACGATTATACCTCTCTACAATGTTGCTCTGAGGGTTTCTGATAGAGCTGAATATAGCTTTTATTCCTGCCCTTGACAGGGCATCCCGCCATCTCTTGCTCGTGAAAATCGTTGCGTGATCACTGAGTAAGCGCTTCGGACGGCCACACTCCGGCACGTACTTGTCCAGAATGATCCGGAGGCATTGCCTCGTCGTCGTGGTATTAGTAGCATACAAGCGGACCAGCTTGGTAAATGCGTCGACAACCACTAAGATATATTGTCGGCCAAATCTGCCCCGCGGAAGAGGGCCGAAAAAATCCAGGCACACCAACTCATTTGGTGCACTCGGGGTTATTGGACTGAGCTCTCCTATGTAACATCTATTCGGATGTTTGACCCGTTGGCACAGATCGCACTTCGCGAATCGTCTTCGCTACAGACATTTTTAAAGCGGTCACATACCACTCTCGACGTAACATTTTAATCGTCCTTTCTGTGCCTTGATGCCCGAAGTGCTCGTGGTACATCTGGACCACCTCTCCTGTCATTGTCCGTGGCAGCCACGCGAGCCAGTTCTCCATGGCTTGGTCCAGCCTGAAACACACACCCTCATGAATTTTGCACATCAGGGCTACGCTACGGATCCGCTGATCTACTCCGTTTTTTTCGTCCTCGATGAACTGCCTTACTTTCCTTATTTCTTCGTCCTTGCATTGTTCACGGATCAGTTTACTTCGGAACTGGCAGGGGTCGACGCCAGCGATCACTCTCGCAGCGGCGATCATAATCTCATGTCCCCTTGCCGCATGGCCTATTGAGGGAATAAGATCCTTAGGATAACGGCTTAACCAGTCCGCCATCTTGTTATCCACCCCCTTGCAGTACGACACTTCTATATCGTACTCCTGTAATAGGAGTGCCCATCGAGTTACCCGACTCGAAGTGAACTTCGACTTCATTAGGAACGTTAACGCCTGGTGATCCGTCCTCAGAAACGTTTTGCTACCGACCAGGTACGGCCTGAACTTTGTTACTGCAAACACCAAAGCAAGCATTTCCACCTCTGTGGTATGGTAGTTCCGTTCCGGCCCTCGCAATGTGCGGCTAGCCGTCGCCACTATCCTTAGACGTCCATCATCAGCTTGCTGCTGCAAAACTGCCCCGACACCCCTCCCAGAGCCATCACAATTCAGGAAAAACGGCCTCGTGTAGTCTGGATGGGCGAGCGTCACTTTGTCCCGAAACGCGTCTTTCAACTGTTGGAACGCATCTTGCTGCTCTTTACCCCACTTCCAACGGGTACCCTTTCTGAGCAGAAAATATAGTGGTTCATTTATCTGTGCATAATCCTTAATACCATTTTTAAAATAGCCACATATTCCCAAGAATTGCCTCACCTGTTTCACACACGTGGGAGGTGGGAAATGTAAAATTTCTTCCACCTTTTCCGGCGCGGCCTCTATACCTTCCGGAGTTACCCGGAACCCAAGGAAGCTGACCTCTCGTGCACAGAGGTTTGATTTGTCCGGCCGCAGCGTCAGCCCACGCTTAGCCAGAACACCGAACAGTGTATTCAAGTGGTCTACATGCTGTTCGAAGGAGTCCGAAAATACCAGGATATCATCCACGTAGACTTGCACAGAACTCCTTCACCTCGGCTGGCAGTACTTCATTCAGTGCTCGCACAAACGCACTAGCCGAATCACGAACCCCAAATGGAACTCGGTTGAACATGAACTGGGTTCCTTCGAATAGGAAAGCAGTGTATGGTCTACACCTATCGTGAAGCTCTACCTGATGATAACCAGCGGTCACGTCAATGGTGGAAAACCATCTCTTGCCATGGAATCTACTAATAAGATCAGCGATTGGTTCCGGGCGTTCCGCATCTCCTACTATTCGCTCATTCAACTTCCGAGCGTCAAGGCAAATACGTGCGGTTCCATCTCGTTTGACAGCAACTGCAATGGGGTTCACGTATGGCGAAGGGGCCTTCGAAATTATTCCATGCTCTAGCATCACACGCAGAACATCCCTGACCGCCTCTCGATGCTTTGCTGGTACCGGGTAGCTGTGTGCTTGGAAAGGACTTTCACTGTTTAATTTGAACTCATGCGTTATTCCTATGATCTTTCCTGGGCGGTAAGAAAAAACGGCCAGATTTCTGCGAAGCACTTCTTTCAGCTTTCCCCATCTGGTGACGTTCAGAGTGTCATTGCGCATTGCATTTCGCTCCAACTCACACAGAATCTCATTTCTCTCATCCACGAGCGCGCATACCTGCAACAATGTAGCGTCGCTCAGTTGCTGGGGCAATCTTTCACTCGCTGGCTCCTCGATGCGGACCAGTCGCAGGCCGTAGCTTTCGCTGCTTGCATCCCACTGTATCTCTTTAGCCGTCAATCCCGTGATCGTATTTTTCTCCCAACTTATGCAAGCCCTTTTCTCACTCAAAACATCAGCTCCCACTATGAGACCAATGCTGAGTCCTGGGACAACGTATGCCAGCAGTTCCAGGCTCTCTTCGCCAAGCGTAATACTCAGTAACGCTTGCCTATTAACTGTTTTCAATTTCTGCCCAAATGCTGGCACCAGTGACAACTTCTCACCCTGTAGGAATTTTATAGGGATTCCCGACTCTATGGCTTGTTTTACCAATCTTTCCGCAATCGCCGTTATAGCACTACCGCTGTCGATGAGGGCGACGAACTCCATCTTCTGAATGCAAACATTTATGACTGGGCAAAGCCCTACTCTCCCGTGGTGTTGTCGTGTTGGGGGGTCTGTTTCCTCCAGGTTACTCAAACCATCCTTCCAAATGTTTAAATCATTGCCGGATACGTGTCTTTCATCACTTCCCGGAGGAACCCCTATCCTGTTTCATGCCATCCCACCGGTATTCTGTGACGACACAGTGAGACCACTATCCTCACTGCGTTCGTGACCTTGCGCCGTGAGTGCAGGAGACAGATCTTCCTGCACCCTCAGTGCATGGACGTCGGCCTCATGATGTGGTGGTGAGCGATTTCCGGAATTCTCGGATCGTTTGTTACCGAAGTACCCTTGTTTTCGGTCGCCATTCCCTCTCTGGTTGCTCTGGTGTCCCCCAGACTTTCCCATATTCCCAGAGTTTCGGCTGCCGGCCCTCGCGTCGTATGCGGAAGGCCCATATCTCATACGTTCTTCTCCTTCTTCCACCATCCTCAAGGTAGCCACAAACTGCTTAAAGGTGGTGATAACAGCGGGGTTCAATAACAATTGTACCTGCTGCGAAAAATGAGCCCGCAAAGCCCCACAGAGCTCGCTTTCATCGAGCGGCTGATCTAGAAACCGGGAATACTTTGCGAGACGCTCAGCATACGTGGCCATAGATTCTTTACGATCTGCGTAGTAGCGTCCCTGGTACAGCCTTCGTCTCAGTTTGGTTTGAGCCGACCGCCCCCAAAATACTTCCAAAAATATCTCTCTAAAATCCTCATACGCCGTCCCTTCTTCACAAGTGGTATCGAACCAGACTCTCTCTTCTTCCCCGAGAGACTGGTAAATAACTAGCATTTTCATCTGATCCGGAACATTCTTCACCCGAAAGTAACTCTCCAACTCTTTCAGGAAGCTCTTCGGGTGAGTACCTGTCTTTCCGCTGAATCGGGGGAGAGGCAAATCTATCGACACGTGTGCGGCGTGGCACACATGCATACGGTCTACTCCCGGGGCACTCGCGCGTGTCATTTCCTCACGCATCCCCCGCAACTCACTGGTCACTTTTGTTTCTAATCTTCCATGTGCCTCGCGAAGACTTTCACACTCCGTTCTTGATTCAGTAGCAGTTTTGCTGACATCATTAATCAGCTCTCCCAGTCGAGTGATCCTCGCATTGTGGCCTAATTCGACTTCTCCGAGACGCTTTTCCAGCTGGTTTGCTCTTGTTTCTGCTTTCTTACTTGTCTCCGACGCACTCTTCTGCGTGTCCGCCACCTGTTCGTTTGTGCGATTCAGAGCACTGGATAATCTGCTTTGTTCTTCCTGCAACGTTTTCACTGTTACCTCGACTTCCCTCATTTCTGCCGATATGGTGTTCTTAAAGCCTTCCATCTCTCGCCTCAGCAGTTCACAAACCTCCGACTTTATCTCAGACTTCAGCTGCTCTTGTCCGCTCTTTATCTCCGTCATCATCGCGAACAAACGGTCAAATTTGTCAGCTTCGCTCAGTGGATTTTTCGCTGCTTCCTTCTGTTGGGCAACCATTCCTTCAGAACCAGACTTGGTATATCCGTCCCCTTCCCTCGTTTCGCCCAAAATGCATGGAGAGGACATGGTTTCTTGGCGACTTGAAGAGTCGTCTGTGATATTCGTGTTATGGTGTTCCGAAATTGCACTTCGCGTACCCTTTTCAGCCATCTTCACGTTCTTCACTCTCAGGTATGATGAGACGGAAAGCTTTTCTGTCTTTTGTAACTTATTTGTGGTCTTCCCAGACCTCAAACGCATTAGCAACTCTCACAGGAATTAGAAGCCCCGAACGACAAACGAAAACATTTAGAGGGAATTGCTTCTTCCGATAGAAAACCTACAAACTGAGGTACATAGCTCGGAATCCACGAGTTTTTCAACGCTGATCTGTCAGACATCAACTCTGCTTCCACAACAGGACAACACGAGCACCATAAACTCTCTAACAAACATCGTCAAACCATGAAACATCAACAAACCATCAATTAGCATAAGACACATATACCAATTACAACGCTGGTTGGACCGCCAGGCATGAAAAACTCAACTCACAGAACAGGAAAGCACTATCAAAATCCAATTGTCTAAGCACCGAAACAAATGCGAACATCAACAAATATCTTAACACCCACATATATCAGCTATCACAGTTTTTTTTTTCTGACCACCAGACATCCTTAATTCTACAGCAGTATAACTCAATGAACATGACATTTTCCAAATAATGTGAACTACTGGAATGAAAATCAACATAGGTCACATCAGTGTAACATGGACATACATTCTATCTCTCTATTCCAACACCTCTGCTCTTACAGTCAAATTTCACAACAAAATACCATTAACATAAAAAAATACATAGATAAAGTGTGTGAAAACAACCGATAACCAGCTCTGCAGTGTATCACACAAGTACTTGCAATAATTCATCAATTGACTTCCACACTCGGACAACACAATGAACATGACATGTTTCAATATACATCAACAAACAGTCCTTCCATGTATGACACATGTACAGCCTGTAACTGCGTCCTTATCGCCCCTAGAAATGATAGCTGTTACAATATACAAACATTACACATGATATAAATAATTATTGTGCATGCTGGATTGCTGCTGTTACAGTCACACCGGAAAATGCTGAAAACACAGAGAGTTCTACTCACTATTACGACTTGTTTGCAACATATCAAAACAATCGGGCCCCACGTTGGGCGCCATATGTAATATTCTCTTTTGGTGGGGGTGGCTCTACCTTTTAGACACCCTGTATGGCGTCAGCAATTGAAACTTTTCTTCATCAACATGTTAACATTGAACCTTGTACACGACATGTCTCAGGGGTTACAAGAATATGAAAGATGGGTTCACAAAAATCTGAATTTATTCAAATAAGTTAAATGACATCAACATTGACAAGTGATTAGATTTGCTGATGGCTAGCTCAGTTGGCTTTCTGAAAACAAGTCTCTATCTACTCAAGGGTAATTTTCGGGCCCTGATGTGTTGCAAATATGTCGCACTATTGGATTCACATTACCGTGTGCACTGCTGTTGACACCGCTGGCGACGTAATCCGCCCCTTAGACGCTCAGAGGATGGCGGTAGACCGACCACACGTCCACTCAGTTCCACACACAGTCCAGAAGTGTCTCGTCTCCACTCCCCCTCCGAGCAGCATTCCATGTAACAGCATACAAGAATATCCGAGTGGCCGGTTGCTATTGTCTGTAGGTTGGTTGTCCCTGCTGTCATTGTCCGCAGCGCAGCGGGTGGCTTGACGAACCGGCTCGCGGCTTCCGCACGCCGAAAAATAGCCCTCGCTTTATTTGTGCACACAGCCTCGCTTTGCAAACGGGACTTATTACAGCTTGGCTTGACTGAAGTTTTGATCTTTGGAAGAGGTAGTTACAAATAAGTCAGTCACTCGTTCAGCTGTCAGTCAAAAGAAGTTTACAATTAGTACCCCTTTCTCACACTACATTAAAATTCTCTTTAATGTTGTTGTGTATGTTACATTTAATGTATCTGTAACTACTTGTTTCTTCAGTTATTAAAACTTTTTATTCTTTTGAAAGCTCCCTCGCATTTCTTGTTTACATATGCATATGCTACAACTGGAGTGATCTTGCACTATCTCCCGTTAACAGTTAGTCATTAGTACCTACCAAGGACTGAGAACGATATACTCAGCGGTCATTTGTTTTTGCTCTCGTTTTCACCATGCTGAACTACGGGAAATGTAATGTTACCAGTGCGTCTATGAAGAAATGGCTGACGAGTGGTGGTAGTTTTGTTTCGTGTGCGGATGGACGGCAGTTCCCGTTGTGTTATGTTGAGCCTGTGTTGCGTAACCACACGCAGCCCGGCGCCACGAGCCTCTGTGGTGCGTAACAGAGGTCACCGACCCCACGGCCGACTGTCACTCGAGAATAGATGAAACGCGCCTAACTGCACCCTACTAACGAATTTTCCCCCCCCTACAGTGAACGACCGATCGATATGGCCTCGTGCAAAGCGCTGACATAATTGACTATGGAAGTTACGAATGTCACAGCATCAGATATATGAGCTGGCGTACAAATTACTTCCTCATTACGGCCTTTAGGTGAAAGCTAGTGCGGCACCCAAGTTTCACCTCAAGGATAACGTAAAACACAAATAAATTAACACTTATCGCACAGAAGAAAGCCTTCACCAGTCTTTCTCAAACTTTTTCAGTCCGTGACCGAACGTGGTGGCTGATCGCTAATGTTCTGGCTTCGTATTCGGGAGAACGTGGGTTCGAATCCCCATCCGGCCATCCAGATTTGCGTTTTTCAGTATGGTTTCTTTAAAAAAAAATCCATGCCTGAATTCCTTCCCGTTACTTGCCCCCATTCCTTTCCTGCCTCTAATAACCTAGACGTCGACGAGTGAGTCGTAAAGATATAAAAGGTAAATTAATTTTTTCATCCCGAACCATTAAAATGTCCTTTTCCAACCCGAAGACCAGCAAAATATAAAAAATAATTCTAGGGACCATTGTTTTATATGGGCCTAATTTTTATCTACAAATATATTATTAATATTTGGGACATTTTCGGCTGGGTTTCGACCATTTTGCCTTCTCTAGAAAAATGTTCTTTGCGTGTGTAAAGTAGAGGACTGTCGAGGAGAAACGGGAACACCATTGTGATCGCATTATCCTGCCAGTGGTATCTGGAAAACGCAGGGAAATGAAATCTACACAGAACAAAAGTTGGTCTGTATATCTTACTGTTAGACGCAGCCACATAAACTGGACTTTTATAGTTTTACTGTTATTCTAAATGCAAGTGTGGAAGTGCCCAGTGATAAATGGGTATTCGCTCTACTTGAACGGACGATTTTGAAATAACATTGCTTATACGCAAGAAACGAGTTATCTGATTATGCGCTGAAACTGATTGTATCAATTTCTACTGTCTGTAGTGTACTTAGTGAACGTTCCAGTAGTACCGTCTGTGGTCTGTAGAAAATACGAAAAGTAGATAGACCAGCCTAGGAACGTGGGAGTTAGCCTGTTGGCCTCGAATTGCAATGTCCGTCTTCTATTTGCCTTCCTGCTTCGAAATAAATACAAGAAGAACTTTATTCAGTTGTAAAGTAGCATACACTTACACTTACAGGTGCTGTCTGACAATCCGAAAGTAATTTTCTACTAAAAAAAAGTATGAAAATATAGGTTTATAAAGTCATTTTCTATTAAAAAGTATGAAAATATGGGTGGATGCTATTCAGTTAACAATGAGAGCAAGGGTATTTTATAGATGCTGAACATTCAAATCAGCTCTGCAGGCGCGTTCATCTCGGTATCGAATGTGTATTTCTGGTAAAGTAGGACGTAATTCAAGTTCGGTAACGCTCTGGCGTCGCATTCGGGAGAACGTACGTTCGAATCGCCATCCGACCATCCAGATTTGGTTTTTCAATGATTTCCCCAAATTACTCCAGGCGAATGTCGGTATGGTTTCTTCAAAATTTCATGGTCAACAAATCTCGTGTGATTTACAAGTCTGGGGTTGGATGTATCCTTCGTAATAGGCTTCAGAGGTAGGACCAGTGGCGAATCCAGGATTTTGGTTTGGGAGGGGCTTGAGTGGATTTTGTTTTTTTTTTGGGGGGGGGGGCTAGAGTGGATTTCGTTTGGGGGGAGCCCCTTGAGTCGGGTAAGGGTGGGCTTTTATAGTCATGCCGCCCTTAAAAGATCAGAAGAGCTAAAAAAAACTCTAAAATTACGATGTCGGGGGTGGACCTAGATACTTTTAGGGGGACCTGAGCCCCCCCCCCCCCCCAAAAAAAGTTGTTGTGTGTAGATGAAAATTAAAGAAGGGAGAGAATGTAATACAACGACAGCCCAATGTGGCCTAGTATTAGAATGTGTCATGTCGCACTTCACTGGCACGTCCTTCTGTTTATAAACATTCTTCTACAACCGTTTCGTTTATTCCAGCAACGAACTTTAACTGCTATATTACTTGTTTATCTCGAGGCTATAACGCAAACAGTACAGAGGTGCAAAAAATGGAGGTCTGGGCTGACGAATGGGGCCAGTCATTCATGTGTAACTAAAACTGTTTTTCGTATGGAGAAACGGATACAACCCAGAACTATGGAGTTTCAGCTCCGCCATACATGGCAAATAATTTAGAAACCACTATACAGAAAGAGTAATCGACTAATGACAGTAAATATGGTTTCAGTATACTGGACTGTAGTAATGCCAGTTATTAACAGATTCAACTTCAGAATGACACTCAGAGCATCTTCATTGATTCCTTGGACTAGTCGTACCGAAACCACAATACTACGGCACTCGCACTGATTAGTTACTCTTCTATGAAGGAAACACACGTAAATCCAATACAGATCTGTAAATATCTTAGACAAATCTGACAAATAACATCACTGAGGAACACAAGTGGGATCACATCGGCGTGGAGACATACTTCACAAGGTTATTCCAACGTAGAATTAGAAGTACATAAAGGGTTAGATACACTTGATGAACTGGTTACTTTCGGAAGAGCAGGCAAACGTATCTCTCATTAATAACTTATTACTCCTACACATGTTCATAGTTACCATCACTTGCTAACATTATTCACAGTGGTAAGAAAAGCGATGAGTGAGTTACTAACGCTGAGGCCTTGGTATTATGGATAACGCGCGTTCAATACCTGGTTTGGCCATCCAAATTTCGGCTTTCCATGGTTTCCAGAAATTATTCCAGGTGAATACCGGAATAGTTCCTTCAAACTGCCATGACTGAATTCCTTCTCTATCCTTCCTCCCAGGCCTTTCCAACCTGTAATGACATCGCAAAGCAAAAAGTAAATTAAAGTAGGTCATAAGAGGAACGATCTCTACATTGGCCTAGACTAATATCAGCAAAAGTATGGAAAATCGAAATTTGGATGACCGGACGAGAAATTGTACGTGCTTCCTCCGGAATACCAGGCCTGAGAGATACCGTCCACCCAACAGACCCGGTGTGTCAGCTTGTGCAACTACAACAAACTTTTCCCTACGTTCAGTCTCTCGACTGTTTTGATAAAATCCTCCATCCCTTTCTATTCTGAACTAATAACTTCATCTAAATATAATCTACTACCTCGATTATTTCTTTCGTATATTCTCCTATATGTCTTGTTAAACATTTCTTCTCATCCACTGTTGCCTTCACTAACAAGTTAAGCAAGCACATAATTCTTGAAATATGTCCCACAGTACTGTCTCTTGTTCTATCAGACTCTTCAACAAGCTGGCCTCGGTAGCGTAGGGGCTAGAGCGCTAGCTCCGCATGCCGAAGGTCGTCGGTTCGAGTCCGGCCGCGCGCATTGGAGGATAAGTGTTGTGTCTGTGAACGCCATGTCCGCTCTGTGGTATGTCTAATTAGCTGGAAAAATTCATGAGGTTGGATGTATGGCCTTAGATTCCGAAAGCCCAACAAAAAATAATAATAAAAAAATAATACTCCTCAATAAACTTCTTTCCTCATCCATTTCCAGAACACGTTCTTTTTTAACTTTGTCTGTCCGCTCAAATTTCAACATCCTTCTACAGCACTCCATTTTGAATGATTCGAATTTCCTTCTCCTCATAATTCCAAAAATCCATTATTCTCTTCAATAAAATGCATCATACATACAATTTTACAAAATTATTTCTGAATCCTACCTCACTGTTTGAAATCGAAAGCTTTCTTGTTTTGAAGATGAGTCTTTCTGATAGTGTTACACTACTTTGGATATAAGTCTTGCTTTGGCCGTCAGGTTAACTTTATAGATAACAGACAAATCAAACAGGCTCCCTCATCACCGTCCTTACCCGAGGTCACTGTGAAACCAGGAAAGTTCAACGCTTTATACCGTTGTGTTTCTTCATGAGAAATTTTTTTCTTGAACCTTTAATAATAATTTGGGGGAATTACGTGTTGTGTACCGAACAATACACATTATGTTCTCCCTTGTTTGTTTTTTCCTTCTCACTCAGCTGCCTCTTGCTACAATTTTTTCCCCTGCGGTAACTGTCTCGTCATTTCCTGTTACCAACAGCAAGTGGTGCATTTGGTACCAGATCTAGAACGTATTCTTTTTTTCTGTCTGCCTTCCTCCATCTTGTGCTCTTTTTACTAACTTATTTTACATGGGCATTTACTCATTTTTAATATGCACTGCTCTAGCTCAGTGGATGGACAGTATCGTGTGTTAAAATTCAATAAAAAAATAAATAAATAAAAATAAATAAAATATAAACTTTTCCTTCTCAACTGTTTTCATTTAAGTTCGTCAAGTATTACAGCAAAATTGCTAATAAGTGAAGTCCAAACTTGTTTATCGATGTAGAGATTGTAGGAAAACATGTGGAAATGAAGAGGTTAATTGAGGAGTTAGAGAAACATAGAAGAAACCTATTTTATGATGGATCATGGACGCCGAACATATTAAAAATCGGTCAAGAACAGTCTGTCCTTAGAGAAATTAGCGTTCCGAACAAAATTCGCAGATATGAATTTGGTTGTTATACAGCAGTCGCTTGGCACAAAACTCAGTGCTTTAAATATTTTCAGTTAGTTAGGCGAAAAGCCGCAACGTTTTATCCCTTGCGCTTCTAGTTGAATTGTTCAGTTCCAGTTAGATATATTATAGGTAGTACCTGCTCCTTCCATTAGTAAGAATTACACTCAAAACACAGAATACCATCATCTCTTCTACCATAGCGGGCATGTCCCGAATGATGATGATTTTTTTTTTTTTGAACAACCGGGACTCGAATTAGCTTACCTATGTCAGGTACCAGACACTGTCCCAGTGCCTAAGTGATCTCCGACAGCGGAAAGGTAAATGCTGCACAAATTGAGCAGAATTCGATGGGAGGTAAGAGTGGTAGAGACAACTGCTGGCACTCAATAAAAGCAGCGACCGTTTTCTCCCCGAGGCAGTGCCGTCTGTGGCGGCTTCCTGCACGCCGACACGCGTGCCTCCTGCCACGCCCTTCCCTCAAGTACTTCACCTGAAGTGGAGCGGGCGCCCTCTCTGCACGCAGCTACTGAGGAGGAAAACACTCAGCACAATGGACCACAAACCTAACTCCTCAGTGACGCGCGGCCGTCATTCTCACGCATCAGATCCGGACTGATCTGAAATTTCCACTTGTGGATAATACCACTATCATCAGCGAAATCATAAATGTTTGTCATAGATTAAACATAGTACTGCACTGCCGGACGTAATGGGTAAGATTAGCGCTTGGGAGACCACGGGTTTCAGGTTCAATTCTGCTATCCAGATTTCACCCTGGGTTGATAGCATAGAGGTCATTACTCATTTCATGCTTTTTCCTGATCCCTCAAACAAAAAACAAAAGAGCGACATAGTTTTGAGTTAGTTTTGGTGACTTGCAACTTGAAGATTCTCGCTTTCCGGCAGCAATTTTGTTGCTCTTTTACCTTTGGATCAAATTACTTACTGTGTGTACAGAACCCTGTCATCGTTCATCGTGGTATTTCACCCTTAACAGTAGGTTCCGTTTGATAGGAACAATCAGCCTTACTTCTGACGTACAGGCTTAGTATGTCTTCTCCTGAAGCGTCCAGTTAGTATTTTTTGTTTTTTTTTTGTTTTGTTTTTTTGCTAAAGGCTTTACGCCTCGCCGACGTCAAGGTCATTAGAGCCGAAAAATGACTGAGGGCAAGGAACGTGGAGGAATTCGGTCATGGCCTTTTGAAGAAGCATCTCGACATTCGCCTGGAGTTATTTGGGGAAACCATGAAAAACCCAAATCTGGATGCCCGAACGGGAATTCGAACACCCGTCCTCTCGAATGTGAGGCCAGACCGTTACCACTCAACCAACACGCTCGGTGGTTAGCATTCAGGTTATGGACTAATTTAATTTTTTATCTTTAATTTCGACTCAAGATAACATTTATTTAAAAAAAATCCTTTCTCGAAATCTATTTTTACATTGGCATATACAACTAAATGTGCAAAAACAGCCTATTACTTCAAATTTCAGCGAAGAATCTGGTTTACACGGACTTAGAAATTAGATTCAAACATTCTCAAATTTCTTTTGCAATGAAGGACGACTGCAAGAGCTCGCAACATCTCTGACAGCGATTTTCTTCCATAAAATTCCCGTTCATGTGTGACAACGGTGTTACAGTTTTTTTTTTAATAGGAAAACAATAGTTTTACGTTTTCGGTCACGATAGGGCCTATTTCCCTTTTTTCGCGTTTCTTTAGCAACATAGTTTGTTGTTATTTCTAGTGACGAATTGAGACAGTTGAATAAATACATATGATAAGAACAGAACATATACAATTTATACATACATGTAAATTCTATGCGGGTTCCGAAACGACTGCTCGACACGCAATGGACGTACCGGTACAAAACATATTCAGTAACACGGAGGGTATTAAATATATGAAACTGCAGATTTGTTCCTATTTTATCTCCAGGATAATACCAGTCCTGGTTTGAATCCCGAACATCTCACCAGAACGTATGGCGTGATAGTACACACCACACTTGATGGTAATTTGTCCATAGAAAGGAGCCGTTAAACTTTACAAACGTTGGTGGCTTCCGGAAGAGTAGGCCTAAACGTCCGGACACTGTGTTTAGCCCTCTCACCCTCATCATGAACAACAAGCTACACTCAACACACATGTATAGCAGTCTTCTGTACACGTACAGTGGTAGTAGGAATCTCAAACGAGCCTTTCATGTTAGAGCAAACACAAACAAAAATATTCTGCGGTTGGTAATGTAAATGAATTACAACATTTATACAAGTTAATGTTCCAGTTTATCTATCGTTATCTTTATGATAGATATTTCCAAATCGGAAATTTTTAAGATAACAAATCAAATAGTACGAACCACATGTACTTATAATAGAAGTACGAAACTGGAAAAATTTTATAAAGCGTAGCACAAATAGATATTGCTGTTCACACCAGCATCTGGAAAGCTAGAAATTATTCTGAAGTTAAGCAAAAAATAAATTCTAACGTATCAGAAATCGACGAGGGCTATGCAACTTTATAGCGTACAACAGTGACCAACCTGATACATCATAGTAGCTATTTCTTTTGAAATGAGAAATAAACTTTAGCGAAATCACAGTGTACCCTCAAAACAGATAGACTAATTATAGCATAGAAATATTTTATGAAAACATTTACCGCTTTCAGAAAAAATAAATCATTTCAAATGTCTCATATAAAAATTTCAAATGGCCTTAAAAGAGTGTTTTACTTTATACGTGAGTTTTTAAACTCTTCAAAAAATTACTTCTCCCTAAATTTCGTGAAACTAACTTGAAGCAGAGAATTTTCATAACTATCATCAAAATTGCTACGAAAATGACTAAATTTTTATCCACACAACTCTGCGATATCGCAGACAAGAATTAAAATGATCTTATAGGTTGGTTTCCTTGTGTTTAGAACAGAATTGCTTGACCCAGTAATGAAGCTATGTAAACATTAATGATTTTCTTGTTTAGAGGAAGCTATTTGTTTCAGATGTCGTCTTGTCCCTCCAGTTCGCGGTCATGGCCTATAAAGTACACCTCTGTATTGCGAATGTCACTCCAGATTGTTGGCCGACTGTCCTCAGAGTCGAAACACAACCTTTAAATGTCACCTGCTACGCCGCACCGCAAATAGAGCCTCCTAAACCGTCGAAACACCTCTTCGCACTGTTTCTGAGTGTGCTCATAGTAATCTGTAGGCAGCTTTTAATAACAATCCCCAGTTATCCTCAAGCTAAACAGCCGATATTCTTTATCTTCATTTGTAAAGATTCTCGCAGGATTGCTGGCTGGTTCATCAGACCACGTTCGAACAACCTGTTATCTGCTTCGAATGAGTCACACAAGCAGTGAAATAAATCTGGAACAGCTGTAACAATATGGTGAAGAATTTCAATTTAACATACAATCCGCCTCTGTCGTGGCTTAACCTAATCTGGTAAACCTATCAGATAAGGAAAAATGCAACTACAGATAGAATCCGAACCAAAGAGCGTCCTAACAAATATCGCATTAACAAGACAAAGGTTTACCAGTCAACAACATCAGTTTAGCAGCCGTAAAAAATACATTGTCAACCACATCTCCTGGTGAAAGAAACGTAACGAGCGCGCTCTGAGCAGGCTGGGGAAGAACTAACGCCCTATCCTCGCATTCTGTAGAACAGCAGTTCGAATTCGCTTTTCTATGCTTTTCTTCCTGTCATATTCTAGCTCTCTTCAAATTTGTAATGTAAATCACTTTCACTTCATATATAAATCTGTAAGGGGCCCTTTCCTAGTGATTCCTTTATTAAGGTATCATACAATAACTACAGAACCGATTTGGATGGGGTTTTCATGGTTTTTGAGCTTAAGATATTTTTTAAAAAAACTACGGTATTTCTTATGACCATAAGTAAACGGCGGACGGAGCAATAAGTGAAATTCTGTTTGTAACTTCAACAGATAGATGCCAAATATTACACTACTTTAAAAATAAACACTAGTTTCTTAACCTGAATAGATACACGCCAAAGATCACGTTACATCAAAGATAAACACAACACTCTTTTTGATTCCCTTACTGTTGTTGTTGTTTATCCCTTTTTATGTTTTCTGAAATATAGCACGCTAAAATACTTGAAAATGCTATTCAAAACTTCAGAAACCTGGAGGAAACCCCGACTTTGAAAGTAGCCAGGACCGTTAAAATCTCTTAAAAAATATTTAGGATTTTTTGCTACTCTTAGTTAATTACCCTGGAAAAGTTGCCGGCACCATGGAGGAAGGAATATATGGAGACGAAATAACACCAAATCGGTGAAACCTCATATCAAAACTCGTATCCTGCTGCGCATGCGCGGCGGCCACTGGCGGCCATAGGAATCACCCCAAAACATTGGGCTGTTTGCACTATGTATGCTGCTGTGAACATTTCATTTTCTAATATTTCAAAAAAATTTATGATGTCAAGTTGTGTTGCATATGGTTGCACAAACAGACAAGATAGGAAACAACCTGGAATAACGTTTCATAACTAAATCACATTGTAATTATTGTTCTTGAAGTGTTTGATAGATAACTGCAAAATTAGAGCCTATCGCTATTAATTTATTCATTGCTCTCAATAGGATGATATCGTTCTCAAATGTTTGTTGGTGTAGTGTATACAATCAGCGTATGTTACCACTTTGCACCTAAAAGGCTAGTACTGAAAGTCTAATTTAAGCGGGTCAATTTTACATCGCGATACAGTGAATGTGCATACTTAAGTCCAGTTTCAATTTACACTGAAAGTGTACGATGAAATTAAATGTGATAATTTGTGCTGTGTGATCTACTAAACTTGATAAAGCAAACGCTGTTACCCGAAATGTAGTTTGCGATGCATTTCATGTGTTTAGATCTGTCCACATAATTCGATTTTGTAGCGGCAATATTAATGGAAATGTGGGTAGGTTGAAATGTGGTGTACCAGAAGGTTACAAACAATTTATTTATTATTGTTTACTACTAATTTCATGAGCACTGTTTTAGTGACGCAATGTCCAAAAGGTTACAAACAATTTATTTATTATTGTTTACTACTAATTTCATGAGGACTGTGTTAGTGACACAATGTGTACCGCTATGTAAACTACTCCCATCTAAGCTTCTAACGTTTGATGTATGGTAAGAAGATAAATGATGTTGCTAGCAAAGTTACATAGGCTTATAACAGTACAATATCTTCTGAGTAAGCTCAGAAGCTATGAGGTCTTTTGAAGGGTTCAATTTTTTTTTGAAAAAAAAAACAGTTCTAAACATTTATTTAACCTAACCTAACCACCCCAATTTGGAGACAGCATATCTCGAGAACTAAGCGAGATATCGAAAATATGTATTCTTCACTTTCGAGTTATCTCGTCGTGTTACATAAGAATCTATCATCAAATTTGACCTTACGGAAATTATTCTTCTGAATTTCAACCCGAAACTCCTGTCTCTTGAGACAGTATATCTCGAGAACTAAGCACGATATCAAAAACATTTATTCTTTATTTTTGATATGTCTCGTCGAATTACATAATAATCCATCATCAAATTGCGCTGCCACGGTTGTCTTTTGATTCTCTTGAGGATTTTGTGCCTTTTCTCCGCGTTTCTAAGGCCTAGCAATATGGCGGCCTCACCACCCCACTTCTCTCTACCCGATTTCACTCCAGTGCGTGGTGAAGGTCCTTTGCGTTGTCTCCGTATATTCCTTCCTCCATGGCCGGCACTAGTAATGACGTCGTAGTAACATGGCATTTGTGAAAGCAACTTACATTATTAAAAATTAGATTCGTTATGTCTTATGCTGAAATACAGAATGTTATTTCTCATTTGGTCCAGGCTGTATGTCAACGTAACCACAGTCTCTACTACTATTGACATTAAAAATCCAAACATCTACCATAGGCGTTTTCGTTCGCACATATGCAACCAAGCCGGTGAAGCTGCTTGTAATCATTAAATTTTTCTGACCATATCAGCTGTATTTTTGTATCTTTTGCCATTTGTTGTGTCTATGATACTTGAAACTATGCCGCACTGTCAAAAACCTGTAAACAGTTAACCTCGGTGCCCCAAAACGGTTAGTCACAAACGCTGGTTAGTTTGCATTGGTCATGCAAAGAATTCCTGTTGTCCACGACACACATTCTGTCATTCTTCGTTCCTCCAGTGTGAAGTTCGTCACTGTTTCAACCGAAGATGCAAAAACATTTCTGCAGTCGAATTCTTAACCAGTCCCTCGGTGCTAATACGGCAAGTAGGCCAGTGGGGCCGCCAACTTTCACTCCTGTCGGCGATCTCTGGGTTCGAGGCCGGATGAGAGCACAGCAAACTACAAACCCCACGCGTATTCCAGTAAGCAAAGTGTGAGAGCTACTCGTATTTAAGGCAAAGACGGATCTGTAAAGTGTAACACCGACCCAATAATCCCTAGAGTCCGTCACTGCAATGGACAAATATCAACAACTGTTAAAAGGATTTAAGTAGGCGAAAAGTTGCGTACTCTCTTATCAGAATCTACATTAACTCTGCCAATTCATCGCAATTGTTCCCTCGTGCGTAAAACGTTTCTGGTGCTAACTTTGCGTCAATGCTTTTAGCATTGGGCTTGAATCTACATTTCACATATTACTTTCGGATTCTACAAATGGCCTGCCCTAATTACTGATTTTTCGCACTCACTTAGCTCAATGTTTCTATTCCGGTCTATTAATTATTACATTTTTACTACAACTTCTAGCTGCAATAAACGACACGATGCCTTGGCCACAATGACAAACTCGTTTTCGCTGAATGGTTTCTGTGTGCCATAGTCGTAGTTATTTAGATCTCTGCTTTCCTCGTGCTTGCTTGGTTTAGGGATTTGTAACATTATTAAATTAATTGAAACTAAAATTTCATCCCACTATTAATAAAATCTCTTGTAACTAATTAAGCATACGAGAATCCACCAATTTGCTTTCGTATTATTGCTTCCGCAACAGTAACAATGGAAACGCAAGTATGTATGTAATAAATATATCAAGACTCAATGAAGTAATAGTTAAACAGCAATATCCTCATTAGATGTACGATGAATGTCTACAGTAATTTTACATAAACTGTTCTTGTTGAGGGATGGGACTCATGCTCTACATATCGTTAAACGCCCAGTCTGTGAGTCTTGAAAGTTGAATTTGTTAATCTGTTGGGTGACATATCACGTGCACGAAAGCGTCAAAATTCAGTTTGGCTACATATTCAATACAAATCGATAATCAGCCACTGCCAAGAATCATAGCGGTAACTACAAAGTTTTTATCTTCGTTCGTACCGGGCTCAGTAAAGTTTAGAAAGAGAAAATAACTCGCTAGCACCTATATCTTCTATATTCGAGAAATTGAGGCCTACTGGACTGAAGATTTGTTGGGTATCAGTACAAAGATGAAATTTTTATAATAGCAAAAAGTAAACTAATTTTTTATTTCGGTAAGAAATACATAGAATCATGTGAGTTCTAACGTCATTTCCTCCAAAATGATGACAACCCTGACGGTAAAACGTAATTATGAATTTAAATTATATTTCATTCCAAGGCAACATATAAAAAATACTTTACTTATCGATATTTTTCGACAGTATTTGCACCGGTGCTATCTTGCCTATAGCTTATAACGCACTTCATTTTCGTCATCTGTATGTCTGCACATGCTTCAAGTAAAACTGAAAAACAGATTTCAACTAATCTTACACGTAGTAGTAACTTGTGTCATCGGCTAACATACGGAATACTTTTTAAGGCAATATCTTTCACAGTCGCCTAGAAAAGCATAAAAAAACACATATTGCAAAACACTATAAGGGTTTTAATTAAATGTGGCACATTGATGATTTGTTTAAATATCAACAGACTGTGATAAAATTGTTATCAAATTTTTGAAAAAAGCGCTTATTTTTACCTTAGTGTGGATACGCATAGCTCTCTTACTCTCATATAGGAAATGGTTCACTTACTTGCCAATAGATGGCAACATTAATCTTTTATGCGCGTTTGTAGCTGAGTTCCTATCGCACTAACTACAATAGGTTAACTTTAGGTACAATTAGGGATTTTGAAGGATATTTGATATACATACCAACAGGTTCATTTTTTTGCTTATGGCTTTACACATCGTCGATGTCGAGTTCATTAGAGACGGGTTAGGACTGGACGCAAGGAACGGAAAGGAATTCGGCTATGGTGTTTTAAAGGAGCCATCCCGGCATTCGCCCAAATCTGGATGTCCGGACGGGGATTCGAACCCACGTCCTTCCGAATGCCAGAGCGTTACCGTTCACCCACAACGCTCGGTTTAACAGGCTCCAACAGCAAAAATCAACAGAGTGCAGGGGCAGAAGATTCAAGCCTACTACGTTGACTTCTGTACGCTGTTTCTACTTCAGCATGTACGAAACTCTCTCACGAATCAGCGACACGAGCAATCTGATCGAACACCAGTCGAGCAGTGTCACTTCGAATATTTTTTATAAACAAAACTGAAATGAATCTGTGTATCATCCACGATTATACAGTTCTCATAAATAGTAGTAGTTTCAAGCTTTGGTATAAAGAATATGTTTAATGCATTTACACACAATCTAAATTTATCAGGAAAGGAGGAGAACAAACAAAGAGAGCTACCCTATTGCTTTTTCAATCTCTTTAATAGTTTAACAGTGAATTAACAGTACATGTCTCAAATTCAACGTATGTGAAGCAGCGGGCACAAAAAAAAAAATTGGAAGAGGTTTAGATTGTTTTGAAGGTAGTACCTACTGCCGCTGTAAAAATTAATTTGTACGCCAGACATGTATCACGTCTGTACTGGTATTTTTCCAATGAGAGGCCCGCTGGCTTATTTGTCAACTGGTCAAGACACCAGTTTGAACACTTGTTTCGGCTGGAATTGGCCAGGTCTTGAAACGCACTTTACCTTTCGTTCGTGTTTGCATTGTTTATGTGAAGTACAATAAAATGTAGTTCTGATTGCACATAGAACTAAAGATGCCGTATACCTGGTCTCACAGTGTGATGGATGAGTGTTAACGCTCTGTCCTTACATTTGGGAAGACACGGGTTCGAATCCCTGTCTGGCTATCCAGATTTCATTTTTCCATGGTTTCCAGAAATGTCTGCAGGCGAATGGTAGGATGGTACCTTCAAAAGGCCATGGCCGAATTCCTTCCCGTCCTTTTACGCCTCTAATAACCTCTGCATCAACGAGGCATAAAGCCATAAGCAAAATAACTACCGGCCAAGACAAATATGTATTGAGCAGGAATTGATATATTTTCTTCTAGTTGACCATCTGCTATCGGGGTCTCCCGTCTAATAATACCGTATCCTTTTCCTTTTAAGTTATTCTACTTGCAAAGGTCCCCCCTTCGAACCCCTGTCTCCGCGGGGAACCTTCACCTCTAACAAAGCTTGCTTTGTATGTGAAGTACGCGAGACACGTTAAACTGTAGGTTCCTTCGGGAAGGTGTATCCAAACTTCGGGTCGAATACCAAGCTTAGCTTTGAGATTTCTCTAACGTGATTACGGGAAACCACCCTAACCAGGTTATTGTTTTAGAGTAAAAGATGGATCTAGATCTCCATTCAATGAGGCGACAAGTTAAGCCTTTCGGCTAAACGTAGGTGTTAGCGTGGTGAAGTGAGTGGTTTATTAATAACGATGCCGCAGAGGTGAGCAATTGAAATATTTCACTGCCAACGAATGAATTCGCCAAGTAGCTTACGTCACCACGCTGTCTGCGGCTTACGTGGAAACAGCTCCAGGACTGACGTCACCACTGCTAGTGTCCAATAACGGCTCGGTCAAGCTATAGCTAATGCACGCCACTGCTGCTGTTTGGCCCATCTTCCCTTCACTAAACACCAGTAGTAATGAAGAATCAATCAAGGAAGGAAATATTCGAGGATAAAAAAATGTTTATGCTTATCTCCTGTTCGCTGACGAGAGCGAGGATATTGAAAAATTCCTCAATGACATGAAGAAATAACTGGGAGAAGAAACTATAGCGATAGCAGTATATTAAATAAAAAAGAATCAGATATAATGGTAGAAGCAAGTGATTACGTTTTTTACCAAGTAGGCCTAATATTACAATGGATAGCCGAAGCAAGAAGAATGTTAACAGCAGAATTCCACTAGCGAAAAGAACCTGTTGGAAAAATAGAATTAGTTTCAAATATTGGCATACGGCTCTGAAAGAAGTTTTCAAACGTAGTCAATGTATGGAGCACGGCACTTTTTGGAAGAGAAGCTGTAGGAAGTTATGTTGACAAAGTACGAAGTAGATGTGCTTTGGAAACGATGGGTCGGAAAGAAATCCGCGGAAAAGTTTTACAGAAAGAAAGAGAGGATAGTGGGTTACAAAATACTCAGAACTGGTTAATTTGCTGCGGGGAACAGTAGAGGGAACAAACTATAGAGGAAGACAAAGATTAGAATGTATTGAAACTCCTGAGGGAACGAACTGTTAAGAAATACAACAAATATATGAGCGTATGTGGTTACTGCAGATATGTTCATGTAGAAATACTGTAGTAGCTTCTTATCAGGTTTCATGTTTAAGCAGTAATGTATACTCTGTCAGATATTCTACTGCCACCTGATATTAAAGACGCAGGTAAAACGATTTCTAACAATATGTAAGATTGATAGTTCTTTTCGAGGTCCCGGTATTTTCTCTTATGTGGTTATAACTATATTCTTCATTACCGTCGCGTGTGTATACCCCATAATTGAAACGACCAATAACCCTGTGGTTGGTATCTTGGCAATGTTTTTGTCAAGTTCAATTAACGCTGACACTACTAAACAGCGCGCTTAACTGGCCGAAAACCAAGTAAACACAAGCTTGTGAGTGTAACAGAGGTATTTTGGTTGATGATTCAGGGTAGAGACCTACTTACTGAACAAAGGATGCCTTAAAGACTCATCTGGACGGAGTCGTATACCGCCAAACAGCAGAACGTAAACATTTTGATTTGTTTTTTTGTGAGAACTGAAGTCTGCCGCTGTTTATTTGGTTCTATTTCCGTTTGCTCGCTTGCCAGAACGATATTAATAACCGGGTTAGTGCCAGTCGAGCATCAGGCAGTTATGGTTACGCGCTATGATAGGTATCTTGTATGTGGTAGTGTAACGGGTTATTGGTATTTCCCCAGTACTTCTTAAGATAATTTAATAATGTTAAGAGAAGTTCGTGGGCTGGTAAAAGTTTTAAATAGTGGCGGTTGACGGGATATGCTACCGACGTCAGCATCCGACGGGTCCATGGGGTCGGGGGTGTAAACTTCAGTTCCGGGCGCATGGGGCATTTGTTGAGAAGGCACGCATGGGTACCGGGATTGGCAGTCTGCCGCGGAACGTTGAGTAGCTCAGTTCGTTGTGAAAATGAACAGTCACTAGTTAAGTCGTTGAGACCAGACGTTTCTATTTCGTCATTCGATAAAGAATTAAATTTAGGGAACGTGAGTTTTGGTGATAGGAATAAACTTTTGTAATGTAAAAGGTATTTAAAGGATTTCGAGAAGCTGTTTTTCTTTGGTGGGCCAAATCTGTTGGGAAAGAATGAGAAGAGTTCATACTTTCAGTTTAAATTGATTGGAAATACAACTGTAATCTTAAAGAATCGAAGTCCTAGTAGCGTAATTTTATAAAGGTTAGTGAGTTGGTCGATTAAATGCATATGTTTGAAATAAGAACTTGCATTTTAATTTTATTTATCAACTTAACGTTGGTTGACTGCCGTCAGGGAAAGAATCCAAAAAACAGTGCACAGAGACTTTAAAGGTTCACCGTAAGTATAGTGGCCCTACTTACAACATACAGAGACAGCAGGTCAGAAGTTAGTTACTCGGTGCAAAAATCAGTGGTTGTCACGTTTTCAGATTAGGCAGCGGACTCCTCTCCGTTGTTCGAATTCCACGTTAAACTGTAGGACTCTCTAGAGCAGGGTCAACAAACTTTTTATCCCGTCGATCCCTTCATAGAATATTAGTCTTCTTATCGAACCTCATGTTAACCATATTTAATAAAAATATTAAATCATTTTTGGCATTTCTGATGCCAAGCAGTAAGGAGACTGTAACCGCTGCGACGTTTATTGGGGCTTTTAAATTAAATGTATGACGTAGCAGTTGTAGAGTTATGATACTTGACATAATGTTCAGTACTTTTCCTTCTAACTTATTACTTCTAGTTAAATGATCCGGTCGCCAGTCTAGTTAGCGTTACTATTTGGATAATTAATTAAATAACAGTCAAAGGGAACATGCAAGAAGCTAATGAGAAACACAAACACGCGTGCCAGCTTTCACAGATCACTAAGTTTTATTCTTCTGAAGTTACATAATCCAAAAGCAAGCCACCAGAAACTAAAACTAATCTTCGTCACCAAAGAATGCAGTTTCGAGTATAAATAAGGTTGGAAATAGTGAATATAATCCCCGTAATTATTCATTAAACAATTGACTTGGTACAGTACCGTAGCAGTTCACCATAAACAATTTATAGTAAATCATATCACTCAGAACCACATACACAGTATACAAAATACTTCTGCACTGTTCATATAATATTCTGTCAGTCGGAACATCGGTGATGCCGCGGTAGCGGGTAATTACGGTGCATACACGGAACATACACTCGCGACCGTACTCAGCCGTACCTTCCGTGTCACTCCGCGCTAACCGACTAACACCAAAGACATCATAGGCACATCTGAGATCACACTTCCAACTTACAAAATATACGTAATGTTCACAGTTCCGGCACAAGACCTGTATAAAAACCTAACGAAAGTATTTATAGTTGCCATATTTTATAAAATTCACCCATTAACATTAGCAGAAAAAGGAGATATTTTCCACCGTTATTATAATCTTAAGAAATAATATGAAAACTATGAATACAAGTAATTTGTCGATAGTTCTTAAATTGTACGTGTTGTAAAACGTAAATACACAATTATCTTAAAAAATTTAACAAAATTACATTTGATGAGAAAACTCTCTTACTGACATTTCGCGACTACTATAGAATATCTTAAAAATATGTTAACATTCCTTTTTATTAAAATAGTGGGTATTAGTGAGATGGACGTGTCTGGAAAGCAGCAGGAAGATTATTGATATTCGGTTGAAAATTGGCGAGTTCCAGTCGCAAATCACCAAGTTTTTCCAGGTTCAATTTTTTCCCCTGTTTTGTTAAAATTTCGAGCGCTTGACTAAAACTAGCTTCAGCCATGTATGAAGTTGAGAATTCAAGTAAGAAATGTTCGGCTTCTTCCCTGAGCTTGGGGTATTTAGTAACAATATTGTTATTGCTCCAAAATTTACTGAGGTTTTTATTTTCAAACAACGATTTAGCTTCGAAATTTACACATATTTCAATCAGTTCATCTTCTAGCCCAGGTTCATTTCCTTCATTATCTATTTTTACATCAAATGGGGTAGCAAACCATATTCTACAGTCTTCGTAATTCGAATTTTTATTGGAATAATCCTATTTTTCCCCTGGACAGTTTAATTGATTTTGTTTAGTATTTATCGATCCTCTTGTATTAATCGACCCCTGGAGAACTGTTATTGACCCCTTGGGGTCGATATTGACCACTTTGAGGTAGTGTTGCCCAAATGCAAGAACAAGACGAGACTTGGCCAGTCTTGGTCTTGGTCTTGCATCAATACACCTGGTCTTGGTCTTGGTCTTGGTCTTGCAAAAATGCAAGACCAAGACCAAGACTGCAAGACCAAGACCGATTTTGGGCAACACTAGTGTTGCCCAAATGCAAGAACAAGACGAGACTTGGCCAGTCTTGGTCTTGGTCTTGCATCAATACACCTGGTCTTGGTCTTGGTCTTGGTCTTGCAAAAATGCAAGACCAAGACCAAGACTGCAAGACCAAGACCGATTTTGGGCAACAGTTTGAGGACCCCTGCTCTAAAGCTAACGACCCTAATTGTACCACGGATGTGTAAACATCCAAATCACATTCAAGCCAAAAGAGGGCTTAACGTGGTTCTAATGTGTCCAAACGACCATATATACATATTATGGGTACATTAATTCGAAATTAATTCTCAGTTGAGAACACTTTTCAGTAAAATGTTATTAGTATGTTGCAAAATAAAAACATTCGCTTTATTTGCTGGATGTAACGATTTTTAGTGGGGGAAAATATCACATTCGTAGGCTTTAATATAGACCCGGTAACAAAACGAGCTTTAAACATCTGTATATCACACGCTGGGGTTGAGAAAAAAATGTGTTTATGCCCCTTCACAATATAATTTAAAAAAATTTTAAACACGAATTTCTATTTTGGGTCAACGAAACACATAGTATATGCAAATTTTGAAGTTTCCAATTTATTCCATTCAAGTGCTTGCGATAGACAGATAGACAGTTACCGATCGTGGTGGGTGAACGGTTAACGTTCTGACCTCGCATTCGGGAGGACGCGGGTTCGAATCCCCGTCCGAGCATACAGATTTGGGTTTTCCATGGTTTCCCCAAATCACTCCAGTCTAATGCCGGGATGTTTCCTTCAAAAAGGCCATGGCCGAAGTCATTCCCGTTCCTTGTCCCCAGTCCCGTCCCGCCTCTAATGACCTTAGCCGTCGACAAGGCGTAAAGCAGTAAAAGGGGGGGGGGGGGTGAACAGGTGGACAGATAATGTAGCTTCAGCTACAGAACTTCTTTTTACGTTCATCACTGAACCATGAAAACGCTGTTTAACTTCCGGTGGGTCCCCACTAGTGTTCCAAATTACAAAACCAGATACTTGCGCGCTAACAGGTTGGTCGGATATAATTCGTCCTTGCTTTGTATGAGTGTAGAGTTTTCAGCACGTTTAATTCGAGAACTTGGGTTTGTTGAAGGGAGCTAGAAGCAAATGTCCACAGTGCGTACGGAGTGAGGGCATGCGGCACAGTTGATAGTTATTCGTCCGTCGTCAAGCCTTGCGATCCGCTTGGTATCTTTCGGAGGAGTAGACCTGAATGGGTCGACACAGGGTTTCACCCTTTCCCTTCATCTCCACCTACCATGCGACCCGCCTACAGGGAATCGAACATGGCATTAGAAAACGAATACAAATAGCAAATCACATATCCGACCTGGAAGGTCACCTCCAACAACGATATTGTCGAAGTGAAATTGTGCTTGTAATATTAGTAATCACTCAAATAAAAAAAAAAAAAAATTTGCAGCATTATTACACCATAAAATTATTTATACCTTTGAGCTGAGTAGTTAACTCATACACGTTTAATTGCCTTTTTTATGTGTTACTAATATGGTCACTGAGTTCATTCTTCTTCTGTTTCATTTGCTGGTTGTGTCTGTACTCTTTTTTATCATAAAAATATTGATTTTTCCTCTTCTAAAAAAGTTTAAGATGTGGTATATGCGACATTAAATCCGCCTTTTGATACAGGATCTTCGTGCAAAATTTTAAATGTATGAGTTGGGCCATTTGGTTTTCCTTAGCGAACAAACAAACTGATTCCCTCTTCTGCGAGTACAGAGATTAAGATAATGGGATATTAACTGCCCATTAAGTAGTAGTTCAGCTCGCCTTGGGCTATATCTCTGAAATGCTGAACTACTTCCACATAAAACAAAAAAAGTTTGCGGGCAGAATTAGCAGGACACATGAACAGATAAAAAAAAATAAAGAAACTTACTCTGTCTATTTTTTTTTAGACAAACAGTTTATAACTCATTGCTTTTTGTAACAAAACGCTATAACAGCAACCTCCTATGACAGGCCTGTCAAGTCAAGAATATACAGATATACAGATATACATTGACAGCACAGATACGAAATAGGGACTTGCCTAAACCATCAAATACAGAAAACATTAAGAACGAATTAATAACACCAAAAATAACGTTTTTAAATTATTAATAATACTGTATAGCTTACACCTTCAGCAGGCTACACCGTCATAAATCATCTCTGAGGCGTCAGCAGGAAGTTGTCTCAGAGAAACTAAAAAAGATAAAATAAAAATATTATTAAAACTAAACAAGAAAATTCTGACTGCGCAAAACGACTGAAAAGTTAAAAACAAGCGCTTCAGCACCAATGATAATAATTGCTTAAAACTGTTGTGATAAGTAAATATTCCCTCCTTTATATTACAGCAGGAGTATATACAGCTATTACTTTGATTGGTGATTGTTTTAGTTGCTTAAGGAACATTATAACGGGACTTCGGTTTACAAATTATTTCATTTTTTCAACATTATAGGTTAAATTAACTGGAGATTGTTCTTCATATCTGTAAACTAGAGAATATTATGTGAATATATACCAATAGCGAGTAACCACCTGCATCATTTCCAAAGCAATTAAAATAATAACCAAACAAATTAATAATTGTGGATATTCCTGATGTAACATAATGGACAGAGTATTTATTTATCATATAACTTTCAACAATTAAAGTCATTGACGCTGAAGAGTGACTTTTGAATCACTTTCCATAGTCAAGGTTTTTTATTTGATTTTAATAAGTTTTTATTTTATTCCTTTTTGTTGATTGCAAGAGAAATTTATTATTTAGAAAATAAATGTATTTAAATGTTAATTATATTTATTTTTATTAATGATACAGATTTCTCAAAGTTATTAGTTCCTGTAATATTCCCATCCGCTGAAAATTATCTTTGTGTGTTCGCTTAGAACGATAATGGCCTGAAGCTCTTCGTTAATGACGTTTATTATTATTATTATTATTTTACATTTGAATTCTTAGAATTGTTGCGAATCAGGTATTCGAGAGCTTTTCTGATATTTTGAACAACTACAGAAAAAGATTATGTATCTACCAAATTTTCGAGGCGTTCAGAAACACAGCGTCTGCTCTATTTTATAGGAAGATGTTGCTAACTGAACTGCTTAATAATTAACCCCTCGTTGACTACAAAAAGTAATGCTTTTATGAATGGTTTAATGTACATACACCGAGATCATTTTATACTAATTTCTTTGTAGAGCAGTTGCAGTGAAGATTATTTTCTATTGACATTTCCTTTAGACCTTACAGACAACCTTTTCCTGGTGACACTGGGCCTCAGTGGGATTATTCAAAAATAAAGTTACTTAGCCGTGCACCTGTAACAGCAGTTTGTATACATAAGTAAGTCGTCTGACGGAAGTACTGTTAAATGCCCTGTTTTTAAAACCGAAGTTTGTGGCAGACGTAACATTCGTTATTAGTTGGAACATCATCTAAGCCCTCACTTTGCAGTGAGGCCTCATCGCAAGGCGCACTCGGCACTTCCATTACCAACACACGGAGGCTAGCCAGTGCCAATGCAGCAAGCAAATTTATATTCGTTTCCTTGATGTAACATAAACTGTTCCATTTTATATATTTTTCAAATCACCTTTGAAAACTACTTAAAGTGATGCCCAAAAGTAAGGGCTTATACGTTCATTTGAATTTTATCCAGATGTTTTGCATTATATTTTAAACCATTTTGGTATTATAGTTATTATAGTGGAAAGACGATTATGACATTCCATACACCGAAATCCATCAGTACGTTTAGCCTACAGGAGGCAACAATGGAACATACATGCATACCTTCACAAAACATCACCCTCCATTATTTTGCATTCTGGTAAATAATAACCTTTTATTTCGCTCAGAATTATATTATTATTATTGTTGTTGTCGTTACGATGCATCTTATGCCAAGAATTTATCCGTCTCACATGCTTCTACTAAGCATACTGTCTGGGCGTTAACATTTTGGCCTGTTATTTGGAAACACTCGGGTCGATCCGTGGATGAACATCCAAATTTTGGTTTTTAATTTTCTTTTTACGTCATACCAAACGAACTAAGGGATGTTTTCTTAATAATTCCATGGCCGCTGTTCTCTCCGTATTTTGTCCACCAAATTCTGCTTGTTCTAATTACCATGACATCGATGAACTGCAAAATCTTAGTTAAAATAAAAATTTTGCTAGATGTTTTCCAGTATTCACCCACGCCTCGTCGCCAATGTGTGCCCTACACAAATCCGTAACCGACTTCACCCAAACCTTGTCTTTCACTGACTCCCAACCCAGCCATTTATTGTATCAGCTACTGATCGCGTTTAGCTGAAATACACACACACTACTCGTATACAGGGTGTCCACAAATGAATATCGGGGTTTTAATGCTTTATAAGATTTATTACATTATCCTTACAGTTATAAATGATATGTCAAATGAAAGAGCAACTCAAACAGTTTTATATACAAGCTTACAAGTGTTCTATGTGGGCACCATTTGTCACACGGCACACATCAAGTCTGTAGCCGAGTTCTTCCCAAACGTTGAGCAGTGTGTCTTCAGTAACTGTTGCAACAGCTGCTTCAATCCTCTGTCGTAATTCAAGGAGGTCGGCTGGTAACGGAGGCACATACACACGATCCTTGATGAAACCCCAAAGGTAGAAATCGCATGGCGTTAGGTCAGGTGAACGTGGAGGCCACGCATAGCAAGCTCTGTCATTGGGCCCCTTGCGGCCAATCCAGCGGTCGGGTACAGTTACGTTCAACCAACCGCGTACTTCGTTATGCCAATGAGGTGGCGCACCATCTTGCTGGAAAATGAAGTTCTCTGGTTCATATTGTTCCAACTGAGGGAAGAGCCATTGCTCTAGTGTATCAAGGTAAGAAGTACCAGTTACAGTCTGTTCATAAAAAAAGAAAGGTCCGTAAACTTTCCGCCGGGATACGGTACAAAAAACATTGATTTTAGGGGAGTCTCGTTGCACTTGTACGATCTCTTGAGGATTTTCTGAGCCCCAGATCCGCACATTATGAGTGTTAACATGTCCACTGAGGTGAAAGGTCGATTCATCACTGAAGACAACATGATGTAGAAAATCTTCATCGTCATGTAACAACATTTCGTTAGCGAATTTGGCACGTAAACCATGGTCTGCAGGCTTTAGAGCCTGTAACAACTGTAAACGGTAAGGGCGTAGTTGCAAGCGTTTCCTTAAAACTTTCCAAACAGTCGACTTAGAAATTTCTAATTCGCGACTAGCCTTCCGAACAGATTTCTTTGGGCTACGAGTGAACGACTCTGTCACTCGCTCAACAGTCTCTTCGCTAACATAATCGTCCCGCGCTCTTCCCTTTACAAAGTCAGCCTGTATCTTCAAACTGATGATACCATCTACGGATGTTATTGTCACTTGGAGGATCACGCCCGAACTTAATGCGGAACGCACGCTGCACAGTAACTACAGATTCAGTCTTTGCAAACTGTAAAACACAAAACGCTTTCTCTTCACTAGTCGCCATTTTTGCTACTACCGCATTCTAGCGGATCGCAGCGGAAACATTCCACGCACATGCGCGCTAGTGCCAACGAACAAAACTGTTTGAGTTGCTCTTTCATTTGACATATCATTTATAACTGTAAGGATAATGTAATAAATCTTATAGAGCATTAAAACCCCGAATTCATTTGTGGACACCCTGTATTTGATAAGCACTATGTGGACTCCATGAATTGGCTTTGGCGTTCGCGTGCGTGTGGAAACAAACAAATTCGTTGCGACATCTATAGCGTGCCACTGGCGTGCCATAAACTTCAACAAATACGCATGTCAGCTTCATTTTTTGACAAACAATTTAGGATCATCGTGATAACCAATTTGCCGTCCATTCTAGATGTTTCGTAAATTGTTGGAAATGGTTTATTCCTTATTACAAACTCTAGTTTCTCCATCCTCGTGAGTCTGAAATAGTTTTTTGTTGCTAACTGTGTAATTTTACATCTTCCACAAGCAAACAATTGTATCATTACATTACAAGTACTGACCACACCTCTCCTATCACTCTTACTTTATTTCTAATGGCAGATGGTAGATTCCATAGCTGCAATAAGTGAGAAAGTCTCTAGAATAGTTGGTTGACAACAAGATAGTAAAAATAAAAAGTTCATCGCCAACCTTTCCTGTATTTCCTGTATTTCATGTATGATTGGTCTTTTTTCAACATCCAGCAGAGATCAGACTGAATTAACTTTTTTTAAAAATTATCTACGAAAAACATGTGGTGCAGTACCATATATGGAAGATAGTGGTAAGTTACTGGAGATCTCCTGTGCCTGTTTTATCAAATCTACATCTCACGCTTTATCTTTTAATGATCTGGGATCTAAGAGACAATTTCAACTAATTCGTTTCTTGATTTTAAGATCCTAGGTGTTAGTTTTCGTATTTGTAAGACTGTGGCAGTTGGAATGTCTGTGAAATTCGAACGTGCGAGGCTAGTAGTATGTTTGCAGTCTTGTTAGCAGCGCGCTAAACATGTCTGTCACTCGTCTGCTTCATGTAGAACAGGCCAAGAGTAATTTGCGAGCATGCGGCGGAGTGAAGTTTCCCTTGGACAGATGGATAAAGCGCCACCGGAAACTGTGTGGCGTTAATGGACCATTTGTTATGACGACATCCTGTGAGAGCAGCACTAAGAATGGACACCTGTTAGAGCCGCCGCATCACCGCGAACCTTCGGATACAGAAAGGTAACACAGCGTACTGCCACAAAATATTTACATCTATATAAAACGAACACCGGATATATTTGCACCAGAGGAACTCGAAATCTAATGCGAAGATTTCGATGGGGTTTTCAGCGTTTTAAAGCTTAGAATCTCAACTCAGTTGTTTGGTATGTCATATGTTTCTACGTTACATAACGCCGAAATATTAAATGAAATTCTGAACGTATGAGCACGAATACCATCGATGGACCCACTAGATACAGCATACTTCGCACTAAATACACAATTACAATGTCTCTGACCATAGCCTTTAATGAAGGCAATAAGATAACATTACAATAATAACTATTTTGCACATTAATCAAAACTTGAAGTATTCTTTCCTTTAATTCGGGATATTCATTTTGTAAACACCATAGATAGCCGTAAAAACAACAGAGATTTTCTTTAACAACGATCTCTGGTAGTAAGCCTGCAACTACATTGTCGCTGGCCATCAGCATTAGTCTTTTGTTTGAATAAAATCATTTATTTACGATAATACGTATTATTATGGATTCACTTTTGATATTTGTATAAAAGGCTTAATCTGCGGAGTTAAAGTATTTGGTGTTTCCAACAAAAAGTATATTCATTCACTTCGCATTTGAATTAAATGTGAGTTTCTAACATAATCTAGCGTTGTTTAGTAATGTACTAATGCAATTTCTTTACCTAATTAATGAATGAAGTTTGATACATATGAATCTTTTCGAACGAATGAAAATAGTGTACGTGCAAATAAACTTCAACCCACCCGTTTCTTGGTTGGAGGCGTGTGAATCTAAGTTTGCTTTAATTCCGAAAAAACTTGGCGCGAATTTATGAATCTTTGTAGTTTGTACAAATATTTCTCGTTGCGGGAATAAAAATAGCGTGCGGGTGAAACTACGCCAACTATACCGGGCAACGCCGGGAACTCCGCTAATATTCAGTAAAATAATGAAAGTGGTAAGTGGGTGTTAAGCGCCTCAACTAAATCACATTACACTGTGATTTGTAATGTCCCTTGGTGACGGGAAATTTATGCGTGTGAATTCCACGTTTTTTTGGCATCGGCGAGAGCCAGGTGACTCATACCTGCGCTGAAAGACCGAACGATTTATGGCAGGCCGTAAAGTTAAAAGCTTTACGCATTCAATGAAATTCAAAGGACAGTATAGGGACTGTGCCGAAATGAGGATTTCCTGGTACAGTAGAAAGTTGAAACTAGAGAAACGATGCTTCGGAGAAAAAGTCAGGTTACGCAACACCTCTGTTGGGAACCCGCGAATCAAACAGTGTGTTACGAACTTTTAGAAACCATAAGTTTTTTATGTTGCATGAGGAGCGCCAATGGAGACCGTGGATGACCCGCCAAACGCTGCGACTCGCTGAAATTTCCCGCGTCTGCTAAAACTCCGGAGCCTGCAAGTTTTCAACGGGGCGAACAAGCGGGAGAGAAGACATTCTGTTTCTGGCCAGCAGACAATCCGCACCGGCGCACCACGGGAGATTGCCGGAGAGCTGCGCCAAGTGACCTTCGCCCAGCTGATCAACAGGGTCTATGATACTCCGTTTTATCTGCACGTCATCTGCTACGGTAAAGAACGCCGACGATGTATAGACACTCTTGCGTCATTCAACCCTAGGCAACGCTCGAGATGAGAATCATGCTCTAAATTGTTCAAAAGAAACTTTTAATGTTCAATAAACCAATCAATTTTATATTCAAAGAAAATAATAGGTGTTTTAAACCCTGCTTTCAATAACTTCCTTTCCAATCAATCAGTATATCATTTGAATAGATGAAGATTTGTGTTTTTTTAATGGTATTTTAAAATTACAATTGCTTTGATTAAAAGTATTTCAGAATTGGAATGTCGCTTCTCTCGGATAGAGAAAAATTCCATTCTTGGCGCCTACCCGGGATTAATTTTGCAAATTAACTTATTAATTAATGCATCTCATTATTTTTTAAATATATTAACAACGTCATAAACAAGACGTTACAGACTCTAGAGGTTTATTTTTTATTGTTTGTTATCACTTATCAGCACTGGTAGACCACGAGACACCGACACCTGTGCACAGGCGTCCAGTGTGTAATCATGAGAGTGGGAGGAAAGAACCGAATTTTTAAGATCCGGAGCATTTACGCTATTGGAATAATCTTGTGTTTCCATCTGTCTGTGAAACGTGTAACTATATTCTGAGTGATGAGTGTATTTCTGTTTCTAAAATGTGTAGTTTATGAGGCGGAGATTGAGGCGGGTCCCAGCATTCGCCTAGATCAGTAGTTTCCAATTAGTTTTTCCCGAGTACTACTTCAAGAAAGAACTCAACCTCGCATAACCCTTACATGTAGTTACCTGTTCCGCTGCGTTCTTCCCAGTCCAATGCTTCGCACAGCTACAGCACTGCAGTATTTTAATCCACACACATCCAGTTTGACTATATTAAAATATATTTTGGTGATCGTAACATTTTTTAGTTAATTTAATTTCCTTAGTGTGGTGTTTGGTGTTTCGCAACCAAGGGCCATTACCGCAGTTTAAAACATCCGGTGTTTCGCAATCTGTGAAGCAGGTAAAATAAAACAATTTTTTTGTTATTTCCTGAAAAACTTGTTCAGTTGTCGAGAACCATGCGAACAGTCAATGAAGCATCATCATATAAAATACAGATTTGACATTACCTCAGGTCGATCTTAACCCATTCTTTTACGAACGTGAGGTTGTCAATCATATGGTCTATTAATTTTTTAATTAATTCCGATTTAGGCGTTGTTCCGAGTTTCCTCACTCTCTTCCAATAAATTTTGTCTCGTAGGTTTGCTATGACATCATTATCAACGTAGTGTAGTTCAGCAATGTCCTTTCTAATTATCTTGTTTTGTCGCGCCGAAATGTCGTCAAGACCCTTTCGTTTTACAGTAGTTCTGACCTAAAATGATAGAATGGTGGAGTAAAATCCCAATCCTACTCCAGACACACAAACAAACACAGAAAAAAATGTGGATTTACACACCCGTAATAGTTAAATTTCACGATCACTTAGATCTTAGAACATCATAGTTGTGGGATCCAGCCACTTTCACTAAGTCACTAACGGCACTAACAACACTTAACAACATTCTTTTATACAACTTGCTGCAGACATCCCCAACACGTTACCATTAACGTAGGTTTTTTGTTTTTTAAAAATGACACTTTTTCACGAGTATCACCGTTGATCGTTTGCTCGACACATAAACTATTGGTGAAAAGTGATAACTTACGTTGTGTGAGTAGACAGGCGATCAGGACTATGATCCTGGAACAGTATCTACGCTGCATCGAAAACGACTAAGAAGTGGATCTCATATTCCACGACTGAAGGACTACGATATTGTGGATGTCTGTAGGTCTCGTTTAATTGAATAGGTTGTTTCTTCCAATCTGTATTACGATTATTGTTAATCTAAAACAAGGCTGTGTCTGTAACGGAAAACATTTATAAAAAAAAAAAAAAAAAAAAAAAAAAAAAAAAAAAAAAAAAAATTGGAGGTAGACCAGAAGTCCCGAAACGTTTTTGTCCTATAGATTACTTGCAAGTGTATATATATATATATATATATATATATATTGTAGATCCGCTGTCTTCCTAATATTGAATTTTCCTAAAAATTTTAATGTGAAATTGTGAAATGTGTTTTTCACAGCTGACATAGTGCTTCTCACTTTGGTGTGGATATTGTAAAAGAAAGGAAAGTACTTATAATTTTTATTCAAACCTTTATTGAAACGATCAATTTGAAAATGTTTTTTAAGTTAATCTTTTGAAATATTGGCGCGCAATGAAGCAGTAATACACTTGTGATCTGTAAAGACACAAAACTAGTCCAAAGGGAAGATTAAAACTAGTCTGCACTATAGTGACAAGATTCTGGGTTAGCTACATCTACGTATATACTCCGCAATTCACATAAAACTGTGTTTTACAGAGGGTACTTTACACCAAAACTGATCTCTATTCTGTACTAACGGCAAGTTCGAAAATCGACAGCGGAATAAATTCTCATTGCCAGCATGACGTAAAATTGTGATTGACTACAATTCTTAGTCACACAGCCGTGTCACAAACTCTTGGGTTAAATCCTTTAACTCAGCTCAGGATGTATGGAGCTGACGCATTGGTGATTCGTCCGTCGGATGGGAACATAAAACTTTGGAGCCCTTAGGAATTCTTGCGGAAATATGGGCTGTGTGGTACACCTGAGAGTATCATCCCACCCCTTCCTTCATCATCAGACACCAGTCCTAACACTCACTAACAAGCAACTCTGTGATGTAAAGACATAGAAGTATCCACATTTGAAATGAAAACGACGCCCGAACAGGGTGATGAATCTACTTCTTATATATAAAAATCAATGTTTGTGGGTTTGTGGGTTTGTTCGTCTTCTATGCATTCCTATACCACTTATCAGATTGCAATGAAACTTTGGAGAGTTTTCGACTGTGCGTCTGCGAAGGTTCCTGTAAAAAAAAAATTCCAAAAAGTCACCCCCTATTCCCCATAACACCCCATAATTTAGGCAAAACCTCATTTTTTTATCTGATTTAGATAAGAATTTGTACACTTATACTTTAAAACAAACAGAAAAATACTGCCTACGTATGGTTTCCGAATATTCATCCCCTTTCCCCCTTTCCAACCCCATTACGTTTTTACCCCATAATTTAGGCAAACCACATTTTTTATTCGATTTTGATAAGAATTTGTACACTTATACTTTTAAACAAACAGAAATATACTGCCTACGTATGGTTTCCGAATGTTCATCCCCTCTCCCCCTTTCCAAACCCATTACGTTTTTACCCCATAATTTAGGCAAACCCAATTTTTTATCCGATTTTGATAAGAATTTGTACACTTATACTTTAAAACAAACAGAAAAATAATGCCAACATATGGTTTCCGAATATTCATCCCCTCTCCCACTTTCCACCCCCATTACGTTCTCCTCCCCATAATTTAGACAAAACCACATATTTCATCAGATTTCAATGGGAATTTGCACACTTATACTTTGAAACAAACAGAAAAATACTGCCTGCATATGTTTTCCAAAGCGCATCCCCTCTCACCCTTTCCAACTGAAAATGAACGAAACAGCAGTTTAAAATTTATATGTAAATATTTTTTCTTTTAATCTATGTGCTTACTCAAGTCCAGCAATAGTGAAGCATTGCCGGGTCAGCTAGTTACTTTATAAACGTATATCTTCGTTTAGGCCAACTGGGACGACGTTAAGCCTTTGTTTGGCTTGAATCGCCTAGAGAGGGATTCGAACGGTGGACCTTAAGATCTCCAGTCAGATGCCTTAACCACTCGTTCTCATTTTGTATTGTGAACTACAGTTACAGCAGTCAGACAACGCAGCAAAATGTGAAATATAAGTCACAAACAAACGGCCAGAACATTCAAAAGACTGATAAAGTGTCGCGCTTTTCAAGTAACGTAACGGTGGAGCAAAAGAGAGAGTATCAGATATAATTCGGTCATTGAAATGCGAAAGCATTATTGTCTAATGGCAAATTGTTCCAGATAACTTATTTTTAATGTGCCCCTCTTTCACTCATTAATGCTGCACATATTCCGCCAGCAAAAGAGTTTAAGGAAGTAAAATGTCGCACTTACTCGTTAGGATATTGTTTTCCGCTTGTTGTATCACGTGTTGGAATAAACAGGAGGGGTTATTTCAAAGGATATTCTGGCACACACAATCTGTTAATAGCCTGATGATGACGCAGACGGAGAACAATGAGTAGTAATGGATACCGCTAAGCGGGCAAGACGTTCATTGTCTTCGAGTGACAGCTCTGTGCTCCACACTGTCCTTGCGTTGGGCCGCGATCATAGTGGATGCGCAATCTGACGACTTACTACTCTAGGTAAAATGTGCTCGCTCGCCGGAGTAATTGTGGTCACAATGAATCGGAGTTACTTCTTCAGTTCAGTTAGAAAATCAAAGGCGAGTAGATAATTTTTAGATAACTCTGTATTAAGAAGCTTCTAGTTGTAAAACGAAAAAGAATGTTGGTTTAGTGGTATCAATTTTACAAGGAAACTCAAGGAGAATTTGCGTTACTTTTCCTTGATCTACTCAAAAATAGAGAAGAGAAAATTCTTCAGCTACTTCAGGATACGACCAGAAATGTTCGACCAGACCAGTGTGTGGTGGGTGAGCGGTAACGCTCTGCCATCCCATTCAGAAGTCTGCAGGTTCGAATCCCCATCCGCCCATCCACATCTTGATTTTCTATGGTTCCGAAAAATCACTCCATTGCAGGATAGTTCCTCCATAATGCCATTCCTTGCCCCCATTCCTTTTCCACCTCTAATGACCTCGACATCGACGAGGCCTAAATTCGTAAAAAAAAAAAAAAAAAAAAAAAAAAAAAAAAAAAAATACACAGAACCTGTTTGAAACTTGAAAAATAGAGTAATTTTCGTAATCACATTTAATCTACCGAGAAATTGACAATTATATTGAAGTAAATCAATCATTTTTTTTTAACATTGATATGTTTTCAGTCTGTTAAAAACTTAAAAATTAATACTTATTAAATAGATTATTCAATATAAAGTAATAATTTATGATAAAATAAGTTACAATTACAGGATATGCAATGTTGTTGTAGGCCATTTTTCCGCAGTTGCTCGATAAATTAAATGATAAAATTACGCCAATGCAACTCTTTTTGTGTGTTTTTAATGCCGTACGCGTTTCGACTCCCATTGAGGCATCATCAGCGACGAATCTATGTTGAAATTCTACATTGTTTAACATAACTCTAAATTGAAATATTTTTTGATTATTTACAACTTACTATTTACATTTGTGTTCTCCAGGTTCGTAACACGCATCTCTCCTTTTTTTATACAAATAAAAATAACAAGGCTTGAAAACTGCTCTTCGAACAGAAAACTCAGTACAAAAACAAATAAAAACTCAGACAGAGACAAGTATCAAAACTCAGGCATTTATCAACTGACATGTCAAACCTGTGAGGCAATTTACATGGAACTGACAAGATATAGTTTTAAACCAGATACAAAGAACACATGTGGGCATTTAAGTAAATCAATCACTCCACATTCGCTGAACATCCAATAGGAAATTATCACTTACCAATAGACATTAACACAGACATGCAAATCGTCACAATCAACAATCACAGACACGATACCATCACTCTACAAGAAAACTGTCAAATCAAAAATCAATTTAAAAAAATGGCTAGCAGGTACTGAATAAATCTAACAATGCAAACGTTGTTCAAACTGGTAAACATACATTAACCCTACAGAAAGGAAAATATAATAAGAACAATAAATAAATAAACATAGGAGATACGTGAACTAACACACTATATATAAAATTGTAAGCAAAATAGCAAAACATCACTATCCCACGCAATTTCAGCGCACCACCACCTTGACATTAAAAAAACAAGATGGCTACTGTAAACAAGAGAGCAGTGATAGACGCAATGTTTACATCCAGTATGCAGCAGCCAAGATAAATGGCTTTAGCGGCAACATGCTTTGGAGAAAAAGCAGAGATGTGTTTACGAACCTGGAGAACACTAATGTAAATAATAAGTTGTAAATAATCAGAAAATATTTCAATTTAGAATTATTTTAACATTATATAGCACGATTGTAAACTAAATTTAAAATATCAACATAGATTCGTCGCTGATGATACCTCGATGAGAGTCGAAACGCGTAAGGCATTAAAGCATACAAAAACAGTTACATTGGCGTTATTTTATCATTTAAATTACAGGATATTATTGGTTTAATAGAATCGTCGAATTGTTCAATTTACTTAATGTTAATTACATTTATTCACGACATCAATAGTGAAGTATAAAACTTTACAAAAATTTACCGAAATCGTCTAATCGCGGTTGCAGTAGTATTCTGAGGTCTGATCGCACAAGGTTTTCTATTACAAACTAAAGAAATTAATTTCATTGTATCCATTTCACTCGTACCACTACGCCGAAAGGCCAAACAGACTTTCTACCAGATTCTGCTCTGGCGTAAACGCACTACCGTCCAACTGAGTACTTTTTATGGCTTTACGCCTCGTCGAAGTTGAGATCATTAGAGCCGGGAAAGAATGGAGGCAAGGAACGCGAAAGAATTCGGCATGACCTTTTTAAAGGAAGCATGCTCGCATTCATGTGGAATGGTTTGGGTAAACCATGGAAAACCCAAATCTGGTTGCTCGGACGTGGATTCGACCCCGCGTCCTCCCGAATGCGAAGCCAGAGCGTTACTGCTCACCCACCATACTCGATGACCGAGCACAACTGACTTCCTTGCACGATGACCGTAGTAACCTGTTTAGCAGTATTTGTACGAACGACCACCAATTCTTCAGCATTCCCAACCACTCCGACCGCGACCTTTACTATAGTCTGTAGTGAGGCGCTCGCTCAACACATAATCTTCTCAAACAAAATATCGAATTACGCACCACAGAACCAAATTCCGGTAACATTTCGTAGTTGAATCAAACTGGGAGCCAAAAAACAGTCCAAAATAACTACGTGTGTTACAGTAACATGTACAAGTCATGGTACCTGTACCGAGTGTGGTGGGTGAACGGTTAACGTTCTGGCCTCGCATTCTGGAGAACGCGGGTTCGAATCCCCGTGCTGACATCAATATTTGGGCTTTCCAGGGTTTCCCCATATCACTCCAGGTGAATGCAGGGATACTTACTTCTAAAGGCTATGGCCGAAATCCTTCCCGTAGCTTCCCTCCTGTCCTTTTCCACCTCTAATGACCTCGACGTCAACGAGGCGTAAAGCCATAAGCAAAAAAAAATACCTGTAATACTCTTGTAATTAAAGTAATTGATAATCAATTATTACACCTTCGAGAGCCTTCGGCTACTTGCAAAACAGTATTACCGTTTTATTATCTACAGTTATTTTACTATGCAGGTAATGGTCATGCTCATTTCCCCCCTCTCCCAGTATCCAGTCACAATTTCCTTATCCCAACGTTTACATTTCAAGAGATTTTATGAACAAATAATAAAGAAAGAGGTTTGTAACCTTGAGGTTCTGCCTGTCAATTGACTAGTTACTATAAATAGCACTTGTTTTCTCTTCATTTAATGTTATTAACAGGCATTTTACCTGTATCGTAAACTTCTTTGACTAACTGTAGTCGAAAGTCGACCAAGAATCTGGAATACAAGATGGTTTCAAACATATTTGACAATAGTATCAAAGATTTACAATCGTTTCTTGCAATCAGTTGCATGCTCTGTCTTCGAAACGTTAAAGTTGTACAGTATTTATGTTAAAAAAGAAAAAAGAATGGACATGTACTGGAGGCTCACCTGCCGACAGAAGTTGCAAAGGTGCAGCGACTGTACCTTACACTTCACACTGGCTTTGCTAGTTCGTATGCCGCTAATGGAATAAATTCTCACCATCGTTTACTTCTAACCTAGGTTAGGAGAGATGGTATAGAGTGCATAGAGAGTGACGTCATATCATACTGTTGATGGTCGTGTTTCAAATGGAGACGTTTAACTAGCTTCAAAGAGTAGACCTCAATAGAGTCTCGGCGTTTCAACTTCTCCCTTTCTCTCATCCTTGTACACAACGAGAATGACATACTACAGTTAACACATATTAATGAAGTCGTCTTATTTTCTATAAAAGCCCTACCCGTCAGGAAGTAGGCTGGTCTGGGAGATGACAGTTTTTCCAAGTGTTACCGTAGTGTAGATGATTGTGACAATGTGTTTGTTCAGTGTAGAGTGTTGTAGATGAGAGATGAAAGAAGAGAGAGGTTGAAACGTGGTAGCGGTCAATTCAAGCCAACTATTCAGAAAGATACCGACTTCACCTCTAGCACTGCATGCTATTTAGTGTTAAGTACACCAGAAAAATTCTGTAGTTCGGATTCCATGTTAAGCCTGGTAGGATTATAGGATTAGCTTGATGAAGCATGACAAGTGTCGTATTGAGCGGCGAATCAAAAAATCTGTCACTTGGCGGTCGCACTATCTTCCGCGATTAACCGGCCAGCGATGCCATACGATGATTTGAATGTCTTGGAATTATTTTGGCCCGCTGAATCGATAGATGCCAGTTTACATATTTTCTAGCAATATAATGCGATATTTAGACATTTTAATTTAAATCTAACAATTTTCTGGTCACCTTGGCCACAATTTATTCATTAGTGAAATTCTGTTACATTTTCTGTACTATTTGTCAGAATATTATGAAAAATTAACTAGAGAGAATATTCTGATAGGCAGTAGCACTGTAGATGAAGCCATGTTGAAATTTTATAATCACACATTCGAAGTTATTTATTCTAGTTAGTACCGGCTATTAGCAATCTCGACTTTGATTTGTAAGTAAAAAACAGTTTTATTCACACTCGTTAGTAAGTTAAACACCAAACGTAGTCCCAACACTGATATTTATAGTAACTTCTGGTACATTACAAATACTTGGAGATATCAGAAGTCTGCAGATTCTTTAACCAAGTGAGAAGTATACACACGAATTAGCCACGCTTACTTCGGTTCTGCAAATGAATCAGTTCTTAATAGCTCGACACAGTCATGGCAACACTGTTCATTAAGGTGCGTTTCCACTGAGGCAACTTCTGGGCAACATGTGGCATGTGGCACTGACGCATGCGACAAGGAGTATTTCAAGCGAAGCAACACGTTGCGACATGTAGCAAGCAACAATGACGCACGCTACAGGTTGGGCCGTGTCGCCGGTCGTATGGGCCACTGTGCGACAAAAATATAGCGTGTCGCACGATGTTGCCAGTATCCAAGTGGCGGTGGATGAATGCGACAGAAAACGGGCGACATGGAGTGGAATGTGCAGAAAACAACCTTATTTATTGAAGATTATCATACTTCACCGGAGTTGTGGAATAACAAAAGTGCATCATGTAAAGACAGGAAAGCGAAAAGTGACAAATTAATACTACTTGCTAACAAGTACGAATGTTCATTAGATGAAATAAAAAAGAAAATCAAGAATTTGTGGTCTGCTTTTCATCGTGAACATAAAAGGATTACTAAACCAAAGAGTGGCTCCTCTCCTAAAGAAGAGAAATGGTTTGCTTAAAAACTCCTGACATTTTTGTTAGATGTTGACATTCCAAGACAAACTTTTTCAACAGCAGAAAATTATGAGGTATGTTAATTAATATATGTAACTAATTATTTTTGACAGAATAGTTTACCAATGACAGATGCAGAGACTGAATAGGGGATTTACAATCTTTTTAGTTATACAAGTAAATAAAAGTAGTTTTATGGTGGGTTTAAAATACATATATATATTTTAAAAATTGTCGTAATTAAAAATTTACAAAAGGACTTACATATAATTAAGACAGGCTGTATTTATAGCGTATGTAGAAAAGTGTTTCCAACTTTAGATTGTGGTAAATAATAGTAAAAAACTTTTCTTGAATCCATCTTTCACTCATACAGTTGTGTATGATAGGGATAAATTGTCATATCATGGTAACGTAGCTAAATACATTATTTTACGTACGAATACATAGTTTATGTTTTTGTCTGAGTATTTATCTTGCCAAGATACTTTTCCTTCTTTTGACACCTTGCGATTCACACTACTTTTAACAAATAAATCTCTGATTCACCACCTAGGTTTTTTCCGTTTTCTTTTATTGCCATTTGCGAGGATCAAATAAGTAGCAGCTGCCACTGCTTCTGATGCCATGACGCACACTACTGGCCGCATAACGTGAAATGCTTTTGCCGCATGCTACAAGCAACGGCGACAAGTAGCAAGCGACAACTGGCAACAGATTCTTGGGCGACATTCGACTTGCGACAAAGTATGATGACGCACAACGACATGTAGCAACAAAATAACTCGTGTAGCATGCTACATGTTGCTCGTTGTTGCCTCAGTAGAAACGCACCTTTACACGTGATGATAACTTCCTCCTCACATCACTCACAATTTATATTTCATCAACACGGGGCGAATGTCCAACATTCAATTTCAGTTACGTACTTGCAAGTCCACACACTGCTCCATTACAATACTTTCATCACTGCACAACTTAGCACAAAACAGTTCCCACTACAAACGCGCACATTCCGCGGCTCGACCCGGCAAAGACTCAACCACCGCGAGCCAAAGCAGTATACGTGTATATCGATCTCCTACTATCGATATCGCTTTCACTCATTCTTATGCGATAAGAAATGTCACAGTTAACCAAAAGATAGGTGGGCCTTGGTAATGTAACGCGACATATTATTGCGATGAATTTACATTCTGTTTCTCTCGATCGCGCTGTATATATAGCTAACGCGGATGTCTGAAGTTGACTAAGCACTCGAAATCGTATCCGTTATTATGACTGCGCGTATTAAAGCGTCACTATGATAGTGGCGGTACTATGGGCTCTCATTTAATCCTGGGCCTCACGTACCAGCTGTACTGATCACAGTTTTTAGGTGGTTTCCCGCAATTATCTAGGCGAACGCTGAGATGATCTCCAGCTTCCGCTTCATAAATTACACATTTCAAAAAGAAAGATACACTTAATCACACAGAACACAAGTTGTGCAGTACACAGACAGATGGCTACACTTAACTCCCCCATTAGAATAATTTCCCTCACCGGAGGCGGAAGACGCGGGGTAGAGGCTCCGTCATCAGTCAGTCTACCCGCATGGTTTCCAGGCATTAAAAGGCATACTTCCAAAACATAAACATTCCGTACCCCATTCAAGTGGTCTCGGAAGAGAGATATGACTTTATCGCATTAAGGGATAGTGACATTCGTCTTTGTTCTATACAAAGGTGTTCTTTTCTTGTCTATATCTATCACTGTTCTGGAGTTAAACTTTGAATAATTCTTCCCTGCTTGGCAACCCGACTTTTAAGACATGTTAACCATAAATGTGCCTTGAGCTTATTATGACTAACACAGGATGGAGTAGGAGGTATGTTTACATTTAGTGGTGCCTAGGTAGGCCTGGCTGGTCCATATCCTTGCTCTGACCTTGACGGGCACTCCCGACCAGACAGCTGCGGGGCGCCCTACTATTAGCACATCAAAGACTCCCTCCAGGTGCTACGAGATCTGCACCTGCACATTCCGGCCGTGAGAACGACTGGAGTCTGTCCGCACCGCTGGAACTGGATCGGATATCAAATACTGGCCACAAGCCAACAGGACACACCGCTGCGACAGTCAAGATACGGTCACAATATTACGACCAATTATAACCAACTCATCGGTACATTCACGATACCTTTTATCGATATTAGTAATGTAGTTCCCGATGATGTAGAGTCCAAAATTATAAATTTGGTCATTTTTGTCTGTTTGCCCAAGCATCACTTAAAAACTCATTAAAGGATTTATACCAAATTACTCAAGTGGTAGCTTATGTAATAGGCTAATATATAGGCTACTTATTATCCCAATAAGTGATATACTTACCAATGATACAGAGGACAAAACAGTAAAGGTTTGAATTTTTATATACCATTTAACATATTTCAACGTAACTACACACAGTGATAGCCTATGTCAGGTTCGTGAAGGTTTGTTATGTTATGTTTTGATGTCACGTTGGCTAGCTAAATAATAAAAAAATCTACCAACTTTTTTTTTGCTGTCGTCAGTCTTTAGACTGGTTTGATGCAATCCTCAATCCCTTCCTATCCTGTGCTAACCTCTTCATTTCTACATACCCCTTACAGCCCACGTCCTCAATTATCTGCTTCATATATTCTAATCTCTGTCTTCTTCTACAGTTCTTACCTTCGATTGTTCCCTCCACTAACAAATTAACCAATCCAGCATGTCTCAAAATATGACCTACCAGCCAGTCTCTTCTTTCTGGAAGCTTCTTCCATAAACTTCTTTTCTCACCCATCATTTCCAAAACTCTTTCATTTCTTACTTTGTATGTCCACTTAATTTTCAGCATTTTCTGTAGCACCACATTTCAAATGCTTCAATTTTCTTTATTTCCGGTATTCCTAAAGTCCATGTTTCGCTACCATAAAGTGCTGTGCTCCACACAAAGAGTTTTAAAAAGTTCTTTCTAATTCCTAGAACAATATTTGAAACTAAAAGGTTTCTCTTTTTCATGAAGGCTCTTTTTGCTAGTGCTATTCTGCTTTTAACATCATTCCTGCTTCGGCCATCGGTTGTAATTTTGCTTCCCAAGTAACAGAACTCACTTACTTCTCCTATTGCATCCGATCCTATTTTTATATTTAATCTACTAGTATTGGTATCATTTCTGCTACGTTTCATTATTTTTGTCTTGCTTTGATTTATATTCAGTCCAAAATCTTCCTTCAGTATTTTGTCCATGCCGTTCAGTAACTTCTCAATATCCTCAGCCTTCTCTGCTAACAAGACAATGTCGTCAGCAAATCGTAGCATACTGATTTTTTCTCCCTGAAAACTTATGCCACATGAGAATTTTTCTTTGACTTTCTTCATTGCTTCTTCTACATACAAGTTGAATATTAACGGGGATAGACTACCGCCTTGTCTCACACCCTTTTTAACTGATGCATGTTTCTCGTGATTCAAGCTTAATTATGAAAAAAATGTCCATTTAATATTTCCTGTGCTATATTTCTCTCAGTCGTAATGTTTGCAGCGATTGAATATAGAGATATCGAATGCATGTTGTAAGCCATCTACTCAGGAGAGTGCAACATCACAGTATTATTAAAGGATGTCCATATATAAAATACATCGATGTTTTTTACGATGTGATGCACCGAAACGTTTCAGCGATGTTTCACGATGCATTGACATATATATATATCAGTTAATAAAGGTTATTAAAGTAGAAAAATGGGAAATTTATTTGAACCATATTTTAATTAGTCTTTTACAGGAGATAGCATTGGGATTTTAATCTATTTTGAACTTAGAAATCCCAATATTTTCTCTCTAAACTTTGCATAAATAAGATTTTGTTAACCCGCTTTCCTTGTATTCTGTTGCGCTGTTGATTTAAAACTTGTGCAGCTTTCGGAAAAATAAAAAAAGGTCTTTCTGATGGTACTAAGCTGGTTACAACAGTTAAACATTTGTAAGCTATTTTGGAACTGTTGTTTATATTATTGGACCATACTTCTGACGGATATTTCTTAAGCTGGCCATCCGGGGTCCTCACGTAGACAGCCAGTACATCAGAAACACCTTTTTCGGTCCTGTTTGATTTCCACATTCAATGAAATAGTTTGTGATGATCGCTCCAAAGACTGAAATATGCCAATGTTTTGTCAGAAATATCTGAATCATATTCTGTTCGCTTTTGTTGTAGCTCATTTTTCATCATGTCTTTGATCTTTTGACCAGCATTTGCACAAGCCATCGAGTGTTCAAGACGTGTATTTTTTTTTTAACCGTGGGTCCAATAAGGTTGCGATAGCTAAAGACAAAACTTGTTCGACAGCACCATCTGTTTGTTAATTTTTTTCAGGATGAGTTTATGTACTTCCATTACTAAAGGTTTACCAGTCACATTGCTTTGAGTTTTGAATGCCTGCAGTGTAGTAAAGGGATATTTCTTTAGTTGCAGCTTCAAGTGGGCGTAGTATGTTAAAAAAGAGATGACACTATATTTAATTCCAAACCAGTTAATATTGGAAGTGCTGTTTTATGGCATATAAATATACCACTTACAGTATTTTTAAGCTCCAAAAATCTTTGAATCACATACTATGTGCTATTTCAACGTGTTGGTACGTCTTGTATTAACTTTGTTCCAGCGCTCACTGACTTTCTAAAACCGGTAAAAATGGTCTTTATTGTTTACAATATATTTTCTAATTCAAGAATTTTGGGCAACTAAATTAAGTGTATGAGCGAAACGAGGGATGTGCTTCTTATTTCCAAATGCTAATTCCACACCTTTTACCATATTCGTGGCGTTATCAGCAACGACTGTAGAGAGTTTGTCTGTATCAAATCTCCAATCGTTTCTGGTTATAAGGAGCATATATGCTATATATTCCGATGAATGGTCTTCATTGAGTTGATAAACTACCAACGTCATTGATTCGAACACCGTGTCAAGTCCAAAATGCGCTGTGACACCCAAATAGCTACGCATCTACATGTCTGACTATATAACACTAATTAATGCGAGGTGTTCGACATTAGGGAGTTTTGATTTTATTAATGTTGCCAAGACGTTAAGTTAAAAGAAAAAACATGGTATGTGATTTTTTAGGTGACAACAATAACGTAAAGCGATACAATTTCCTGTTTTGCTTTAAAACTAGTCCTTTAAAACGCGTGTGTTGTTTCGATGTTGCATGAAGTACATCAATGCATCGTTAAACGTCGAAAGTAAGCGATTCATCGAATTGATTCGATGCGTCGAATTGATTCGATTAATCGAATATTAAATATCGATGTTTTTGATACGTCGATGTATATCGAGCATCACTACTACTACTTGGCATGCGGGAGGACGGGGGTTCAAATTCCCTTCCGGCTATCCCGACTGCCGTTTTCCGTGATTTACCACAGTCCCTCCGGGCAAATGCCGATATGGTTTCTTTCAACGGTCACGGCCGAATTCCTTCCCACTCCCTCCCTTTAGATCTGTTTGGTTGAAAAGGGTCCACGATATCCGCCTCCCCTAAAAAAAAAATTAAAAAATTGTTTTAAGCATTGCAGGTTTAGACCTCTATCACATTTAAATGACTAAATTCTTGTACTCAATTATCAAACTACCATTTATTCATTTCATGCCTGATGTTCATTAATCACACCAAATATTAGTAAATTAATTATGGTAATTTATTACTAATATAAATAAAAAAGACTTTGTGCTTCTCTGGTTCATGTCGATTAAGTATCAGGCAAAAGCTAGCAAAAGATAAAGAACAGTTTAAAAATTGAAGCAAAGCTGTAACATACTTCGACTGCTATTCAGTTTATATGAAGAGGTAGTAATCGATTTAGCCCCAAATGACATACAAATCAATACCCGTCCCAAGTGTCAAGTTACTGTTGTATGAAATCACATTGCCCCTTTTCCTTTCGTACCAGTAACTAGTGGAACTTTTTTTGATGTTTAAAAGTGCAAATGGAAATGTTTATTAGTGTTCCAAACTAATACGATGCATTCAACAAACTATTTTTGTGTTTTACATACACAGCGACAAATGAATAGCTTTGACTTTTTTTCCTTTCTAATTACTTGCATTTCGTTCATTAACAATTGAATTAATGAAATTACAAACTCGTTGGTCGAGGAGTAACCGTTTTTGTGTACAGCATTGTGTTTTTGTTAACGGGATATGGTAGAAAAGTAAGGATGAAAGCCGGTGATGGTGAATTTTTGGTCTACGTTTTCGAAAACTCCAAAGGGCCGCCCCGTTTAACGTCCCTAGCTGAATGATCAGTTACCATCAAAAGTGATCTATGGTCTGCCAGGATTCCCAACGACACCAAGTAGCTGCCAATTTTATCATCCCCGACATCAACAGTATCGTATTTAACTCTGGACATCGGTGCAGAATCTGCTTATCAGGATATGTGTGTCATCACCTGCCAAACTCTGTCTCGAAAACAAATCATCAGCGGCTTTACTACCAACTAACTCCAAATTGAGTTCCAAAAACCGTCATAGTGCCTTAGCGAAATCAGCCAGGGATCAAGTTTGTTTCATTATACGTATATAATTAAATTTTTAATATTTTAATTTTTTTGTTAAAAACGAAATCGGCGACGCCAGTTTCGGACTGTGCAGCGGAAAGAAACTCCTATATAAAGCCATACGTTCTTCTAATTTTAGAATTACTTACCTGCCCAAATCACAGAAAATTTTAAATAATCTTCTACCGATAGTGATACTGAGGCGTGAGGGGATTTCTTCGTTTCAGGCGGTCTTCTATGACATTTATTCGATACTATTGCATAATGTTTATGATGACCTAGATGAAGACCTTAGGTTGAGGTGCTGTTTAAAGATTTTATTAATTTTGTCTAAGTTATTTCCACAAGTGGCAAAACAACAGTAGCCTGGTTGCTGTAGGTCACTTAATAGAGAAGACAGTTGCTACACGGGTAATAGGCAGTTTAATAATTTTACACAAGGTTTTTCTTTTGAGCTTCCTTCAATATATGATGTTTTCCTTCACTCCTTCCAACATTTTACGATCATTTACACTCGCAGTTTAGTGTTCATTAATTGTTTACGACCGCTATCCTGTTTTGCTCGTAAAACTCGAAATATACGCCCATCCGCCGTGCACCAATGGAAATATATCTCCCTCCATCCTGAAGCAATTTGGCAAGACAGAAAACTGCTTCTCGTACCTATGAATCTCATCGTGCAGAAACTGAAGTGTATTCTGCCGAAAAAAATTTCCTGAATAAAAGTGAATGACATTATGTACACATACTATTTTTTTTTTTTTAGTTTTTTCCTGCACAACTGTTTAAATATGTTTTGAAACCTGACACTGACTTGTCTCTCTGCAACGCAGTACATTTATAATGTATTCCTCATTTAAGATATAGTTAAAATACAGTATGTCAGTGATGGTATTCAATTACTTTGCTCTGCTTTTATTCCCATTATGTCCATGTTATAAGATACGTAATACAGGTATTATACTATGGATTGTGGCATCAAGGGCTGCTGAATTTCTTCCGTTAACATATGTGACATTGGTTCTCTTCTTCTTCACTACCTTTTCTCAACATTAGAGGTCGACGGCCTTTTGATGAGTATTATTCATCATTGGCATGATCAAATTGGTAGCTTCGTTTTACTGCCGCATGCCTTTACTGGCCCCAAACATTTTATTAGAACTTCTACCTACTGAAGTTATAGATAAATCGGTAATCCTCAGCAATGTTTTGTACTTTCATTGACTTAAATGAAGGGTCCAGGCACAGAACTACAATATTCCAAGCCTTTCCTTTACATTCATTTTCGATCTCCAGTTGACTAGCTGTGGTACCCAAGAGTTAGCCACTTCATCCTCTCCCTCTTGCTGGACCTATTCCCAACTCTCTTCGTCCCACTTTTGATGTCGTAATTTCTCTCCATCGCTTCCTCGCTCTTTCCTTAGACTTTTAGCTTTCGGTTCCCGACATAAGTATTTCTACGCTATTCTGGTGTACTCCTTTCTCATCAAACATCTTCTTTTTCACCTCATTTTCCCAACATTTTTGTATCGACTGCCATCGATAATTTTTACTCATCGTTGGCATGGACAAATTTGGAACTTTGATTTTACGGCCGCATGTCCTTGCTGACACCAAACATTTTATACCTACTACCACGTCGTACTACGTGCTGATGGGGAAGTCAAGTTTTAACATCTGTTTGTGAAGAATGTAACTATGTTGAACGTGGGATAAGTGCACTTTTTGTTAGAGAAATATGTAGTTTCTGAAGCGAAGATTGGGGGCCGTCCGGGATGGCTGCGGCAAGCCTCCTAAAAATCGCAGTTAGGACGTGCGGTGCGTAGGGGCTTGGGTTCTTGCCCAGTCCAGTTGTACGTCCCCGATCCAGTGAGCGGTGCCTCAGAACACTTCGCGAAACTGGCGGGTTCCTCTCTCATCAAACCCATACCTAAGAATTTTACGATGTTTTACATCATTGTCAAAAGATAGTTCAGTATCAAGTATCAACTGGCTTCAGATAGACCAAAGAACATCAGCAGTAATAGGTGAATGAACATCACCGGTATCTTTGCGGTAGCAGTGCGACGTGAGAATTTTACATATTTCCCTAAGCAGCTACGAGTAATAAGGAATGAAAGATTCCCACAAATTTCGGTGAATCTTTTTTAATCTTTTGTTTTTCTATGAGATATTGAGCGAATGTATGATTCGACTGACGAATTTTCTTATGGGTAACAAAGAGCCTTTAGAGGCAAAAAATGATGGAATTCGGCCACGGACTTTTGAAGGAATCATCCCGGCATTCACCTGACGTGATTTCAGGAAGCATGGAAAACCGAAATCTGGATGACTGGGGGAGGATTCGAACCTGCGTCCTCCAGAATGTGAAGCCTAAGTGTTACCAGTCACTCACCATACTCGGTGGTGATAAAGAACCAGTAGGGTATAAACTTGTTGCTGTATCTTCTCTCATTTTTAGAGACTACATCAGTGCCGTATATGGAACGAGAACATCTGAGTATTATCAGTGTCAGAAGATGTAATCAGTAAAAACTGGAACTGAAAAAAATCTCCTTCTTTCATTGAGCCGTCCAATAGCGACAGGGGAATCCTGCACATGGTGAATGCTGTTTACCTTGCCACAACATAAAATTCGATTTCAGACCAATGCTGAATAGAACTTTCTGCAATTCAAAGACAGTGACTGTTTAACATTGGCGCTAGCTATATCTGCCCAGGGGTTGGAGTTCCTTCAAACATTTATTTCCTGCTTATATTCCTCACAATTAATAAAAAGCCTCAGGAGTGTTGGTATGAAGTACTGTTTCTTTAAGTTAACGGGACCACCTCTTCGGGTGTACTGGAGATCGCGATTCCGGTACAATAACATTGTGTCTGCGCGGAGGAATTCGATCTGAGATTTTCGATATATATTGGATGTCGATACATATTGTGGGTATTTATAGGCGGTCAGTGTTTGGTCGGATTGCGGATGTGTTTATGTTATGATGGAGTGTTGTGTCGTGAGGTAGAATTGTGAATCGATGGTATTGGACTATTGGTGTTGAAGATTTTGCAAATGGGTTTCCGTTATGTGATTGAAGAGACATTGTTTGTGTATTTAGGATGAATGTAGTGAAAGTGTATGTTTGTAGTTGGTTCTTTATAGTTATTGGTGTGTTTTCGGTCTTGTGTTTGTGGGAAGTTTTAGTGGTGGATTGTGGGGTATTTTATGTTGGTGAGTGTTTTGATATAAGTGTCGGTGGTTAATGAGACATTGTGGGTTATGTGTTGTAGTTGCTTTTTTGTTTTTTAATTAGTAAGGTTAGTTGGCTACTGATACGGTAAGTGTTCATGTGTTTGTAAAAGTTAATACGTTTTTTGTTTAGTGAATTGGTAATTTTTTTCTCGTTCGTTTCTTGCGACAACGTTTTCGCGAATTTTTAATTTTTCTGGCGGAAGAAAGTTTGGTATTATTGGACATCTTAATTGTTCTAGGATTTGGCATTATTATTTTATAATGGTCTAACGGAAGATTTATTTAGTAATTATTTACGAAGTAGATTTATCTGTTTTGTATTGGTGTACGTTTTATTCGTGCGTAATTTTGCAGTCGGAAAAAATGGTTTAGGGTTTATTATAAAGTAATTATTCTTTGATGATAATTCGTGTGTAGAAGTATTACAAGTATGTTATTTAATGTTGATGTAGCGGAATCGCGTTTCCAATGGAACGGATGGTTGAAAGTGCTTAGGATATCATGATTTTGGTGTAAAATTTTATTAGATTGCATGTGTTCTAATTTAGTTTTCAAGTGATGTTTGATTTCAAGATTGTGATATCGTGTTATACAGTTTATTGGAGATGACGATACCATTTTTTGGTTTTTACCCTTTATATGGGTTAATATATTGACTGTTTTTGTTCCCCGCCCAGATAACCCCCTAGTTCCCGTGCTGTCCCGTTAGTTACATTTGTTGCTGCGTTGGATGGTGTTTACGTCATAGGCGCCATGTTGTGACGTCATTGTTTTGCGTGGCGGAAAGTAGTTCTACCGGTATCGCGTTCTCCAGTAATCGCACCTCTTCATCACCCGTAACTGCTGTTGACACCTAAGTCAATCACATATGAGGGATCATTTTACGAGTTTAATAAAACTAGGAATTATCATTACTTTTATTTGCTTATGTCCTTACAAATTGTTGAAATCGAGGTTTTTGGATTCGGTAAAGGACTGAGTAAATGGAACGGAGAGAAATTTAACCATGATCTTATAAAGGAACCATCCCGACATTTGCTTGAAGTGATTTGGGGAAACGATGGAAAATCCAAAGCAAACATTTGCTGAGAAATTTCCTTTGAAACTTTGATATGTTGAGTTAAACGCTGAAGAATAATTACGAGAGGTTGCATCGTCATATCTATCCTAGCGGTTACATTGGCTTCTGCCTATAAATTTATATCTTTTAATATGCCTTGAAACCCTTTAGGTGGGATGAGAATATCAACTCAGCAGTAACGGATTGAGTGAAGCGAATTGAAGGAAAATGGTAATGAGGCACAAGCAAAATGAGTAAAAAAATATAATTATGAAAGAGTGGAGATAAACTTAAGTGTGAATAAAAAAAAACAGCCTATAGAAAACCGTGCCGTCAGTGCGGAGGTCGAAAAAGTTAAGTACGTGAAAGTGTCTTTGATCATCGTTGCCGTTGACATTCATCCTATTATATAAAACGCTAACGTGGCGTCTGCGTGCGTCGTCTATAGCTGCTTCACCTATTGGCTAAAGAACGGCCAATCATCAACCACCATATTACATTCGTACCACCATCTTGCTTTTCGTTTATTTACAGCTAGACGCAGAAATTTATATAAGAAGAAGAAGATTCAATATTTACGCTATTTTGTCAGTTAGACGCAGAAATTCATGTAAGGAGAAGGGGATTCAATATTGACGCTATTTGTATCAGTTATCAAAACTAGGTTAAACCATAACCTAAGAATTTTTTTGGCAGACGATAAGACACAATGAAGTTTATTAAAAACTAAGAGAAACGTAAGTAATCGCGCAATGTATCAGTCAAATAAATAACAGTTATCCGTTTTCGAAATTATAAAAATGCATTTATTTAAATAAAGTATAACCAAATATTCTGATAATCTAACCAGAATAAGGTACTCATATCACGAAAGATATAATTAAAAATGATTTCAATTTATAATTCGCAATTCAACAAAGATATTCTTGTAGCCAAATAGCGGCGAGCAGAGATAGAAAATTAATGCGAGGCAATCATACGTTACTAAGTAAGCTCTGTTACTAAGTTACAGTTGGTACGTTCGTTTAAATTTACATGTTGCTTTTTGTTTATTTATGACAACTAGATGCAAAAATTAATGCAAGGAGAAGAGTATTCCATGTTTGCGTTATTTTATCTGTACCAGTTATAAGAACGAGGTTAAAACATAACCTAAGAATGTTTTTGGCAGATGATAAACAATGAAGTTAATTAAAAACTCGAAAAAAATTACACCATATTTACGAATCATGAAATGTATCACCGAAATAAATGACCGTTATCCGTTTTTGATATTATACTTTCCGTCATTAAAGTAAAATGTATTTATTTAAATAAATCATAGTCAAATACTCCGATAATCTAACCACAGAATGGTACTCATATCACGATGATTTAATTAAAAATGGTCGATATTCGCTTTTTCATGCAATCTTTTCCAGAATAAATTCAGACTACCACCATAGGTGCTGCCTGTCGTTATTCATATGAGGGTAATAAAAGCTATGATTTTCGAATGCAATGTTAATGTGGATTGGGGCTAAGTTGACCAGAATCGCAACTGACACATTTTGTTACAGCATAATTCGCTCTGAAATGAGTTTTACAAACCATTTAAGCTGTTTTCATAAGCGCCGTGTTACTGGAAGTATTATTTATTACGGGGGAAAGAAGTTTCATATTTTTCGTGCTGAATTATGCCTGGACCAGGAATAAAACTGATATTACATTGACAGCAAAAGTTTTTGTGGGATTCCTAATTTGTTTTCAATTTTATTGGTTCTATACTTCCATCGTCAATAATTCAGTAAAAGTTACTACTGTATCGCTATGTGAACTGCAAATGAAATATATAGAACATTACAAAATCCAGGCCATTAGCATTATGTAATAACAATTCCATATAATTAACCAACTAAAAAAAATGAACTGCCAGGATATTGCATTCAAACCGTCATTTTTGACGGGCTCGAAGCTAGTTAGTAATATAAAAGTCGGTCATTCAATAAGCTGTTGTGTAAATACACGCGTTATTTCTGTAAATAAGTGTCCAAATCATTAAATTATCCCTAATGGAAGGATAGTCATCGTGGATAGTAAAATTAAGATCTCGAATCCACTTCGATAGAATGCGTTACGCCTGAAAACTGGACGTGAACTGGGTAGCTCGGCAACCTTCGGCTAGTCCGATGGTACCCGACATGTTAGTTATACTGGTAGCCACCACAGCGCCTCTAGCACACCAGGAAACCTCTTGTAAGTAACTTCACGGATTTTATTTGCACTTACATTGTTAAAAGAAAGTGTAACTGCAATGCCAGCTAAAATTTAGTTGTTTGTTGTAGAAGTAACCACACAAAAATACGAAGAACAGAATTAAAAAATTAGAATGCGAGGCAATGATTTAAAAAATTACAATGCGACGTTCATTTAAATTTACAAGCTGCTTTTCGTTTATTTACGATGAATAAATTCTTGTAAGAAGAGCATTCAATGTCAACACTCTGCCGAGCATGGCGGATGAGCAGTAAAGCATTTGCCTAGCAACTGGGAGGAAGCAAGATCGAATCCCCTCGTCCAGCCATACAGATTTTGGTTTTCAATAGTGTTCAGAACTCACTCGGGGATGGTTTCAAAAAGCAGTGGCTGAATTTTTTTCCCGTTCCTTGCCCTCAATTCTTTGCCGTGACTAATGTCCTCGACGTCAATGAGATGTAAATATTATTGACTGTCTTAAGCATTAAATCCAGGTCGTCACATAACCTAAGAATTTTTTGGATAAATTATAAACAGGTAAATTAAAAAAAAAGTCAAAGAAAGTTTGGGCGAAACGTAGGTAATCACGAAATATATCAATCAAATAAATAATAGTTATTTATTTATAAAATTATACTTTAAAAAGTTCTGATGAGGATTTCGTTTTTGTTGGAAATTCGTTTGTTGGAGGTACTGATATACTTTTAAAATTACCTGACTGATCAGGACGGTAATGTCATGATGTGAGGATGCTCCATCAATGCATCAGCACGTATACGTAAAGAGTACGGAACATGTACTCGGCAATCCTCCCAACTATAGAGTTGGAAACCATGACCTTTCTCGTATATCAGTGTCAAAATGTTCTCTACACTATGGACCACGTTCAAGAGGATGGTTATTTGCCGAGTTGGCAAAGCTTGGCTGCTATTGGTCTGCACTTATCAGATGCGACTCGAACCCCGGCCTCTCCAGTGGCGGTCCGGGTGTTTCTTCAGTAGCGAGCGTGTGCCTTATCTCCTGTACGGGCGCTGAGGTCACCAACTGGAAATAGGAGGCAGCCGTGAATCGGCACGTACAGACCACCACACTACCTCACTGCCCGCATCCGCGCCCGGGGGTCACCAGGAAATGAGCTGTGACCACCTCCATGAATAGCACTATCTGCGGCAGCACCATCGTACGGAAAATACTAGAATCTCTCACAACCGTGAGGACAATGCTAAGTTTATTTTTACATAATCAACGTTGTTAAGAGATATATATTGCAGAATGAAAACGAAGACAAAATATAAAGATGATTGTAATTAGAAAAAACTGAATAAATTGAAAGGAAGTTTGCAAATGATTGAAGCATTCTTTGATTTCCAATGCAATGCAAGCTCCATAGGAATTTAGAACATGTACGCAAGTACGGTCGGAAGACATGGTGTTAAGTTCCTGTCCCGCCATCCAAATTTCGATTTTCCATGGTATACTGAGTTGTTTTTATTATTGGGGCTTTAGGGCGCGTCAACAGCGAATTCATCAACGCCCATGAGATCATTCCAGGTGAATGCAGGGATGATTCTTTTATAAGCCATGGCCGAATTCCTTGCCGTTACTTACCTCCAGTCCTTTATCGACTCTAAAAACGTCGGCGTGACATAAATCCCGAGTTCATAAAAAGAAAGGTGGTCACACGTGAAAGAGTGGTCGGGGATTTTAATACACGTTTGGTCGGAAATAAATGCTCCACAAATCTGATATGTTTAGAACTCATTTACTGATGAAAATATGAGCGATATTTCGATCGCCACAGTAATTATGGAATTAAAAGTGGCCAGACTAAATATAAGCTGTGTGGAGACGTAAAACGAATTTGCGGCCGATGCATGTCCATACGCTATTTCAATTAAAAAAGTCATTGCATATGCAACGAAAATCGAACCGTTTTATACTGATTTGCATCGTTCATTGCAAGAGCACCAGAGTGCAGACAATACAATCTCTTCGTTTGGCAGCAGCTCTCCAATTCTCAGCTTTCCTCTCCAGCTGGTAGAATCAAACGCAGTTCATGCGTTTCATTTTTTGATTCACATATCCCAGTCATGACCTACATCTGTGATTCATCACCTCTATTTCCCCTTCAATCCTGGCGAATAATATGTATGTATGATCGGCTGATGTCTTCTTCTTTTTAACACTATTAAGACGTTTCAGATTTCTTTGATCTTAATACGATTTTTAGCGTAAATTTGGGCATTATTATAGTCAGGGCTTGTCTGTCCGCGCAAATCTGCCATAAACATTTTAACTCCCTTCAAACTACGCGGTAATTCTTAACGTTTTGCAAAGCGAACCTAAAAGATAAAATACAGGTCAAGTTCGTATTTCATCCAAATTGAATCAAGCCATCACGACTTTTAATACTTTTACTAAATTTATACAATAACGAGATGGTCAATTAATTCTTCAAGATAACCGAGATTCTTCAAATTTTGCAGAGCGAACCCTCAGAGGAAAATATCGTTCACTTCAGCCACATCATGTCCTTTTACTTTAAAACCGGGAACTATTGTAGTGGACCCACGAAATACCCAAAACACGATTACACACTAACGGCTACTTGTACGAGAATACCCTGCCTCATAAACTAGCTGGCTTTTTGTTTCTCCCTTTTCTTTTATCCATCACTTGTTTGTGTCATGCTCGATATGTAGGTCTTTAGCAGTTACTTCCTAACTTGAAATAATGTTTCATCGACGTGAATGTGGTTTTACAACTATTAAATTCCCTATTGTCTGGCTTGTTCTATAATTATGTGTCTAAATCTTCGGCTCTAGTCCTGATCCTACCTGCTAAATACCGTAAGTCAGTACCGGATTAACCACGTAGCAGGAGGTAGCAAATGCTACGGGCCTCGCGCCTTCCAGGGGGCCTCGCGCCTTTCAGGGGGCCTCGCGCCTCCTAGGAGGGACCCGCACCTAGGCTGGATGGGCGACCTTTACAAATCAAGGGCCTCTTCTTCACATCTGCTACGGGTCCCGCGCTGTCTTAATCCGGCCCTGCCGTAAGTACTAACCAAATAGTTAAAAAAACACCAGACGAAACACTATTAAATAAGAGATTTCTCAATGATCCCCAAGCCAGATTCTTAATCACCTGTCTGCATTGTTGTACTGCAGCAATTGGTACTTTTAACTTCTATCCGAGACCCTTTGAAAACAAAACTGACGAAAATATATGTGCTACTACATTGATACCGTATTACTTAATTTACAAAGAAGTTAAAACATTACCGGATACATGTTTCCTTAAAAAAAATATTATTATACTTAACATATGAAGAGATTCACGGGAGATTCCAAAGGATTGTTCGGCCACGCTTGACAGAGTTTCCATAAACAGCGCATGCGCCTCTGTCATGGCTGCCCTAACCCGATAATCCTACCAGGTAAAGGAGACCTGCAGCTTCACGTGAAATCCGCACCATCCAGCGTCCTAGTTTGCTTCACAAAGCAACGCTTTGCCAGAGGTGAATATAAGTTTAACTACCCGTATAAACTCTAGCCACGCCCCGAATTCGAAGCGGATACTCTTCCTCACCCAGTCTCTCGCCTTAACCAACTGATCTTTAAGAATAATTTATTAAGGGAACTGTTGCAATATTCCATCGCGAAGTCTTTTGTAATTCAAACGTTACGTCAGTAGTCCCGTAGATACAATCATCGATTCTTCTCTTGATTTTTATAACAGTTGAACAGTTCCCAACTATTGTCGGGTCTGCTTGGAACATAGGCTTTCAAAGTTTCCTGTCCATTTATCAGCAACCTCTTTCCACTAAACTCCATTTCACTCCTTTTTCCACAACACCGTTCGTAACTGCTTTTAAACATCTGCCCTCCAGTCTAATTCTTTGGTTTAAAATATACGTCTAACGTCTTCATTGGTACCGTCTTTATCTCACTGAGTCTGGTAGGTGAGCGGTAATGTTAGTGCCTGGCATTCGGTAGGGTGCGGGTTCAAATAAATCTCCGTCCAAATTATCGTTTCCGTCATCCCTGCCTTTCACCCTTGCTACCATCGCCTCATTACTGATTTGTCTCTTAATGTTTGCCGTACTTTGCTACTGCTTATTTCGTCGCATGCAATTTTTGTATCCAAGAAGACCATCGCTAGATCTTTATCACATTCATAGCAGCATGCTGGAACAGCCTTATTGTTATTATGACGTCAATGGTTATTTCTCGTTAAAACAGATGTAAATGCGAAAATAAGAAGTTCAGTTCAAAATCCGAACCTTTTCTCTGATATGGTCCCAAACTGTAGACTGAAATTAACTGCGAGCAGTATGCATTTACAGCTGTAACGAATAAACCAAAGAATATACTTCGTTAGGAAGAATTTAGAATAAATCCAAATAAGGTTCATAATAGATGTTTCACACCTTTGCAAGGTCTTATTATAACGATATAATGGTGGTGCGCGATTAATTTCATGCATGGGATAAATTGGGGAACACTTTGAACCAGAAAGCCCAGATTCCGTTTAAAGTTACTTGTTAATGTGCGATCACTGACGTCCTCAGACAGGAGTAATTATACTGGATAAAATTGGAAATGAATATGTAAGAAAAACTGATGAAGTCCTACAGAGACAGGATGAAAAACTCGAGACTCCAGTGGAAGAGACACATTAAAAGAATAAGCGACGAAAGAACTCCAAGGAAAACGAGTAATTTGAAACTGGATCAAACGGGCCTCGAATAAGGGTGTATGGAGAAACTGTAGAAAATATGTGCGCAGTGGCTTGAAACCGTCCAAGACGGTAGTGATGGCATAAAATTCTGCCACAGAATCATTTTGCTTCAAAATATAGTTCTAATGATATTACTGAAACATGATACCACAAATATACATTAAAAAATTCTCTCTTCTCAATGCCACTAAGGAATGGATCCAGCTGGAAAAAGGTATTATGGTATAAGTCACCATCAGCCACAAAAAAAAAAAAAATACTGGAGGATGTAGAATCTTCTGGCTGTATTCCCAGAACCGAGCGTGATGGGTGAGTGGTAACACTATATGGCCTGGCATTCTGGAGGGCTCGGATTCAAATCCCAGTCCTGCCATCCAGATTTGGGTTTTCCATGGTTTCCCAAAATTACTCCAGGTGAATGCCGGGATGGTTACTTTAAAAAGGCAATGGCAGAATTCCTTCCCATTCCTTGCCCCCATCTTTCCCGTCTCTAAAGACCTCGACGTCGACAAGGCTTAAAGCCACACGCAATATATATATATATATATTTTCCCAGAATCCGGTAACACAATATCGGCGTTCATGCTAGTTCTGGTTTAAGAACAGATCAACTCTAATCGATTGCTCTCGTAGTGAACGACCTCATTGTCCACCCCATAAAATTACAAAGATTGAATCGAAGGATACAATCCACGAAAAGCCTATAAACAAATACTACTTAATTTGACAGAAATCATTTTATAAATTTCGCAATACAATTTCATCATAAATTTAATGAACACTTTGCATTTGCTGTATAAAAAATTATGATTAATAAGGCAAAACACGCTGTCAAGAACAATGAATCTACACTAACTTAAGAGGGAAGAGATAATGCGATCAGTAAGTGCAATGTTAGAACATAATGTGCTTCTAAATCGCCACCACTTGATCATCTGGGAATTCTGCTCTACCTCCTGTTGTAGACTGTACATCAGTAAACCATTATGCCAACTTACCAAGGAATGTAGCGATCCATTCTGGCAGTCTTGAGCTATTTGCAACACTTTCCTTGACAGCTTTCCCATCTCTTCTCAGCAAGTTATGCGTTTGCTGCTTCCGACATTGAAAAAATAGCTGATTTCAATCTAACACGTGTCCAAAACACTGCAAGTAAGTGAACAGAGCGAACCATAATGAGCTCTATGTGAGACCTCCTAGGTGAAAGAACAGAATGCCTGAGAGATCTGGCGTACACAAGGATCTATTGATTCAGAATAAATGTACTCTTTGGACAGCCCATCAGAGACGCTGATCACCGTTCCTTTTTGCCTGCCGACTTTATTTATGGAAGTTACCTCTTTTGTACTGAGTAGCCACATATGTAAGTCTTCGGGAACGGCGAAAAGTTATTAGTTTGTGTTGGTAACTACCGTAATCCAACCATGTGGAAAACGCTAGATGCGCTGTGTAATCAACATATTTCATAACAGAAGGAAAATAACGATGATAACAGTATATTTACTGTAAAAACTGAAAATGAATGTAAAGATAATCATATATACTGTATTATTTCTATAAGGTATTTTTTGTCACAAGCCTGTATCTTCCGTCATACTTAACCGAAATTAATGAATGAGGTGTCATTTTAAAGCATATGGTCTCCAATGAAGTTTTCGGAATTCGACCCTTAAAAGGCAAAAATGTCAATATTTCTAAAATGCTGTTTTCTGTGTTACGAGTCATTTATCTCCCTGGATACCTATCTGAAATCGTTTAATGAAGTATCATTTTAAATATTAAGATCTCTGCTTTAGTGAGGTCATATATTAAGACAGAAATTTTTCTAAATTCGACCCTCAAAGCGCAAAACTATCAATATTTTTGCAATGCGTTTTTGTGTCACGAGCGATTTATCTCCCTTAATATCTAACCGATATAGATAAATTAGGTATCATACTAAAAACTGAGGTCTCCGTCGTGGTAACATTATATTTTAACAAAGGAATTTTTCGTAATTCGACCCTTAAAGGGCAAAAATGACAATTTTTCTAAAATGCGTTTTTTGTACCTCGAGCCATTTATCTCTCTGGATATCTCACCAAAATCGATAAATGAAGTAGGATTATGAAGAGTAATGTCTCAGCTTTGTGACATATTTTAAGAAAGAATGTTTTTGGAATTCAACCCTTAAAAGGGAAAAGTATAAATTTTTCCATAACGAATTTTTGTGTCACGAGTGATTTATCTCCCTTAATATCTAACCGATATAGATAAATGAGGTATAATATTAAAGAATAAGGTCTCCGCCGTGGTAAAATTATATTTAAAGAAAGGATTTTTTCGTAATTCGACCCTTAGAGGGCAAAATTGACAATTTTTCTAAAATACGTTTTTTTGTGTCTCGAGCAACTTATCTCCCTGGATATCTATCAAAAATCGATAAATCAAGTAAGATTATGAAGAATATTGTCTTAGCTTTGGTGACATCATGTTTTAGGAAAGAAGTTTTTGGAATTAAACCCTTAAAGGGAAAAATGATAAATGATTCTACAACGCATTTTTGTGTCACGAGCTATTTATCTCCCTTGATATCTAACGGATATAGATATATGAGATATCATATTAAAGATTAAGGTCTCCGCCGTGGTAACATTATATTTTAAGAACGGAATTTTTCGTAATTCTAACCTTAAAAAGCAAAAATGTCAATTTTTCTAAAATGCGTTTTTTGTATCACTAGCCATTTATCTCCCTTAACAAATAAACAAAATTGATAAACGAGGTATCATTTTAAAGATTAAGGTCTTCGTAATGTCTTCGGTTCCACTACCACATTTTAAGAAATAAATTTTTAAAAATTCTAACCTTAGAGGGCAAAAGTATTAATATTTTTACAACGCATTTTTCTGTTACCAGCTATTTATTTCCCATGATACCTAAGCGAAATCAATAAATGTGTTATCGATTTAAATATTAAATTATCCGCTTTCTCCAAATTCAACCCTTAAGGGGCAAAAATATCATTGTTTCTAAAACTTTTTTTTTACCTCGCTTGATAACTAACCGAAATTGATAAATGAGGTATCATTTTAAAGACCGAGGAGGCTGCTTTGGTTACACCATATTTTATAAAAGGATTTTTTTGTAATTCTACCCTTAAAGGGCAAAAGTATCAATATTATTTATACAACGTGGTTTTTTTAAGCCATTTTATCTTCTTCGATACCTAGCCCAAATCGATAAATGACATATCGTTTTAAGAATTAAGGTTTCCAGCTAGGTAAAATCATAAATTAAGAAAGAATTTTTCGGAATTTGGTGCTTGAAGTGGTTGCGCATATGAGACTGTTCAGAGCCAAGTCCCTAGATTGCAGCAGCGGATATCACAGAGATGTCAATAAACTTTTTTTATTCAATAAGTAGCTTTTCGGATTTTTTTTCTGTTACGGAAACAATGTCGTTTTGCTATACAATTCCAATGTAAACATTTTATTCGCACAGCAACAAATATTTCAGAGATGTTGATATGTTGTGTGCATTTTGTTCAGGTTGGTTTTATTCTGTTAGGGTCAGTGACAGTTTTCATAAATACAGAGTTTTAAATTTTCCTAACTGTTTCGTAATATGTTGCGAGTATTTTGATGCGTACCTATTACACTAAAAAAAAAAATTGCTACGAAAGTATGGTTCTACTTTTCATTATATTAAAAGCATTCAAACTCACTATTCATCGCATTTTAATCGCGAAATTTTCTCACGGGTCGTCTAGTTTAATATTAATTTAAGGAATAATGAAAGCGGAGAACGACTAGCAGAAAGCCGTCGATAGTATAAAGAACATACAGAGGGAAGGACTCAAAAAGTGGTGAAGAGAATCAGTGATAGACTGTTCGTAGTAAAATAAAACCAGAACGTAGTGTTGTAATCGGTTGAGATCAAGAATTACTATAAAGTGTTGTAGTTAATATTTTAGAGATGTAAGTCTGATCAATAAAAAAGACGGTTTAAAGTCGTTTATAGCATAATCTCTGTTAACTGAGTAAAAGAGGACAAGTTATTTAAGGATAGGTATTTTTTCCTTTCAGGAGGAAAAAAACTAATAGTAAAAGGGGAGCAGACATTACTCGTTCTTAAGATAATAATGATGGAAAATGTACTTGCTGACATGATAGGAAAGATGATAAAGCAAGGCCAATTGTGAATAGATGATGCAAAACTAGATATCACCACGAAGCATAGCTGAAAGATCTCAAAGAAAGCTGGCTTATGTTACCGATAATTTCTCTCTAAGTTATTGTCTTTCTCCTGTGAAATGTTCTTACTGCAAATGCTTGTAATTAATGTCTTTAAGTCAATATTAGGAAAGTAAAAGTTAGATTGTTTTCAGATGACATAATGTCATATAATTGGATCAAAACTGGAGAGGACTGTGAACAGCTACACGGGGATCTAGACGGAATATCTAGCTGTGTAGGTCGACATGCTATGAAGTGATATGGCAAGAAGATTCAGCTTACCACGTATAGAAATATAAACTTCAAGGTTTTCTATGATTATGGGTGGAGGTGGTATTGGTTTTTGAAGACTTTAAGTAAATATCTTTACATAACATTTGACAATAAACTCAGTTGGCGGGACATATTGGGCAGCTGGTAGGGAATGGTTACAAAATCTTTCACATATTGGAAAGGGTGATGAGAGGTTGTACCAGGGAAGTTACGGATTTTATCAAAACAGCACTTGATATCAGAAGTAAGATAGTGGTTTTTTTAGCTAATGGAGTAAAGAACTGGAATAAATTACCAAGGAAAGTGCAGTACCATTTACTGAAAACAATGAAAGGGTAAAAAAAAATTATATGCGGAAGTGGCCACTGGCGCATGTGCTCCATCGCAATTGAATTAAATTGAAATAATTAAACCCGGTCCTTGATGTAAATTTAGCAGCATTTCACGTATCTAACAGATATCTCTAGTCTCCTTCTCCTGAAATAAAAGTCCTTCTTTAAGGATGATACAAAAGTAATCTCGTTTCATATTGAGCGAGTCCGCACGGACACGTGCGCTCCACTTTCGCCTTTCTATTGAGGTACGATTGGTTTTTGTATTGGGCGCACATTGTTCCAGATACAGATATCGAGATGAAAGGAAGTCTTTTCAGAGCGTTATTACGAGGCCTACTGTTTCCGTTGATAGCGTGACGGCAATACACTTGTCACTCGTATCAAGATTAATGCACGCCTCCTTCTGGTCTTATAACAAGGTTTGTACGCTCCAATCGTATTCAATATAAAGTCACGAGCTTCATTCTGTCTTCATCACTGCTACAATAGTTCAAGTACTGTCGCTTTCACCACATATACCACGATACTGAAAGCAATCTGGTCGTATAGATAAGATTATATTACCTAACTTTCTTTTCTATTCTGTGAGACAGCTGTCTTATTAGCATTTAACATAGTTCACAAAACGAAGAAGTTTTAACCGTAAATAATTAGAAATTGGTTGCAAAACAATCTATGCCCACCTAACTTCTAGTGTAAATTATCACATTTCCTACAATATCCCGAAAGAATATCTCAGTAATTACATATTGTAAAATAAATGTCATTGTATTGACTAGATGATTTTATATCACATTAACTTTCACATATCAAATATATATGACTTATTATTTTCTCTTTAGTTTCCAGAATCCAAAATACAAATTCTCTCTATCATTACAGCAAGATCACTAACTGCATCAGAAATGACAGGACTACGTAATAAAAAACAAGGATGAGACGTAGCAAAAGAAATAAGAGAATTCTGTTGTTCACGAAATGAATGTAACTAGAGCTATTGGCCAGATCAAAAACGATCTCAAACCATAGTAACACTAACCAAAAAATCTTTTCAAAATAAAGAAACATTTTAGTACAAAATGTTGTAAGTTCCGGTAAGAATCCTTTAAAACAGTGTAAGTAGACATAGCACTTTGTGGAAATGAGCTTTTAATTTTACAGGCAGAAAGAAAACAAAAACTGAAGCATTCGAAATGAGTCGCTATGGACTCATTATGTGCATCGATAAAGTACGAAATGAATATTGGATATGGTGGGCAAGAAACGAATTTTTCGCATGAGTCTCACTTCAAGTAGATACAGTATGGTGAATCACATTCTAATACACACATTAGTTAATTTTTAGTTCAGATAGCAGTCGTAGTGAAGAACTGTAGAGAAAAACAAAGATTAGTATATTTTAAGGACATAGACGTAAATTGTAAAAGGTATACTGAAATGAATAGATTAGCTTGCCATAGAAACAGATGGAGAAATGCATCGGACCAATAGAGAGAGTGATTACTGAAAAAACAAGTAAAAACTGCAATTTAAAAGCAGCAGGATTTTATAAGCAACATTTATAATTTTATTTCATGTGTATAATGATCTTGAAGTTCGAAGTGGCAAAATATTTTATTGTCTCTATACAACTTACATTACAGAACAGAAACTTCTTCATTGCTAATATTATGCTAATGTTGGTAACATTGACACTGAAATGTTCGTTTTGCTACTGATAACTCGATTTCCGTTTAGAGATTTCAGACATTAATTCCACTTATGAAACAAATAAATTTTCTGTCATCACATCATTTACACTGTAATACAATTTTGTCTTTTTAGATTTTTTTGTTTAAGTTAGGAGATATTCAAATGAAAACAAAAAAATAGTAAAAAATACTGTAAGACCAGAAGTACAAATATATAATAAATAGCTACGTGGGAAAAATTTAATCATGTTGTAATGAACTTATCTGCATAAAATTGTTGAAGAAAATTCATCGTTAGGCCCTTGCTTTCTGAAACCTTTCGCTTCATATCGTACCAATCATTAAAAAAAACACACACACATCTGAAAACTGTTTTTAAGGAAACAGTTATACTATTAAAATTGTTTCGTTCAATTATATTCTTCCAAATCCAGAATAACGTTGGTTTTAATCTTAAAAGCACCTAATGCAACAAATATCTAAGATTCACAATTTGGATGTTGATCTTGTTCCCAATAAATATAACCACACATTATCACATTCAGAGACCTGTGATACTACTCAATGGCCTGATTTACTGGCGGCATAGTGATAATTAACTCTGCTGTTTGTTGAAAACATTTAGATATTTTGATTTCAAAGTAACCGGGATGAATAATGTTTAATGAAAGGAATAACTATCATGGTGACGTCTGTTTTATAACACCATGTCAGACCCATCATGACTATTTTAATTATGTGTTGGAGCTTAACGGCTCGTCGAAGTCATGGTCATTTAAGGCAGGTGAGGATGGGGAGCAAGGACCGTGAAGGAATTCGGCCACGGCCTTTAGAAAAAACGTCCCGGCATGCGCCTGGAGTGATTTCTGGAAGCCATGAAAAACTGAAATCTGCATGGCCGTTAGCGGATTTGAATTCGCATGGTCCCGAATACCATGCCCGACCATTACCAGATTACCACCCATTAGGCTGATTTCTCTATAGAATATGCTACATGACGACTAGATAGGATCACAAACAGAAAATGAAAACTATCTTGTCAACAGCTGTCACTGGCCACACTCCACAATTTCCGATAGCATTCGTTCACCACCACCGTGCAACGTGTGGCTAATTAGACAACCAGTTTACTGCACGAATGGTAATTCTCAGTATCCACTTAATGAGCTTCGCACTGTTACAGCGAAATTCCAAGGGATTCGACCTCGTTAGGAGTTGTATTAGCTTGCACTTTTTTAAATTTAGTTTAAGTTGTCATTTATCATACCATGTCAGAATAACGTCAAAACAGTTTCTAATTAAAAGCGATGGATACAGACACGGCCAATGGCTATTTAGGAAGATGTGACAATTTAGTATAGCAACTGGCTTGTCAGAAATGATCGGAAATGAAGCGTCGGCTACTGAGTGATTTGTGTTCCTGGATGTCATGCAATTCTGCGACACCATTTATTACAAATGTAAAAATGTTCACAAAGAAGCCTAATTACATACCTTATCATAGGCACTCATTTTTTGTATTATTTTTTTATGCTATCGAGCAAACGGATAAAATATGTTGAAATATTGCAGTATCAATACAGCGATTTTTTGACAAAATGCCATAGGTAAACGCTTGTCATCTATCGTTTTCCGTCTCCAAATTATAAATTTTTCAAAACATAAATTTACAGATATATACACTGAAAGAAATGATACATAATTATATCCATCACTGCGGCTTCTTATTTCCCTGATCTTATTTCACCTGTCATTGTTATAAAAATATGTAGGAGATGACAGTATTCAGAAATCAAAGTGGATGTTCGCATATTTGCTAATAAATTGTATGGGAAACTATGTCAACCGTTTGCCACAAAATCTCGGTCATTAAAAGAATTCTCAAACCAGGAAGTCACACGTTGATTAGAGAAAGCGGTACGATAGTGATATAAGTCCTTTTTGACAATGTTTTACTTTAAGATATTGTGAGATTCTCGTCAATTACTGATTGCAAAATGAACGAAGTATATGGTTAATCCACCCATGCTTATGGCGAAGTAGAACCACTCACTACGAGCATGTTACAGAGCAAGTCTTATGGGTCGCAAAATGATGCTACTCGGTGAAAGTTTTAGTTCAAAACATCAGACACTCCAAACTCTACAGCGAAACGCATATCAACAACCACCTCTCCACACCTTAACTTCAGAGACTATTTAATGCTCTATCGCCTCGAATGTGAAATACCGCAAGCTAGTGATTCCACGCATGCAAGAATCATACAAAAGGCTTTTTAAGTAGTGAGCAGTTCAGTAATATTAATTGTTTTGCTAGTGCATTATCAGTGTTGGATAGTTTGTACACAGTGTAGACGGAGGAATGAATATATTACCACTCCGCCCATCATCCACCAGTTAAATGCCAGCGTACCTCAACTCGTTGTCCAGATCTTACGTGGTCCGATGTCACAGTTTTCAAGGATAGCAGTCATAGTGTAATATATGACGCAATAATGTTCTATGTATTCAAAGGTATACAGATTCATATAGACACAGATATACAGCGAAACACCAATTAATGCATACAAGGAGAATAGGCAGTCGGAATCATTCGCCGGGCTAAAATGTGTGATTGTTCAGGAGACAGGATTGATACTTCGGGTGGAATGTCAATAATGTCTTTTGTCTGCTGACTAAACCAGCCGTAGTACTTCCTTGTAACTCCCTGATGTATGTAGATAACATTGAGGTTTCTTTTTAAATAAAAAACGCCTTTTTTAAGGGACGTAATTTGGTACGTGTTCTGAGGTTGGTAATAAACTATCCGCTCGTCTGAAAATATATATTCAAATATGAAGAAATCTTTGCGTGTATGTAATTATTTAACTGGCTTGGAATTTCTGGTCCTACTAGGAATTTTCGTCGAGATCATGTTGAACCGGTAAATAATCAGAAGAATCATTAGATAGGTTCAACACGTCTTCCAACTTAGTTAAGATAATTCAGCTTACTCTCATTTACCGACATTAATGGGCGTGTATGTGTTAATAGGACGAGCTTTACGAACACTCTCAACGTAACGTCCGATCTAGTATTGTTGTGAAAATGTATGTTTTTAATCTCTCGGACGTCATCCTCAGAACCGAATTGGTATTTGTTCTGTCACCCTGATGCCCACGACCTGCGGTCGAAGGTAAAAATAGTTTTTTTTTTATCCTATCTAATCTCAAACATTAGTTTTCCTAAATAACAAAAATACTTATCCAGACATCAGACCGGGGCTTTTAATGCTGGGAAGTCTATTCCACGGAACGTAAATGACGATTTTATACCTAACCGAGATTCGAACTTGAATCATTGCATGTCCGGACAAGATACTAAATACAACAGGATCCAAATTTTGAACCCAAACAGGGTACCCAGTCACTTTTGATTTAAAAACTAGTACTATTCCCTAGAAACATCATCGAACTCTAAAATAACCCTCGTCTGCATACACTGTGGATTTAGCCAACAATTCATTCAAGTTCCATTTGAATTTCGGAATACAGTTTTATAGAGTAAATATTAAAAATTCATTGAAATTCTGTAGCCCATCATCGAACCGGAGCGTGCAATAATAGCGTTGAATTTGAGATTAGTCACCATCTTGTCCTAGAGTAGCGTTTTGACGTGGGTGGTCCCGTGTATGCATCTGCGGGAGCCAGTGATACTACCCGCAATACACGAAATGAGATAGAACTGTCCATTTTATACTATTTTTACGTACACGTTTGAAGATTTCCCTTACCATTGAACGTAATTAGTTTCTAATGAATTAGGTCTGATCCTCTGTGCGCCCGAGCTACAAAAGGTCGATCAATCAGACGCTGGAAACTCTGAAGATTCTGATTTTCATATCACCGGTTTCTATCGTATGTGCCCAAACATTCGTTAAGAATTTGCAATCATGTTGATATTCAACATATTTGTGCCGTTTCACGACCTGAAGACAGAGTTTCGATATGCCACGTAATACTAATTTTTCCCACAGTTTTACGTCGAATCCAAACCACGTATTGGCGTATTTTATATGATCAAGCAGAATTCAAAATTTCCTTGCCACACCGTTAATTGAGCCTGCGACTTCAATTATGAGCATTGATGCCTGACCTACCACACCACTGTCAAGTTGTCATGAAGAGAATAGCTCAAAACAGGTATATTACATGAAATCAGTCAAGAGTCTGAGACAAGAAGAACCCTTTTTTTTTTTTTTTGCCTGTTTAACATCTCTTAACAGCGAGATCTTTAGAGACGGGAAAGGATGGGGGGCAAGGAATGGGAAGGAATTCGGCCGTGGCCTTTTGAAGGAAGCATCCCGGCATTTGCCTGGAGTGATTTGGGAAAACTTGGAAACCCCAAATCTGGATGCCCGGACGGGGATTCAAGCCGCCGTCCTCCCGAATGCGAGGCCAGAATGCTAACCGTTACACTACCACGCTAAGAGATTATTCTAAGAAGAGATTATTCTAAAATGGATAAAGGATGGCATCTACAATTACATTTAAAGGATAGCGGTCCGAATACAGAAACGAGGGTTGAAATTGTTCAGACATCTTGTAAAAATGGATGAAAAACTATTCATCAACATGATTTTCGAATACATTGTAGGAGTTAAGTGACGAGTCACGACAAATTGGGTGAAGGAAGACAAGAGGGTAACAAAAGATATGAGATCACAAAATAAAGGAGTTCAGTAGATGAATATCACCTAAAATTCTAGCAGAAACGGTTATAAAGTAAAAACATAGAGGAGCAAAGAAAGATAAAAAGCAAGAAAGTGAAGATTAAGAAAAACTGCTCAAAATATCCTAAATCCTGTTCGCTCTGCTGTTGGAGAAATTCGGAAACAAAGGCAATTTAGAAAATTACATATGCGATTGATAGTACGTTTGCTGAAGAAGGAAGACGCACGTCACTCCAACAGCATAAAGAAATTTGATAGCTATATCACATTTAAGGGATGCATTTAATCTGAAAGCTGTTTTTCATTTTGTTATGAACCAAGGAAGTACAGTATTTGTTCCGTCTACATACTTTTATTCATGAACGTTGTCATACTGGTTCAAAATTCGTAGCCGAAAATTATTCATAATTAAAGTTAAGAGAGTGGTTTCTTGGTGACCAAAAACATTTCTTAATTCCAAAGAATCACAACTGACCGACAAAATTATACTTTTAAACAGGTATAGTGTGAAGAAGGAGTGTAACTACTTTGCGCTTTCATCATATTGAAATAATTATACAAGTAAATAATTACGCAGGATAATTATGAAAGATGTGTGTAGTATCAATAACTTGTATTAATCATTTCTTGACCTAAAAAATGTCATTGGTGGTAGATAACCAGCAGCGTCTGATTGCATCACAAGTAGGAATTCTGATGTAGCCGCAACTAATTATACGGAGGAGTAGACAACATATGGTTTGAAACCCAACATTCTTGCTTTCATTAGCGGTAAAGATATTCATCTCATTAATACCGCTGCAATATCAACACTCCACAATCCTTCAAGGACGAACCGTGGTAAGGTACAGTAATGACAGAAACGGAATGCGCAGCAAATACCACCCTTCAGTGTCTCCCGGTCAAATAATGTCTGAAGCATTTACGACCCCTTAAAATTTTGTGTGACTGATACCCACATGTGATTCCGTCCATTGGGACTACAAGAAATAAAATCGGTAAAAGAATGGACCAGCACTCTTAAAACGTTACTTGCAGAAGTAAACTACTTTAAAATTGTAGCAACAACAACTTTGCCAGAAGAGAAGCCGAAGAGCAATTTCGAAACGTTTCATCAAATTGACGCGTTCCCGCGGTGGTAGGCCCGAGAACATTTTATTCAGTTAATACACTCAACAACAATATATTTTGCATCTGCGCTAGGGTGACAAAAAAAGAGATAAATTTGATGCTGTTGCAATATTTTTTATTCATGTTGATTCTTTGATCTTACATTGTACAAGTTATTGTGTAAGTCACAATTATAAGCGCATAAGTAACGATAGATGATAGTCTTCTGACGTACAATACAGTTTAATGTGAATAAGACTGCATAATCACCAAATACATAGGATAAGGACGCTCCATGGTTTGAATTCGACGTTCAACCGTAGTTCCAGCCACCAGAGAGGCAGAATGCAGGGCAAATCAAATTTCTGTCACGAGATCGGGTAATACCCTACCACTCTCTTCACTTTTACTTTGTCACATTTTTATAGTCATCAGCTGCATATAACAGCTATAAATTGTATTGGAGCTATTCCTTAATTTACACAAAATTACTCCCATATATTTTACTGCCTGCGTATAAGAATACACTGTGTACCTTGGAATATTGAGGTAACTTCTGTCTTGTGCTTTTGAAGGTTGTTTTTCTGTAAATATTAAAATTTCATACGAGGAAAATGGGGATTTTACAGTTCTCTAATCATTGATTAATATTTCCATACAGCTGAATTTCCCGCGATTTCTTAACATCAACTTTTTCTGCAGTTTATACATTTTATCCAATATTCTATAGACGGATACGCCTGTAACTTGTACGCTGTTGACTTCTATTTGTATTTATTATTTAATAGTTTTGATAGTTTTTGATCACGTGCGTATAGAATTATGTAGTATTTTTAAACTAAATTAATTAGTAGTCCTCTTAACACATGGTACAAGTAAATTAAGACATGCAACGAAAATGCGGAAAAGAATTTCCTTATTTTCAATTTTAATGTATGTGTTCTATCATATCTCTATTCTGTAAATTCAATGAAACATAAAACGATACATCTTCGAATAAAAAGAACAATAATTCTACTTCGAATTTCTTACTTGCTTTTAACATGTGTTCAAATGTTTTGTTTACAGATAAACTTTGATCTTAAGGTTTGTAAGGGGAACTCATTTTCAGCATATGTACCAACAGCTAGTACCGATCAAAGCACTGCATATCTACTATTTCATATTTCAAAATGTGACGATCTGATTCGTGCTACTGATGTAATGCAAGAAAAAAGTAATTCCAGAGTTCAATAACACTTTAATTATTCTCTCAGCCCTCCTTAGTTTCAAAACTCCAAGAAAATACTCCTCAGGAGAATAATGTAGTGGTAAATCAGAAACTCTGTAATTTCAGTCTTAAAGTTACCAAAGTTTTGTCAACAATATTATATTTACTGAAATAAGAAGCTGTAGTAAATTTTTCTCTTCTCTGTACATTTGCCAGTGATGTGGACTCTTCGTGGATGTTACATTTAACATTTATATCATCGCAAAATATATCAGCATTAAAACTAAAGTGTTCAAAATTTTTTGCTACAACCGGGAGTAAATATATTGTGCTGGAATCATTAGTATAGGCAGATTTTTTACACAGAATTCAGCACTGTACAAGAGGATTTGCCCAATAAATCCCGAACAATACTGCGCAACATTCTAAACGCGAAACAGGCTTCGATAATTCTCGATTGGGTATTCAGATTGTTTGTAAGCGCAGTCCATTGGTGCGACAAATTGTCATGGTGTCACAAAGGGCCAGCGTTTGGCTCATCAAAACACAAAGGTGCGAAGGGACGGCAAGTCCTCTTGTGTTTGCATTCCACCTGTGCAGAACAGTGGCCCTCCCTCCCTCCATCTCTTTCCTCTCCCCTCTCCGTCTTCCCCCACCACCGCCCGCGCGCCGCCGGCCGACGCTCAAACGGGTAGTACTCAGTTGTGCCTCAGCCGCCGCAGCGCTAGTGTCGACGCTCTGTACCAGGTGAGGCGCGTTGACAGCTTCCTTCTCGGCCGGCATACAGCTTCAGGACGCTGCGCTACTGGTCATGAACACTGACGTCACCTTTTGGTCGCTACTGCCTTGTTTGGTACCCAATCTGCTGCCTGACTAACATCTCTAACTGGCGCTGACTAACTTCGCTGAATTCAGTTGGCGCACTGAAATGTTTCTAACTTGGACATCGGTGCCATCGAGTGATTATAAACGTCCTTTCGACATCATACGTAATGACGCTACTGTCTGTTGCTTTGAACAAAAATGAGACACGTCCAGATTTATATCGAATCATACCATAATAGCAGATATGTTTGAAGGCGGCGAACGGTAACGTCAGTGGACATGCAACGGTCTATGGAAAAGATTATTTCCTTTGTGCAATATATGCATATACGAAAGCGCTACATAGATACCTTCATTAACCGTGATACTTGATTCGGTACCTTGTTTCTTAGAGAGTACAAACCACTCCATTACATCACACTTCTGGAAGCACGATCCTACATACACCCGCACAGAAGTCAAGAACTAATTGGATGAAAGAGAGGATTACGAATTTTTTACAATTCTAAGAAGAAATGAGTTCTGTGTTGATGAAAAACATTGTCATTCACTTTATTTCAACTTTTTCCTTTTTTGACAGTATGCAGGAAGCATTATGATATTTCATTTGGTTAATTTAAATTAACTTCGGTCTCCTATTGTATATTCAAAAACACCTCACTGTAGCTGTCGGGCTGTCTCCCAATACAATCAATTTATCTACCAAACTTGTAATTTAAAATAGTTCCGTACACACGAAATTTCATATTCCTTGCTGTATTTCTTTTTACGTATCCTAGGTCTCATTTCATTTTTATTCTTATACCTGTTCCTTCAGAGTATTTTGATCAAGGACTATTAATGAAAATAAAAATAACAAATCCAGAGAAAAAAAAACAGAAAATTCCTGAAAGAGAAACCAGCTTCTTCCGCAAGGGAGTGTTCATAAACTGCGTGGCTCGGTCTGGGGGGGGGGGGGGAGGAGGAGAGTGGTTAGCTGGTGGCTGGAAAGCTACGCTAGGCTACGTGGGAAGGGAGGGGGGTTTCCGAGCCAGGCCACGCAGCATTTGTTCATATTATTTATCACAGTTAAAATGAGATAAAAAAACACAACAGCATGTAAATATTTATTTCCGCCATTTAATTATCCCCGTAGGTAATTTACGATAAGCTACGTGAGGGGGGGGGGGGGGAGAAATAAAAGCAACGTCGGGCTACGTGGAAGGGATGGGGGGGCCACAGGAGGCCAAAATGGAGCTACATGGTTTATGGACGCTCCCCAATGAGAACGGCTAAAGAAAGAATTGTCGTTTTGGTGCGGAAATTTATGCACACGTTCCTTGGGCGATATTACTTATGAGTATGTCTCTATTTTAGCTACGAATTATATACTAATCAAGTAAAGTCGTACGGAATGCGCGTAGTTCCATACAAGTTATTATGGAAGAAATGCATATTATTAACTGTTCATATTTTTTGCAGCTCTGGAGATTAAACTTCATATGTTTGGTCTGTTCTTACGATTCGGACAACAATTGTACAATTACATTGTTGCATGCACTTCGCAGAAGCAAATATATTTTCTAGAGACCGTTTACCATTTAAAGTTATGGTAGATTTATTGCGATATTGGTATATATTTCATCGCTATGATAGACACATATTCTTAACTAACATAGCCCAATGAACGTGTGCACAAATTTTCAGACGAAAAAGATAATCCTTCTAGTTCTTGTTACAGAACCATCTGAAACCTGTTTGTCGGTAAGAGCACGGCCGCATTTAAGCATAGGATATCTAGGCTGTAGCCTATGGACCCGCACCACAAAGGGGGGGCCCCGCACCACAACCCAAAAAAATGGTCGCCCATAAATTTTTTGGCCGAATTTCGAATTGAAGCATTGATAGCCGGAGGCAGCCCCCTGTCGGAGGGGCCACTGCTGACAAGGGGGCCCGCACCACATGTATAGCCTAGGGACCCACAGAGCCTAAATGCAGCCCTGGGTAAGAGAAGTTCCGTTTGGCAATATACGATCATGCTATCCATTAATGCAACAGTAATAATAATTAATTTCATATTTAATATTAAATGACGATGCTACTTCAGCTTTATTGTCTTCCTGGTCAAACTTTACTAGAGGCATCAATCGTTGTTTTGATTATTACCTAGATAAAATAGGATCAAAAGATTAACGCAAGATAGGGATGGAAGATTGCAGCATCAAACTAATTGAGAGACTGATGACAGCAAAAAAAAAAAAAAAAAAAAAAAGCACTAACTTGTTCAGATCTGGAATATACCTATGCTTGTTTCCGGCTGCAAATATGCCAAAATTTACAGGCCGTGTCAAAGGCGCAGGGGCTTAATTTTGTGTCATTACGGAACTTACAGGTCCAGAAATCAAACTATTTATTAATGCCAATTATTTACTTTTAGCGGTTATGACAATGTTGAAATGCTGCCTGGTTTGGATGGTAAAATCATAATCATTAATTTATGCATTTATAGGCGTCGATCTTAAACCAACGGTCTCCGTGTATAATCCTGATTCGAACGAACCAAATAATCGATTAAATTTTTCAGTAGACAACTGATCAGGTCCTCATATGTCTTCACCAAGAATGATCCTACTTTCATTTTTACGGGAATACTGATAACACTAATGGGCGACATTTCCTATCACTGGTTATTACATCGATATAACTAGGAAAATACTTATCGATAGTCGTTATTCAAATACTGCAGTCGCCAGAAATATTAATACAACAGTGTGATAAATGAAAATTTGTTTGTATCAATAGAAAAGTGCAATTTTTTCGTTGATGGAGTCTTGGTCCCAAGGCCCTTTTTAAAGTGATAATTACTACTAATTAAGTCTTCCCATAGTGAAAATATCGTTTTGACTTCCATTTCGTAGTCTATAAAAATATAAGTGTCAATCAGAGTGAACAAAATTCTCTAATTTCATGTTTAAGATATGAAAAATTCTGTGATTATATAGGTTATTTTTATATAAAGAGTTTATATTCATTTTTCATGATTATATGTTGATGGCTGTTTTACTTCACGTAAACGGATGTGAATTTAATTAATTCGGAAAAAGCAGTGTTTGTTTTTGAGTGTTCAGAGCAGATGTATGGAGATGGTGGAGTGCATGTTTTTTCTTTTTTTCCCCACCGTTTGACATTGTACCAGAAATATTGTTACTCCTGGTCAACATGTATATTACCTTTCGTTCTGTGGTGCATGCTTTTAAGATTTGAATATTCATGACCTGCGTATATTGCACGGAGAGGCCGACAGCACAAACAGAAGTGTTAATTAAAGAGAGCGATGCCCATAAAGGACTTTAATCGGTAAACCGCTCGACCTGAACGTTGAGAGTTGTTTTCTCTCCATTATTTCTGGCACTGAACATAAATTGAAGCGTGTCACGCAAACTAGTGCTCAGCATGAAGCTTCTAAATCATGTAAAATGATAAAACATTTGTTGGGCTAGCGATCAGTGTCGCGATAGGCATCAGATATGAGGATACCGGGTTTTAAATACGGGGCGGAACCTGAGAGGTTTTAAATTTCGTAGCATTGAACACTAAAAAACACAAACCAGCAATCCCCTAAAGTTCTGCACAGATTCCAAACACCTGCATAATCGAGAGGCACAAGTACTGAAGCAGGCAATATGCATATGAGACACGAATGTACTCCTCATTCGAAAACAGCTGCTGGTAGATTTGCTGTCTCTTCTGAACTTTTGTAACTTCACATATTGTTACGATAATATTGGCCAGATGCCCATTCGATGATCAGGAGCCCGCAAGTACGTAGGTCAGTGACGTCACACTCACTTGTTGCACTCTGGTGGCTGCACTGGGAAGGATAACGTATGGCTTCCTAAAATATATCCTCCTAATTCGCTCCCCTGCACCGCATCAATGCAATTCATTCTGTACAGATCCCAACCTGCCCTGCGGGATTCCGAAAAGACTCAATTTCCAGTAAAATAATTACGTAACAAAATAGTCGTATACACCAGAAGATGCACTGTCACAGAATTATATGGGCATTAATAAGCGTGATAAGTACAAGGAGTATAAGTCACAATTTCTTGCTATCAATTTCTTTTTACTATAAATTCATGTCTATCATCTGAATATATGTATTAACAGTATAAGTCAGTGCTGAGTATTTTTTTCCTAAGAATTCAACATTTAACCTGTTAGTATAAATGAATTCGCATTTAAGCCGGTCTGTAAAATGAGTACAATTCAAGTTATACAATAATAATGACTTATACTCCTTGTACTTATCACTATAGATAATTATATAAGCTACATTTATACAAGATACTGACGATTATTTTCTGGATACCTTTGAAAGAAATTCTTGTATGAAGTTGAATGAGCTGACAGTTAAAAATTCTTTTAAGTTTGCTCTAAACATAATCTTATCCCCTACTAGACATTTAAGATGTGTTGCGAAAGTACTGAAGACGACTTGTAATCCTTGTAAATGACAAACAGATTAAGACTTCCAACATTCGTCATCTTACATCCTAGTAGACATTAACCGCATTACTCCTGTTTCTTGGACCATAACATCCAGTAGAATCAATATTTGTCCATTTTCTGAACAGTTATATTTAATCCGGAATCTTTTTTATAGGTGGTAACATAGGCTATTTATCAACTGTGCACTGTCCAATAAGCGCACCTACCTATATTCTCGGATTCTATGGAATCGGCTGTCTGACCGCTCTGGCCTCGCATTCGGGAGGATGCTGGTTCGAATCCCCGTCCGGGCATCCAGATTTGGGTTTTCCATGGTTTCCCCAAATCCCTCCAGGCGAATACCTGAATGCTTCCTTCAAAAGGCCATGGCCGAATTCCTTCTCGTTCCTTGTCCCTACTCCCATTCCACCTCTAATGACCTCGACGTCGACGATGCGTAAAGTCATAAGTGAAACAAAAATAATAAAAATAAACGGTTGTCTGTTCCAGATTGTAGAACTAATATTAGACCAAGTTTAAGTACCATCGTTCTTCAGAAATTCTTCATATAGGTATGTCTTACATCTGATAGTGTTATGAGATTTTTAACGCTCAATGACAATATGACGATGAACAAAACGTTTCCACAGCGTCAGAATGTCTAAATGTAAATGGATGTTCGCAATCAAGGATCACGTGAAGGCATTTTGTTTATTTCGTGAGAGATGTTGGTTCGTGTGTTTCTGCTACAGACGTTTTGTCGATAAATGATGTGATTCATTTAATTTGTGTGGAATGTATGGGATAAGTTTTTTTTTCCAATGGCGTTTGGACTTATAGACGTTCAACCAGCAACTGTATTTCTATTATTCTTCAACTGTGTACATTGTGTTATTGATTATCACAAGTGAAAGGACAACACAGGACGGACAGAACATTAATTAAAACCACCCATGCCCTAGGCCGGACTCGAACGGGCGACCCCTGCAGTGCGAAGGCAGCCCGCTAGCCCTGCGCTACCGGGGTCGGCATGAGATAAGTTGCTGTCATAATTTGTAGACGTGATTCACATTCTGCTTTTTTTTTTCTTTAAATTTTAAACGTATAATTTAGGCCGCTTAGTTCCAAAAAAATGTCTTTCGCATCTCAGAAATTGCAGTGTTGTTTACTAAACATTGTAATAGTACAAAAGCAATAGGCATCATCTGTCTATAATCAAGTTCAATATTTAACGGTTGCTAGTTGTACTTTGAATCAGATATAACCACTATAGCCACAATAAGAGAATCTGAAGTCTTATTTTACCAGTTACGTTTTCAGTGCAGTCACCTCCCTGACCTAAAAACTAATGTTTACGCTGAATTGGTTTGAAACTACGTTAGAAGATTGCAGATCACGTTAATAAGTCTCTTGATAATGGACAATACGAAAGAGTATTACCTAACAGTACAAACATATGCTGGTTCGCTGTTACTTTGGTGGTCTCCGCTATCTTCCATGCATAGCACTTGAGATACTTCTGAAAACAATATAGCTAGGAGCACACATCGAAAATTGAGAAATTTTGACTATATCCGTGATATAAGTAAGAATTCGATTTTTCTTCTCTCAAGCAGATAAAGAAACGCGTTTTGTACGTTTAGGATGAAAGATGCCTAACTATTCCATACAGATATTTCTGTGAAGAGAACTCTCCTGTTTCGAGCCGTGAAGACGCGGCCCAACCAACTCTCTCCCGGTAAGTAGCTCGAGCGATGAGACCAGGAGCGATCTTGTTTCAGAGTCACCTTGACTGTGGTAGCTGTATATAGCCACCTGCAGTCAATCCAATTAAGTGAACTTCCTACTAGCTCATTTTAAGTTACTGCCGATATGTGCACATGGACGTTATTAGAGAAAATAAAGTTTAAGGTACCTTTATTTTCTTTTATGATCACTCTCCAACTAATATTCTTCTTGATTCTGAAATGTTTTCTTATTCATTCCAATTTTAAGTTCCACCAACTTTACGTTTCCGAGAGTAGCTACGTTCCATTACAGATATCGTAAATCCTTTAGAGTCTGTGTTATTTTTTTTATCACTACTGTACCTGTCCTTGATCGCAATGCTTCTGTCTCTACTTGGCGCTCCTTTTCTCAGTTAGATTCCACATTTCAACAACTGTTTTTTCGTAACTTCTTGTGCAGCTTTCTTCTTTTTTGGAAAAAGTGTTTTACGGCTCGTTGATATAGGTTATTAGAACCGGTATACCTCTGTTAACAAGAAACGGATTAGAAGAGGAAGTCCTTTATGAAGGAACGAATTGCGTGGAGTGATTTCGGGAACACATGGGAAACTGAAATCTTGATAGTCGGATCCATAACCGAACCCGAGTCTTCCAGAACATTACCTACCATCCACAAAATTTTATATTTAACGGTAGTTGACATCTCAGTCATTAGAATCAGCAAAGAGGACACGAAACAAGCGACACGAAGTTATAAAAGTGTTGTTAAATGGTTAGACCTAAAGACGGAGGAAGTTTGAAATTTCGAAGATAGAATCATCGTTTGAATGCAGCTGCTGCAGGATATGAACTGAATCATTTAATTGACTTTTACCAAGCGTGGAGGGTGAGCAGTAACAATCTGGCCTCGCAGTCGGGAGGACGAGGGTTTGAATCCCCGTCCGGGCATCCAGTTTTGTGTTTTCCGTGATTTCCCCAAATCACTCCACGCAGCTCCTTTAAAAGGACAGGGCCGAATTCCTTCCTGTTCCTTGCCTCCAATCCTTTTCCGCCCCTAATGACCTCGACGTCAATGAGACATAAAACCATAAGCAGAAAAATATTTTTTTCATATACGGCAATGGTTTAATTACGAGATAGTATTTGTTTCATATTGCAACTGAATTCATTACGCTAACTCATTTTTTAAGATACTTAAATAATTGGGTATATAAAACGTGAGGAATTTTGATTTCGTTTTGGCTCAATAGACACTGGAGTCGCGATTGAGTTCCATTCTATACGTTATTTTGTCGTTCCCTTATCGTTGTCTAAAGGGAAGGCGTCATAGCTATGAATCGAACGCTTAAGTTGGTATCACTGTCTCCATTCATTAATCTGTCGTGGTGAGTCATAGCGTACAACTGAAGGCGACTCCGCGTAGCTGCAGAAGAGGAAGTCTAGCCGGGACGATTCATTGCAAGGGACTGGAATCCCTGCATTCTGAGCTTTTGGTGGACGCGGTTCCTTACATTCTGACGACTGCTTACAAGTATCACGTGTCTATGAGGTCTCATTCCGTTGCAAGTCGAATTTAAACTGAAGACTGGCGCCACAGGATTACTACATCTTCTAAGTACGTATATGAATTTCACTCCGTGGTTCGGATTCCACGTTAAACTGTAGGTCCCAGAGGAAAGGAACTGGCCGTCCTACCTCTGACACAATGGCTTAGTATGCCTCCTTCGCGAGGATCCACCCAACCTTCGGGTTGTGGACTAAGTTAAGTTTAGTTTTTTATGAATTTCACTAAGCAAGCTACTTCGATCTGCTGTAGCTATCACTAACAACAGTCTCCCTTTATATCTCGCAGCAGTAATAATTTGATGTTGCCTCGGCAACCGGATGGCGGAGTTTCAAGCTGCCGCGTAGTTCGCTACTGTAATGACTGAACCTACAGCTTAACGTGAAATCCGAACCACTGCACGTTGCACTTCACACGCGGGTGCAAATTAGATTACGAGCGTGTGAAAGCACTGACAGTGTCGCGACTCTAACTGGAGACATCGCCAACCCTCGTGCATAGCATTTTATTACTCGGGCTTTACGGCTCTTCGACATTAAGGTCATTAGCGCCGGAAGAGGATTGGGTTCAAGCGACGGGAACGAATTAGGCCATAGCCATGTGGAGGAACCATTTGGCTGAAATGATTTAAGGAAACCATGGAAACCAAAATCTGGATGGCAGGTCTGGGAATCGAACCCGCGTCCTCTCAAATACGAGACACGATCCTTTGCTTATCTTGCTAGCAGACGACTTGTGGGGCAGTCCTCTAAATTTCGATACATAATTTTATTGTAACCCTTTCATCACAATGTATGGATCGGTCTGCTTTTGCGCAGATATTTTTACTAACTCTTGCTACGATTCATAAGCGAAGACGTGACGTCATTGACAGCAGCTACTGAAAACTGAGTCCATTGTCAAGGTTAGAATATTAAAGTAACTCTAAGGTATGTGGCGACGATGAGCTCGCCTCCGCAAAATTATATTGTTTTTTCTTATGGCTTTGCGCCTGGTAGACGTTGTGGTCATTAGAGACGGGAAAGGACGGGGGCAAGGAACGAGAAGGAATTCGGCCATTGCCTTTTGAAGGAATCATTCTGGTATTCGCTCAGAGAGGTTTAGGAAAACTATGAAAAAATCGAAATCTGTTTGGCCGGAAGGGGGCTCGAACCCGCGTCTTCCCGAATGCGAGGCCAAAGCGTCTTCCCGAATGCGAGGCCAAAGCGTTACCACACACACACTGGGCTCGGTACAATTTTTGTGATACACTGCTTGGGTTACGTTGGAAATCTGTATTTGCGTTTCGTTCAGATTATGTGAAACTTGAAGTTCGTAAAATGTTTAATTTGTAATACCAGTTTCTGTAATACGCGGCTTCAGCAAAATTTGCTGAATCACAATCATTTGATATTAACTGAAGACGCAATTCCCTACCCGCCATCGAAATTTTGGTTTTCCATGGTTTCCCGAATTCACTGCAGAAGAATGTAGTGGTGTTGATTTCCTTAAATCCATAACCAAATTCTTTCCAGTTCTTCGTGTGAATTCGGGAAACCATCGAAAACCAATAAATAAATTTATATATATAATATCTCAGTTCTAATTACTTCGCTGGTACCTACGATAAAGCACTAATTTTTAATTTAGAAAAAGTCTCGTTGGCTCCACAATAACACCACTATAAAAGCGTAATATACTATGGAAACCGCTGTATAAAAATTGCACTGAAGGATATCTCTACCATCAGTAATTCGTGATCGACACTCCTTTATAAATGGGGACATCGTGTGACTATCGAGACTCGAAAGATGTAATTGCTAGACAAACCAGGCTAACAGCGAATTTAATACAAAGAAACCTATGTTGACAACAAACCTATTATCTTGAAGCTAAAGGAACTGATGGCTGAAGACGTATGCGCTACAGTGAAGCTAATCGTGTACAATAGCACATACGACAAGCTTTTGAGACATGGTGGCCTGCTGGCAAAGCTAAAAGATGCAGATGATGTTTTTAAGAAATAAATAATCCAGACACCAATTTCTTAAAACTATTAAATACCAATTAAAATCAGACACAAAATTCGGTATGGTGGGTTAAGGAAGAAAGTAACTGAAGCGAAATCAATAAAGTTGCAGAGGAAAGCCTCATTTCGTATACCAATAGAATTATGAGAGACATGAATTGCGATTCGTATTACGAATTGCAGAGGATAGTTAATAAGGGGGCGTCCATTAATTACGTGAGGTGTTTTTCCGGAATTCCGGACCCCCCTTTTTTGGTGAGACTTTGTGAGATTTGGTCGTCCCCCCCCCCCCCCCGCCCTGTAAAATGACGTGAGATTTTGACGGAGACCCTGCCCCTACGAATGGACCTAGCAACTTTTTGAGACTTCTTTTTAGTTCTCATGCTCCCAAGGGCGGTTATACACCCCTAAAATTGACTTTCGCGTCGTTTCCAGAATTTTTTTTTTTTTTTTTTTTTGCTCTACCATTCTACAAAAAAAAAAAACCTATTTCACCTCACGTAATTAATGGACGGCCCCTAATACACTAAGCTGCTGGCAACAACTACGAGGGAGGAACTACCCGTACGGGAACTGCATAGAGAAAAAAATTTCCAGTTATATATCTTGTCTGACTTGCATCGTTGAGGGATTCAGTAACTGTAACGTGGGTTAATCTATGACAGAAGTTGAATAAACATATGGTACTTTAAACTTCATGATTTTGTTTATCTTAATTCTTCACATAACCAGTTCAGTCAATGTCCCGACCGGAGGCTTCGGTCTTGTAGACTCCGTATTGTTCCAAACAATGTGAAGGCGCCGGCCAGGAGAAATTGTGAGGCGCCTGGCTGTTCCATTTCTTCTACGCCGGGCGGGTTGACGAACCAGTAGGGGAACAGGTTAGACAACTCTGCTCGCTTACTGGAGAGGTCACCCAAAGCCACTGGGAAAACTACAACACAAAGTCACGCCTTCAAACTACTCAGAACTCTCTCTTAGTTCGAAAGGAAGCACTGTTAACCAGTAGACAATATTCTGTGTACTTCCACTTCCGATTACTGTTTGATAGTTTATTGACCTCCTGATGATTCACACAGAGAATAATGTAAAAAGTAACAACTTCATATCAACGCCTGGACGAAACAAAATAATATGGTTTCAAACTCAGTTAGGTACAAGCAGAGGGAAATTTTTACAGTACTTTTAGAGGTCCTTTAAACAACCATAAAATCTCACTGGCATACTTATTACATAAAAATTCTGACCAAATGTTTTGAGACATGGACTGTTCGGAAGAAGGATATGAGGGAGATCTAGTCAGCTGAAACGAGGATGTCGGATCCATGATTAGTAGTAGAAGAAGGAACAGAATGAGAAGGCGATGGTCAAGGTATGGTGAACGTCAGCAGATGGCATGCTATAAAATGTTCTGTTACATTCTGTGGACATTTACAAAGAATGGATGTTACAGCAGGACCTATAAAAAAGTTGAAGAATAACTAGACAACCTTCGGCCTAGAGGAGAGACGTGATGAAGAAAGAGACTGAATATAGAGGTTAAAAATTGGAAATAAATGAAGAGCAAGAGAAGCACAAAGGGCTGGTATTTCATTCGCTGCTTAGTCTATAGCGTATGTACCCAAATCATCTCCAGGTTAAATATTATTACACGATGCTTACGTATGCTCAGATGCAAGCTGAATACTTCATAAGAGACATAATGGTTGATAATAAAAGTACCAGTATAAGCTTGTAGACTGTATCCCATTGTTTAGATGTGAGGGTCACAGTCACATTTTCGTAAAATGGTCCCAAGCAGTTGTACAACTGATATACGCACTGCTTTGTTATATTTGGATCGTGTTTAAGAAAATTCCATTGGTGACTAGAAATGTCGAAACCAGGAAACTTCAGGACGAGTTTTGCAATAATATATCCTTAAATTTTGATGATGATAGATGACGGGTTTTCCATTCCGACAATCCTTTTCCACCTCTAATGGCCTCGACGAAGCGTACAGCTATTTAAAATAATCTGAAATGGCTAATATTTGTAATAGCGTTAGTATAATTTTTATCTCTGAGACCTAAAGTGGGATATTGGAATTCACTATACCAATGTTTCCCAACCTATTGTCCAACCTGGGCGAGCAGAATTTTAAGAAATTAATCTTCACTGAATTGAACACATAATAACAAAAATTTAATTACTACAATTGTTCATATAAAATAGGTACCGTATTCGTATTATATAAGGCTATAAGCGATTATAAATTATAGGCCAAACATTTTAAAAGCCACGAATATTTAAACGAACAGCAAAAATCTGGCATTTCCAGGATGTGAGTATATGACTGCATTGTAGGGTCAGCTCTTAATGGACCGCATTACGAGCTAATAGCAATTGATAGGGTTCGTTAATAATATACTACTAGGTAAAAAAAATATGACCATAAATTTAGTGGACCGTAGAATTATTTTTGACATTGTCCTCCGGTTGAGAAACGCTACGCTAGACGGTTGGTAAGCAGGAGCTGATATAGACCACTTGTCGCATCTACCTATATCCTACATCGAGGTGATATAACACGTTCAGCCTTAGTGTTAGCTAATCTTCTCCCGTGAATCAGGCAGACTATGTAAATTAACCGTTGTTCGGTAGATGACTCATGTTATCTCCTATTTACTCAGCTTCGCAATGCGATGAGCAATAGTTATTTCTTAAGAACCCAGTTACTGTTGCAAACAGTGGCGTTCTCTAACCTTCGCATGTACAGAGGCTGAGGCAATGTCTTATTCCTCAATAACTTGTTTAGTTTTACGCTTCGTTGATGTAATTAGAGAGGACTGAGGACAAGGTCAAGGAACGGGAAGTAATATTGTTATGGACTTTTTAAGTAGCCATCCCACTATTTTCCTGGAGTAATTTCGGGATTCGAAATCTGCATGGACCGTCAGCGATTTGAACTCGCGTCCTGCCGAATATCAGGCCCGACCGTCACCGATCACCCGTTAATATCGGTTACGATATAGTGACTCGCCGTCAAACTTGACAGGTGGGACCGAGGGAATTCAGATCTCAACACAGGAGTTCCGTCTTTCCAGATTACTTTATTACTATCAGACAAAGGTAGAATGAGAAACAGCCTTCAGTCACTAGAATACAACTTTTATTGTATTACACAATGCATTTCGGACCCTGTGGATCCATATTGAGGTGACTATGGTATTTACATTTGGATTTGAATTTTCCTTAAGCGAGATTCGTGCCTAGTAAAGTTTGTTCCTCCGCTGAAAAATGATTTCAAGTAAGTGTCGTGAACACGTTTTATTATGAGAGAAAAGACTAAATATGAAAACATTGTGAAAAACTTACCAGAATTGACGAGATGCTGAATAATTAGCTTCGTATGCATATTTACTGCGGAGCACTGTACTAGACACGATGTCGTATAAGTGCACCTTACTAGGCACGAATCTCGCTTAAGGAAATTCAAATCCAAATGTAAATACCATAGTCACCTGAAGATGGATCCACAGGGTCCGAAATGCATTGTGTAATACAATAAAAGTTGTATTCTAGTGACTGAAGGCTGTTTCTCATTCTACCTTTGTCTGATTAATACTGTCACGTCAACATAGAGAATTATTACTATCGCTTTACGGCTCGGTGCCATCGATGTCACGAAAGGCGGGAGAGGATGAGAGATAAGGAACGGAAAGGAATTCGGCCATCACTGCATCAGAATTGTATCGGAAACCCGTTATCTGGATGGCCAAACCAGAATTCGAACTAGCTCTGATGACAGTTTTCAGGCAGCTTTCTGCGTTAACCCAGGAGAATGCTAAGATATACTAGCCTTCACTTCGCGTTACTTTGCTCTGTTCGTTCGTTAGTGACAACCTGGTTATTGAGCTTTATGTGTGATCGCTTGGCATTCGGGAGATTGTTGGTTTCTGCTCTGACGATGTGGGCGGTTTCCATGGACTTTACCAGAGGCGGAACCTGTTCTGCCTCTTAATATGGCGTCGCCGGAAAGACTTCCGCCTAATCGGCTCATTGCACGTTGTGACACGGCTGTCTAATGAGCAGCAAGCAGTCACTTGCAAGTGTTATAGCGTAAGTCGTCTCCAAGGGTCATTTTACGACATGTTCTTTTATGTGATGCTATTGACTGTTTATTCATGATTCGTTTGTGACAATGATACCCTCGACATATCCGTCAAGGTTTACTTGTATTATCGACGCGCCCTAAAGCAGCAGTTTACTTGTATTAGTATAATCAGTTTACAGCAGAACATTATTACAACGCTTCCGGTTTATTGCTATATCGTATATCAGGCTCTTTTTATCAAGCCCCGGCCCGGCATATTATTAAACAGTTTTTTTTTTCGCTGCCTCAATGGATTTTCTGTGCAGTCCCATTGCCGTTAGCAACTTTAGTGCTATCTATCAGGATAGGTGGTTTTGGGGACACCATTTTTTTTCACGCAGCACATTAAAGCAATAGTAACAGCAACAACGTCATTTGGAAGTCAACTAAACTATTGTGCAATGATTATTGAGCAGTCTAGGGAGAACGTCAATAATATTGCGCAATATTATTGACAATAATATTGAACGTGTAGGGGCCTCTTAATACAACTGATACACGTGTTATGTTGTTCCTGTTCCGCGCCGACAACAATAGTATGAGTTTCGATCATTGACATTCAAAGTGATTGCATACTTTTTCATTTATGTCTTGTGTCGTGATTGTCATTGAAGCATAACGACTGTTTAAAAACCGTAAATCGTTGTCATTGGTGGAGAAAGTTGCAATTTTAAGTATACTGGACGAAAATACAGAGTTAAAGCAAATTGATCTGGCGAGATCATTTGGGCACAACGGAAAAAACTTAAAGAACGATTATTAAAAAAAAAGGAAAAGCACTAAAAAGGGGGAAAAGGCTCTTCGTGTGGGTAGCCAGCGCCAAAAAAATTTTGGCTGTAAACTTTGGCGAGTTAGCTTACGGCTACACTGCAACCGACTTCGCCCGATCGTTCACTCTGCCGGAAGACTTCGACCGATTGTTATTCAGTTCTCAACAGATCGCGTTGCAAGATGGACGAAACTGACGTTATTGAAATGTTGTGTGAGAACTCTCTATTGAGATTTAATATCATGTTAATGTCATATTTCATACATTGTTCTCGAAACTATTGGAACAACCAATTAAATTTTTGGAATACTTTAGAATGAAACCGGAAACATTTTTTTTATATACATATTTTGGAAGGAATCCGACCTGCTGTAGAAAAATATTCGAATTTCAGGAAATATATTTCTCCAGAAGAAAGGCTTGCTCTGATACTGAGGTATTTTATTTAATGGAGGTGCACTTGACTTGTTTCATACCAAATTCTCTGTTCCGAAACCTAATACCTATGTATTTCGTCAAAGATTTCCGCAGGGATACAGTTCATTTGATTTAAAATTAAAATAAAAAAATAGTCTGAACTTTAGCAACAGCAGGAAAAGTTGATTTTTGTATGGAACAATGGGTATGTTTATTTTTAAGTTAATAACTATGATTTTTTAAATTTTATCGGTTTACATAAATCAGCAATATAGTCTGATCTACTGTCAACTTAAATTGAAAATTTATGAGATGTGATATATATATTTTTTTAATTTTGGCAAGTAATTTATGTAATTTACACAAATATCAAAATTAGTCATAATACGCGTTAGTAGGTGAAAATACATTTCTACTCTTTCATTTCGATGCGACGATATAACTAGATAGGAATTCATAAATGACGCGAGACAAGCGCGTTCGGCCGAATAAAAAAAAATTGTTTGGTCGGTGAAAGAAGTCGGCAGAGTCCGGCGGAGTTCGGCCGAGTAGGTCGTTCGTAGTGTAGCTGGAATCCATATAGTTGGATATATTTGTTTGGTTCGCCGATATCGGCCGTATTCGGCTGAGTGAACAATCGGTCGAAGTCGTTTGCAGATTTTCACTATGCCTGCGAATTAAAGATTCCTATCAACGGACCAGTGATGGACGGTAAGGCGCAAGCGATTGCTACTATGGAAAAGCTTTCGTGTGTCCATCTTATTTGATAGCTAGTCATTGTGCACGCCTCTGTTATCCGATCTTCGTGAAACAAGTGTCAGTCGATACTAAACATTCTGTAGTACCAGTCTCAACTAAGACCGACAGCGACAGCAAACATTACTTCCTTAAAGTAATGGTTTTAAAAATTCAAAATGTTGTGTCATATGGTCAAAATGTTCAAGTCAAATCCGATGTGACCAGCATATCAGGGGACAGGAAAACTCGTTGCTGACACTAAATACGCCCACCCCAGCGAAAATAAGAGGACTTCCAAAAAAGAGCGCGGCTATAACGCTAAGGACTACGAACATTCACATGAGAGAATTTTTCCATTTATTAACAACCCAGTATATACACAGACATTAATTCATTAATCTGATACCACTCACGTAAAATTGTAGAAATCAAACAGAATAATTAATAAGAGTAACGGGAACTTTTAATTATATTTAGCACATTACTTACAACTATTAGATAAAGGTTGGGTAGTCGCGTAGCCTAAAAAGCGAATACTGGAGAGCAGGGTTCAATGCTCTAAGTAGCCCACGATTATTCCCTAAAATCAGTCTGAAACAGCCCACTGGCGTTGACGCACCTGCCCAACACGTCAGCGTAGTGGTTAGAGAATTGCGCAGTCGGTATAAACTGTTTATAAAGACATGTTCTGACAGAGCTCTTCACTCCATTTCATGACCTGTGATGGAATGGACTAGACATTGTCAATACTGGGCTCCCCAGCCTTCCCGCAGTACATATTTGACATCACGCTGAGTTGCTCATTAACAACAGGCAGAATGGACCCTGAGGATCATTCCAGACGTTGAGATTCAACAACAAAGTTTCATCTTCATTTCGAATTTAACATCGGCTGTAGGTGAACAGTCAGTTAATCTATCACCTCAACTGTAGTAGGAACTGGGTCGATGCCACGATTTGTCCTTGAGCGAAGTATGGCGCGCGACACCAGAGCCACCTGGAGCCGATCCCGGCAACAACACTTCACTCAATTGTGTTTCTAGTGAGTGCACATCCAATGGAGCACAGCCATGTCACAGGTTAAATGTCTTACTTCGTAGCCGTAACACTTCAATCTGACAACACTACAAATGCCCTGGCTTGTATCTTGCAAAACAGATTCTGCCATTAACATAATCTTTTATGTAACAATATGATAATCTGGCCGAGTCACGCAAGTCGTATAAATCTTTCTGTACAACTACATAGCTTCTAAGCCCGTCAAAAATGGTGGGTTTAACACAATTTTTTGGCAATTCATTTCTTTGAAGTTGCATAATTAAATAGAATTGTTATAACGTACTACTCATAACCTTTCTTTTGTAGTAATGTCGTACATATTTCTTTCTGCAACGATCGAACATAAGTAAACTAAAAGCAACTAATTATTAATTTGCTGATTTAAATGAAATACATACTTTTCTTGACGGGTATTATGCAATTTAAAACATATTGAACTACTGTATTACAGAAACATAAATCGGTATCTCAAATTCTTAGCTTTTTATAATTACGACATCTATTGCCAGAGAGTAAAACCATCTCTGGCCATTGCTTGTCCGCCAACGAAGTCCGGGACACGATTACAAAGACCAAACTGGCTTTCTATCAGTATTGATAATAATAGGTCTTCACGCGCTTGACCCGTTTATTTCACCTTTAGTACAGATGAAGTAAATGCGCATGGCATTATTGCCTGGAGGCCCAGACGGGTTGATCAGCCGCCTAGTGATAGAATTTTAATTTGCCTCGTAAACCCCCTCTATCAATCATACGGGGTCATAGGTATCTACAGGTTTATGTGGAACCCGAACCACGGAGCGTACTAGCGTATTCCACATACACAAAAAAAGCTTAGCTAGTAATAAGATTTGTTTAACGGTCCATGAAAATTCAGAGCGCGATCTTAAGATTCCCATTCAGACGGCTTAGCTAACTGAGCTACTAGTCTTCAGCAAGGATAAATTGTAATTTTCGTTGACCTATCTCTTTTGACGCTCAGTGAAGCACCTTGTTACTTTGCGCTTGATGACTCTTTTGTTAAGGCCGCATGAAGTTGACAGAAAAAACAATGAAACAATGAACATCGATCTTATTTCAGAATATTAGCTGTAGTATCGTTCAATTTTGAGAACTCTTTGACATCATCCACTATCCTTTATTATTGACAAAATAAATACAGGTAAATGCCTACTTTTCAGAACCAACAAAGACATTTCAGAGGAAACCTTTTAGAATAAAGGTTTTCAAATCTAAGAGGCAGTGAAGGAGTCATAGTACTTGCGGCGGTGTATAGCTAGGGTATCGTCCCCACGGACGGCGAAGTTACCTGGCACCCTGTGTCCCGCTGGGAAAAAAGGGGGGGAGGGGGGAAATCGTCCCACAGATTGGAAACCTACACTTTAAGGTAACCTTGGGTACCAGATTCACGTTTTTTTCGTAATAGTTGCTAATAATCATATTACCACTTAACATGGATATTATGGAACAGCATTTCTTGCCGTAATCCCTACCTGTCTCCTTCTGCCGAACATTATGAATGACTCAGGTTCGAATCCCAGTCGCCAAAATTAAAGAAGAGGAATGTCTCTCACGAAACTGGTTCTTGGCATGAAACGTTTTTACAAATGCTTTATATTTCTTCCTTCCAACTGTTTTACTGTAGTGGGTTCAGTTAACAGGGGCGGCTAAAGCTCATTCTGTTCTATCCCCACTCCGCTGCGCTTACTCCTACATGTCAAGAGGAAAGAGTGCCCGCTGGCAAATTTGGCACACGCTTCCCTGGACACAGAGGTCTGCTCGGAGGAGTAGGCAGCGGATGGAGGTTGTGAGATGAGGCGCGTGCAAGGGGGGCATGATCTTCAATCGCCAGTATACCTGCCATGTGATTAGATTTTTGCAGCTCATCTTTTGAATCACACCTTTCAACTATAATTATATTGTTGGGTTTGGGCGGTAAATACAGTTCTAATACGTGAAGAATATGTACGTAAAACGGATTGATAATATTTTATTTGGTTTCTTTCCTTTCAACGTAATATATAAAATATTTCTTGTACAATGAGCTATCGATTGAAAATACCACAACGAACTATTATGTTTCGTATTCAGTACTCTTCTTTATTTTCGTATGGGGACATCCATTAATTACGTGAGGTGAAATAGGGTGGGGAGTGTCCGGCGAAATCACACCAGATCTCACCAAGGGGGAGGGGAGGTCTACGGAAATCTCACGTGAGATTTTGCGAAAAATTTTTGGACAGTAGAGCTAAAAAAAAAAAAAGGTCTACAATTTGTGCCAAAGTCGATTTAAGGCGTCAAAAAGTGAGGCTATGACCTTAAAAAAAGCTCTACAAAAGTTTCCAGGGCGATTTGATTTCTAGTGGGGGGGGGGGTTTCTCACGAACCAGATCTCACCACAGGGGGGGGGGGGGGGGGGGTCCGGCCAGATCTCACGTAATCTCACCAGGGGGGAGGGGGGTCCAGAAATCCGGAAAAACACCTCACGTAATTTGTGGATGCCCCCTATGGCTTATTATGGCTGGGAGATTCCCGTGAGGTTCGACCACCTCCAGGCATAGTTTTGATTGCTCACTTATTGTTATCTCACTGCTAGAGGTTTCCAGCGAACTTGAACGCTCTTAGAGAAAAGTAAATTCTTTTCCTGAATCCACTTGTAGGAGATAGGGCCTAGTGGAGGTGCTGGAGGCTGCCATCCGTTTGTGAAACTTGTAATCTGTGTTCTGTAAGGCAACTATATTTTTGTTTGTGAAATGTGTAATCTTTAAGGCTGAGATTGGGAACGGTCTCAGTATTTTAGGTGGTTATGAAACACTGTTTGAAAGCCGTTATCAAGACTGCTTGTGCGCCGGGCTAGGGATTTGAACGTGGGCCCTTTTTACTTCCCCTGTCCAAATTAATGACGCTTTAACACGTACTGTTACGCTGGTAGGTATTTAGTTCTATGATGGTAGTATTCTAGAAATTGTATACAAATAAGTATATCTTAAGACTCTAAATCCCTGCTTCATAAATAATAATTTCGTATGGTTACAGTTCGAATGTAAGGAATTTCTATGGAAGTGACACTGCTGGCTTGGTTCTGGGAGGCACGTTTGCCGTGTGTTAGCGGACGGAGCAGCAGTGCACTGCGCGGTAACCTCTTTGACCTCGGACGCGGCGCATGCAGTCACGAGCGAGTGGGTTCGTTGGGAGGTTGGCACACCTGCGGAAACACGGGTAACAACTGAATCTCCACCACCACGCGTCTCCGAACTATCTTACGCATCTCTTAATTGTTCAAAACTCAAGTATCTGTCTGAGAGCCTAGACGGTGTATCTAAACATTTGTGCCCGTTAATATCTACTTTCGTGCTAGTCTGCATTTTCTTTTGCTCTCATAATTTCTCTACATATCATTGCGTATATTCACTCATATATTGTGCCAGTTTTCAGCTTAATACGGAGAATTGATGAAAAAAATACCAATATAGCAAAAAACAAAAAAGACCAGTGATTGCACATTATTCTCCTGAAGGCAGGCTCTTTTCTGACCCTTTTCGTTATTTTTGAGAAGTGTGCATTCGCTCAAATAATTTTCCCACATCCCTTCCTTTGTGATTGAACATGTTTCAGCCTTTGTGCCTCAACGCTCGTGTTTAACAAATTTTCTTCTTCTTTTTTTTTCACCACCTTCTCTCAACGTTAGGGGTCGACTGCCTTTAATGAGTTTTTCTCATCTTTGACATGGTTAAAATTGGAGCTTTGGTTATATGGCCCCATGCCCAATGCCCATGTGACGTCAAGCATTTTATACCTGCTGTCAGGTCGTACTGTGTACTGAGAGGACGTCCATTAGTTACGTGAGGTGAAATAGAAAAAATTGGAAGACCGGCGAAATCTCTTCGAAGGGGGGAGGGGGGGGAGGAGGTGGACGGAAATCTCACATCATCTTTTGAAATTCTTGAAGGATGGAGAACTAAGGTACACAAACGACGCGGACATTGCCTTTAAGTGGGTGTAAAAGGTTTACGAAACGACGCAGGTACCAAATTTAGGGAGGGTTAACCGGCCTCGAAAGCAGAAGAGCTAAAAAAAAAAAAAACGAGGTTGGTCAGCAAGGGGGGAGGGGTCCAACCAAATCTCACCACAGGGGGGTGGGGGGGTAGTCCGGAATTCCGGAAAAACACATCACGTAATTAATGGACGATCCCTAATGGAGGAAGTGAAGTTTTGTCATCTGTCTGCGAAATTGGTAACTGTGTTCTTTGTGTGATAATTTTGTTTTTTATTAGTGAAGTGTGTAATTTATGAGTTGGAAATAGGGGACCGTTTCGACATTTGCTTCGATGCCTGCGGAAAACCGCCTAAGAGCCGCAGTCAGGACGGATGATACACGGGGTCTCGGGGAGCGTTCATAAACTACGTGGATCGGTCTAGGGGGGAGGAGTTGCCTGGAAAGCTACGTTGGGCTACGTGGGGGGGGGGGGGGGTTTCCAAGCCAAGTCACGTAGCTTTCCATTCATATTATTTGTCAGAGTTAAAATGAGGTACAGGACACACAACAACAAGTAAATATTTATTTCTGTCATTTAACTATCTCCTTATGTAATTTACGATAGTCTGACAAGAGAAAACAGTACAAAATGTCTTCTGGAATCAATATGGAAAAAAAGCTACGTGCTACGTGGAGGAGGGGGGGGGGGGAGAGAGAAAAGCTTCGTCAGCCTACGTGGGGGGGATGAGGGTTCACAGGAGGCCAAAATGGAGCTACGTGGTTTATGGACGCTCCCTTGACGTTTGTACCTCACGGATCCAGTGTGCGGCGCCACCAGACGTAGTTTTCATTTTGTTACTGCTCAAAAGAATCTTTCGAGGAATGTTCCCCATAATTGACGATGAAGCCAGGTTTGGTCCAGCTACAGTGGATGGGATATTAAACTCTTTCCATATCAACTATACTGTCCATAAATAATAAATTTTGCAAATCTTTCGTTCCGTAGACGCTTATCTGTCTCCATCTGGGGAACATCTTCAAAAACAAATTTACAAATTACATAAATGAACTCCAAGATTTATTTGTAAATACGCTCACGCATATCATGCATTACTATGGTGAAGAATGTAGGTATTGTTACAAGACCAGCGCAATTCATACAAACCTTCTAAATTTGGTATTATAAAATCCTGAAGATTTCGGTCTCACTGCTTATATACATAATATGACGATGATATGAAACATCTACAGAAAGTTTTATTTGTTTGTTAACTGTGCAGAGAGGGATAAAATGACCTGCCGTTTTCTTATCCAAGGCCTGCCGAAATGAAAAGTGCTGCAGAAAGACCTGAAAATTTTAAGTACAAACTGAAAGAATTCTACTCTTTGTAAGTGAAATTTCCTAGTAATTTAGGAACTAATGGGGACCAAGAATATAAAATATACTTTTCTGACCACAGGTTAAGAAACGCTGATCTAGACCAGTGTTGATGTCTACACAATTAATCAAAACAAAAATACACTAAATCACCCAGAACACAAATTATTTGTTTCGCCAATAGATGGCAATATAAACATTCTTCCTGTAGGGTTAAACGCTCCAGACCTTAGGGGGCATCCATAAATTACGTGAGGTGAAATAGGGGAGGGGGGGGTCCGGCGAAATCTCACCAGATCTCACCAGGGGGGGAGGGGGGGGTCTACGGAAATCTCACGTGAGATTTTGCGAAAAATTTAGGGATAGTAGAGCCAAAAAAAAGGTCTACAATTTGCGCCAAAGTCGATTTTAGGAGGGTATTTCGTCAAAAAAGTTAGGAAAAAAAAAAAAAAAGGTCTACGAAAGTTTCGAGGGCGATTTCTGGGGGGGGGTTCTCACGGACCAGATCTCACCAGAGGGGGGGGGGGGGGTCCGGCCAGATCTCACGAAATCTCACCAGGGGGGAGGGGGGGGTCCAGAAATCCGGAAAAACACCTCACGTAATTTGTGGATGCCCCCTTACAACTCATGTTGTAGCCATGGTAGGGCTTCCAACCCCTCCCCCCTTTTCTTCATGATTAACATATTAAGCAGCCTGAGTAATTAGGCAGCTCTTAAGTTAATAATAATGCCTTATTGTTTACATGTGGTTTATGTTAAAATTCGCAGCATAGTTGATTTTTGATAAATTAAATATCATTCTCAGGTTGTACTGACTATTTATTTTTGGCAGTAATGTTGTTAGTTTATGTTTGTTTTTGTTTACGATTTTGCTTTGACGTCACTGTAATAAGTGCTGTGTTCTGGCAGCTGAGTTACTTTCTTTGTGGTATTTTGGCGCGTGTTTGAAATGATCTACGTTCGATTGCGGTATTTTGTGTGTTGTCCGACAGTTTAAGCTTTCTGTATGTCGCATTCTTGAAATGGTAGTGTCTGTGTTATGTTGAAAGTGACATTAATTAATTACATTGAGGGAATACCGCCTATAATATCCAGTTATTATCTCTGCGGGTATTTCCGACAAGCGTGACAAAAACGGAAACATTAACGATGCTTTTGTGGAGTGCGTTGTGGGAGTGCCGTGAAGTTTACGTTGACGGGAGCAGTAACTCATGGGAGCCCCTCAGGGCTGCCTGCATAAAGTGTAGTCGGCGAGGCATCGCAAAGATGGCGGCTGGCTGGCCTTGGCGAAGTTCCCGCCAACCCGGTGTCCAGGAACCACGCACAGGAGACTTCCTGCAGGAAAAACACAACTCTCTGCACGTCCAGGTTCCCTCTGTAGTCAAATGGATCTGGGTGGAATCCGTAAACATCCTCGAAGAAGCACATTAATACAGATAATAGTTAGTAATAGATTGTTGATATAGAAAAATCCGCAGCAACTGTTTGCTAAAATAATAAATTATTATTTTAAAAGCGGCAATGCAAATGTTAAAAATAACTTGATTTTCTAACATCTTTCACCTCTCGTCGAGGAAGCATCCACCATCGAAATTTATACTGAAAAATTACTTATTATCTGTTCTACAGTTTCTAACATTTTGTTTAGATGATTTTTTGAACATACTGATACAGACTCTCTCCTCAAGAAGAGCGGAGTTGAGAGGCAAGCAGGGATTGTTTTTTTTTTTTTTTTTATTGTATTTACGTCTCTCAACATCGAGGTCTTTAGAGACGGGAAAGGATAGGGGACAAGGATGGGGGCTAGGAATGGGAAGGAATTCGGCCATGGCCTTTTGAAGGAAGCATCCCGGCATTTGCCTGGAGTGATTTGGGAAACCATGGAAAACCCAAATCTGGATGCCCGGACGGGGATCGAACCGCCGTCCTCCCGAATGCGAGGCGAGAACGCTATCCGTTACACCGCCACGCTCGGTCAGGGATTGTTGGTGAACCTCAACCATGGTCTTTATGAAGGAAACGTCCCGGTATTCGTTTAGAGCGCTTTAGATTTAAAAAAACTAAATCTAGACTGATAAAACTGGAATAGAACCCAGA
>CM061920.1:362461531-362575263 GCA_031002005.1 Vandiemenella viatica | reverse complement strand
AAACGCGGCACCCATTTGGAAAAGACTTTTTTAATGCCCAACTTTTCTTGTAAAATCGTCCATGCACTTCCAGTTGATATGTTTATCATCTCAGCAATCTCACGAACTTTGCGGTCATCCATCACGGTTTTCAAAACTTGTTTCATATTTTCCGGAGTGACTGCTTCATTTGGCCTACCAGAGCGTTTCGCATCATTTTTATCCGTGCGACTGCGCTTAAAATCAGCATACCACCGGCGAATGGTTGTTTTCGACGGACCAGAGTCTGGATAAAATTTTTCAATCCATTGCTGAGCATGCACAGTATTTTTCCCAATAAATAGCATTGTTTGATCAACACACGAAATTCGTTTTTGTCCATTTTTTCCACAAATGCACAAGTAGCGTCACTTTCACCACAATAGCTTTGCTGTTTATGGTTTGATTGTCGTGAAAATCAGACACGTGTCATTTGAAGGTTACTTCTTTCGTAACAGGAAGTCGAGTTGATATTAGTAACGCCATCTGTGGGTGAGCCCCGGGACTTATTGAACGATGAGATATGTTGACTCCTGAGCCCTTCTTCAAGCCTATGAAATGAATTGTGACCTCTGCTTGTAAGACGAAACAGCAGGAGAACGAGAAACGCTGGCCCCCGTGGCAGTTGATGCGGCAGAGGTGTGACGTAAGCAAGGCCGCGGGCCTGCAGTTTTCTTCCTGTGTAATAACCTGACCGGACCAGGTGGGCAGTGGGATCGTGCCAGACACCACCATCACGCCGTATTAGGAAGGTGGGCGCCTGCACGCAATCAACGAGCCAACACCGCTCTGGATAGACGCTGGAAATAGCTCTCCATAAATAATTGGGAATCTCGAAAACTGCTTTCGAACACAATTCAGCACCAACCGAACCTTGTAGGCGAACGGTAACGTTTGGTTTCAATCCTGGTCCAGCCGTACTGATTTCGGCTTCTCATGATCTCCCTAAATCACTCCAATGAATGAGGAATGGGTTCCTTCAAAAGGTCATGACTAAATTCCTTCGTTCCTTGCCCAAAATTCTGGACCGAGCCTGATGGGTGAGTGGATAACGCTCTGGCCTCGCATTCGGGAGGACGTAGGTTCGAATTCACGTCCGGGCATCCAGATTTGGGTTTTCTATGGTTTCCCCAAATCACTCCAGGTGAAAACCGGGATGCTTCCTTCGAAAGGCCAAGGCCGAATTACTTCCCGTTCCTTGTCCCCCATTCTTTTCCGCCTCTAATGACCTCGACGAGGCGTAAAGACAAAATAATAATAAATCAAAATTCTGCTCCGGTTACTGTCATTGACGAGATGCAGAGCTACATAAAAACTCGACGTTCTAGATGAATAAAACTTTTCGGTAAATGTGGTAGAATTTGTAAACTTGAAACTTCGTCTCGTTACTTTAGCTGCAATCCGTTTCAGGCCACCTTTTTTATCCGTATGTCAACTCTGGAAGAACTGACAACTTGAAATTGGGTGTTTACTGGTTTTCTTCATTCATTGCGGCCAAGGATAGGTCATTTCAATGTCACACAACAACACGTGCCCACACACAACTTGTTATTTATAGTCTTTTGTTGCTTATAAAAGAAGATTTTGACTGTGAAATAGTTGTTTCATGAAATGGGAATGAGGTACTATCCCAGCATACGCCTCGCAGAAGACCCTCAAACTGTAATCAGAATGGCTTTCTCTCTCCCGAACACACAATCATCGGAGTAGTAAAATAGATCCAATTCCATTCTCTATAGGCCGGTGGCAGAGGCTTAATGCTCGTGTTAATTTATTGCGGAAGGGGGGGGGGGTAGGGGGAGGGGAGGGGAGGGAGAACGTTTGAAGGATCTATACTGCCTCTTGTTCTATAATACAGGGTGTGCACATAATAACTCTCCGATCTCAAACTACAATATAAAAGAAACTGTTAAAGATAGAACCTTGCCATCATATAAATTTTGTTTCAGGTGTTGAATAATTATCTAAAATTATTACTTCACAAGAGAGAACCCAATGCGTGGCGTGGTATGCTGAAACATCGTCACCAACCGCTATCCAAAGAAATTTCCGTCATGTTTTTGATAAGGTCCCACTCTTATGCACGTGATGTTGGTGATGTCCGCAGAAAAACTGAGAATGAAACCGGTTTCATCACATAGATATGCTTCGGCGCACTGTACTGAGATTAAATATCACTTACACATTTTGACGGCTACGAAACGTGCACATGCAAATGTGCGCTAATTTTTTATGCAAAACTTTGAATTGTTATATGGGATGGAGAAAACCGCAAAGTTCTATCTTTAAATTTTTGTGTGTGTTGTACGTTGAAATCAGGGAGGTTTTATGTGAATAACCTGCTTTATTTATTATGCCTCTAATATCAAAATAGCTCGATTGTTCCAACATTTCATTCCAGTACGCAGTATAGCATGAGCCTACCAGTTAAGGGTGAAATGACATTTCCTGGTTGTTCTACGTTAACCATTATAACGAATTCTTAAATCTCATTTACATACTACAGAAGTCATTATAAAATTTTTCTGTGATCTTAATCATTTCCTTCTGATACGAATCTCAAACACTATGTGAAATGTGCAAGATGTTTGTATTTCTATTTTACTATTAATATAGTTACGATTCATAATTAAATATATGAATAAATGAAAGGAGCGGGATATTCTCTAGCGGAAAATGACATGACCGCTGACTTTAAAATTTGGCAAAGGAAGATTTATGATCTAATTTTTTTTTTTTTTTCTTAAATGAATAAGAAAATTTAACATGAACAAATTTTAGCAAACAATTAAAATTTCAAATTGTGAAAGTTGTCTCAGGATTATACACTTGATTTAATTTTGTGAAGCGCTAGAACAATCACTAATTTTAGTTATTTCGGGGTGTTCCTAGGTGACTGTAGATTATATTGGTGCTGTTATTTTTGTAGACGGAGCAGGCGCCGATGCTTTGCTGATGACGGCAGAAGTCAACCACTGATCAGGGGTTGTATCGCGTTTACTCAAAAGTATCGGATTGTGTATTTGGTAGACTTCGCAAGCTCACACCTCCGATTGAATTACAAGTTCCCCGTCAGAGCATCTGATCAAAACTTGTCACGATCACGTAGTCTGTCTCGGTCCATTTAAGCTCACAGTCGATATAACAGTGTCGATCTAGTGTGGTGATCCAAGAGCCTCGATCTGCTGAAGCACCCCTGTTCTCTCTTCACGAACCATCTCTCTGTCCTCTTATGTGACTGGCCATTCAAAAATTAAAATATAAACAGTACTTCTTTACAACGATATCGGAGTTTGTTAGTCGCTTTTCATACAACCTTCACAGTCCGAACATCTCCATTCGCTGTAAAGTCACGTGGCTTCCGTGCATTTGGAATTTCACCGACGTATCCTAACTGTGCTCTGTCATTCGCTTTTCGATGTATCACCGTTGTTTGCGTGTCCTCCCAGCTTTGGAATTCCTCGCCAATACCGCTAAACCACTTACGTCCGGAGGCCCAGGTACACACGAGTACATTACCGCACGAGGTTCATTTGTTGTGACAAACAAATGGCCAGAGAACCTTCGTCGGACTCTTGTTAGCTCCTGCCTCCATTTTTCAGTGTCCCAATATTTTAATGGCCACATCGAACTGTATCATTGTAAATGATTCTATAACTGTGGCCACACTGATGATTTGCATGTTACTTACTCAAAAACTTCCAAAAATTGTCCCTTGAAGTGCGTTCCGTCTTCCACAATACGTGGCTGATCCCATCTCATGTTATTCTGCACGATTACCCCGTTGTTAAGCCGAGCGAGTTCTGCCAGTGCTTAAAGGCGCAATAATTGCAGGCTTGAAGATGTGTGGCCGGAGCAATTCATATCCTGCCACAACCGTATAGAACACACTAATTACTCGATCCAAGCCAGTGCTTTATCACGTCAGGTTGCGCACAAATCGTAAACAGAATAAGATAAACAATACTGCAAGGTCTGTTTATCGCGTAACAACAACGTACATTCTCCTTTTTCTTGTAGGAGGAAAACATACATACACTGCCGTAAAGTGAACAGAATATGCAGTATACACAATACATCGCCGAGTTTAAAGTACAAATGTTTAGCCGAAGTTTCAAGATAACGGATATAAATGAAGTTCTGTCGACACATGATCAGTGTAGCAAGTGGAAGAAATGCATGGCGTGCAGTAAATTTGATTGTATCGGAATACGAGGCACATTTCGGTGCTGTATTTAATCGCTTGCCGGAATAGAAACAATTCACTGCAGCCATATCTTGATACTGTAGAGTGGTCCTCAATTATTAGTCCATAAACGAATTGACAGATATGGTAAACAGGAAGGTTTTTGAGAGAATGTGTAAAATATAATTAATAATTATGTTGCTCCGTATTACGCATAACTGAAGTTGAGAACTTAGAAGAGTATGTCTTCACTCATGCGTGTTAATTTTTTGGTGAGGTTAATCCTTTAACAGAAGGGTAGAGAGATAAAAGAAATGGTGATTTAAGGAATGAAGTTTTATTAAGAATAAAGGACGCACATTTCAATTACCAACGCTCTTTAAATAATTTCGTAATCACCGGTTCGCAGGGTGGAATAATGACTCACAACTCGCAGTCAAACATTAAACATTTAGACCAGCTTTAACAGTCATTTGCATGCGCAGTTTTGTTGTCTAAGGTAAGCATTTAAAGTCCTCCTTTACGAAGTGTGTTCGTGCGTGTCAAACAATGCCGTTTTCAGGTATGTTGGGATAACAAATGGCACCCTCTTGTGTCGGATTATCTCATTGTTCGACTGAACGCGCCGGACACCTTCCGGACCACCATGAGAAAAATGCGGGTCGCACTCTGTGCCGGCTCCTACAAGAAATGACTGGATAAAAAAATCAGAGGAGAGTACAACCAGCGATACAGATAAAGCCGAAGTATCGACTAAGAACTTGTGCGCTCTTAGCCTCGGCGCCTTGAATTGAAACTTCGACTGCTCTCCGATTGGGGAAAGACACCCTCCCTTAGTTCCTTTTGGCCGCGAGACGATTTCCCAGTCACCGCCGCTTGTCCGACAGTCCAAGAGATATCCGACGAGTCTACCCTAACATTAAGTTGCCTGATATGGTCTCCTGTCAACGATTTGCGTGTACAGCCGCGACGCGTTTCACTGCTTACCGCGGTGATGAAATTCCCACACACCAGCTACTCTATCAGTCACGAACCGCCAGTGAGATGATTCGCCTCTCACCCTGTCGTCGGCGAAGCAATCAGGTTATATGTAATAAAACGACGGTGAGTGTTCCTCTCTTTATCCATGCTGTAACTACTTGCGTTACAGTCTCATACAGGAACTGTCTTGTCACAATTTACATAAAACAGCTTTGCAGTCTAAGTTCTGTAATCCTTGAACCTGGTTTATAAAATTAAGACTGCTTTTGAATAAAATTTCTCGAATTTCGTATCGTGAATGAGCATATTGCTTACGTTGTCAAATTACGGAAAAATTCTCATCAATTTTAAACCGATTACTTATTCTCTCTTACTACTTTATTTTTCACATGTGTTAATTGTAATAGCACCCAAACAAAAGAATAAATCAAAATTTATTTATTTAATTGCAATGGATTGGAGGTAATGTAGGGGCATTCGGGAAGACCCAGATTTGATTCCTGACCCATCCATCCATATTCGTACTTTTCACTTCAGGTCAATGAAATAAAACCATCGCTATTTTGCCTCTTATCCCTTAACCACAATATCATCCCGGTTCTAATAATTTAAAAGACGTCGTGCCGAAAACCCCCAACAAAAAAAGCTTCGTAGCAGTTATCATTCTCCCCGGGTAGCGCCACGTTCTAGTATTAAATACCGATGCGGCGCCACCTATAACGCATACAAATTATTTATTCAGACCGCGGAATACAAAAGGAAGCAATGATCCTTTCTTATTCGTGAAGCATTTCACAGTAAGTTTTACAGCCGAGGATCTCTACTTCAAATATTCTTGACACGTCAAATCTGTAATTACTATTACACTGATTATGTTTTATGTACTTCCTCATAATGATGAATCCGCGTTTCAGCCAACATAAAACGCAGAAACGTTATGTTCTGAAATCTTACAGTTAAGATGGCGTTGGCGAATTAACTGTCTGCTCTGATATTTAGCTCAGAAATGTTTCAAAATTTCTTAAATGACGAAGAGAACGGATTAAAATCCACCTTTAGCAATAGTGTGCCCAGTCTTGCCTCACAAATTACTTCTGATGGATGAAGTAGGTACTCATCAGAAACGTCTTTTAACGAATCAACCACGTATGTTGAAATCCTTCTGTGAGCTTCATTCAACTCCTATGGTTTCTATCATTTTATTACAGAAATTTTCTCATTGAAGATGCATTCAAATTATGTATTCTACTCAACTCCTACAGGTACAATAATTACCGTATGATCTTTGTTTTGAGAATACACATTTCTTTTCTCAACTGCTTTCATTTGCTACCTTACAGTAACAAACAATGGGTGTTCATTTTCTGAGGTTTTTAAGTGCTATACTGTAGAAGGAAAATTTACTTACAATTGTACTGCATTTTTAATACTTATCTGGATTCAGGTTTCCTTGCAGACTTTTTCCGATACTGCAACTGCTTTTTTAGCCTAAGTAGCTTCTCATAGTCCATATTAAGAGTAGAGAACACTGCATTCATTCCGCTTCCTTCCACGCCATACTGCTGTCTATTCAGAAGAATTATTTTGCTAATGCGATTAGCTTTAAGCCCCTTGAAGAGAACGGGAGCCGTTCGAATAGATTTAAGAGACGGCCGGGAAGTGGAAGGATTTAAATAGCGCACAAACACTCTCTTATACTAACAGGGAGAAAGATATAGAGGAAAATAGCTGGGTTTCCAATTACACGATTCTTAGTTGTGAAACAATTAATTTCTCCGACTTTTTGGTAGACATTGTTCACATTAACATTTTTTTAATAAAGTCAAACACTTTTACAACACAGTTAAATACTTTATCAATATAGATGCAATTGGCTACTCATTTTATTAATGACTAGCTGAGTACACAGTACATGGCGTTGCTCGATTTAGTTGGTGTTAATTTACCCGTACACTATTTTTAGTCGCCTAGTGAGAAGTTTCACTAAACCTGCATCAGCTATTTCCCAAATCAAAGAAAACCTAGATTCTATCACAGAAAGGGGTGGGTTGCAGTTGATTTCCCCTCACAATATTTTGATTCTTCTGATGAGAATCATGTGCACCGAGTTTCATTAATTTGGCACCAGTCATTTCCGGCATTAAAATAAACGTTGATTTACCCGGACATTTCCTATGATGCTGTGATACGAAATGTCAGTTTAATTTCGATCCAGGTTGCATTTCAACTTAATCACATCATCTGCTAATGTTGCTGCTTGAAAATTGAAACCTGTACTGAAGGGCGCACATTAATACATAGCACAAATATAAATCTATATCTGGAATGTGTATCTGTTCCGACAACACACATAAAATATCAATTTTGAATGGGGTTTCACAATTTAAAAGGTTTGGTCCGAGTTAAGATCTGACGTATGCCTTAAAATGTTCTTAAAACGTCTGCAGCATTGTCGATAGAACCGACTGTGGACCTTTGTTTCAAAGCCGAGTCGAGGGTCTGCGGCGTTTTCTGCGATAGTCATGGCTGCAGATTCCTAGCTCTTCGCCCTGGGGTCGAGTTATGTAGGGTTCCTTTGAATAGATCAGGTGCGCACTACACACGTGAATCGGTGACACGGGTAGCAGGGGCTGCGTGTAGTGTATTGGGGGATTTTTTAGGCTGAGGGAGGAAGACCCGAAACTGGGATTACAGTTATGGGCAGCCCAATCAAATTCGACACCATATGTTAGGAGTAGCGTAAAGCAATCTCGACCGTTAAAAGTACTCGTTATGAAGTGTAGAAGTGTTTGTAATACGTAGCCTGAGCTTGAAAGCATTATTAGTAGCACAGAAGCAGATATTGTATTAGGTACTGAAAGCTGGTTAAAACCGGATATAAGTTCAGCAGAAATTTTTAACAATAGCATGAACGTTTTCCATAAGGATAAGTTGCATTCTAATGGAGGTGGTGTATTTATAGCTGTTAGTAAACACCTGTCGTGTAACGAAATAGACATCGATACGGTCTGTAAAATCCTATGGATTAGAGTCGACGTAACTAGAACAAAACTTGAAATAGGGTCTTTCTATCGTCCACCAGATGCAGATGTAACTATTGCTGAGGCCTTAAGGATTAATGTAAGTAATATAGCTCATCAATTTCGGGATCATGTAATAATACTAGGAGGTGATTTCAACTTTGCGTATATCGACTGGACTAATTATGTCTATATTACTGGTGGCAGGGATAAAATATCCTGTGAAATTGTTCTTGACCTTTTCTCAGATCTTCATATTGAGCAGCTCGTCACTGAAACCAACGCAGTGCCACAACGATAATGAAAACGTTTTAGATATTCTCGTTACAAATAGACCTGAATTATTCACGGACATTTCTACCACCACGGGAATAAGTAATCATAAAGCTGTAATTACTTCAGTAAAATTAACAGCCGCGCGCAAAAAGAAAAATGAAAGGATCTTTTATTGGTTCGAAAAGTCCCCAAAGGAGTATTTAAGAAAGTTTTTGAGGTATAATTACTCTACTTTTATAGAAACAAGAGGCTCGGTTGAAGAGATGTGGCTTCGATTCATGCGTATAGTCAGGGAGGGTTTGGACTTACATATACCGAAAAGGACAATCAGGAATGGAAACGATCCCCCGTGGTATACACGTAAAGTTAAAAGATTACTTAAAAAGCAAAGGAAGATCAAAGCACGATCAAGAAGGACGATGTATGGGAGTAATTTAGAAAAGTTTGGTGAGATAAGAGGACATGTTAAGAAGGCGATGCGCGAGGCCTTTACTGACTTTCGTTGCAATTCACTTTCCAGGAGCCTCAACGTAAACCCAAAGAAATTTTGGTCGTATGTAAAAAAAGATAGTGGTAGTGACAACAATATGCCAGTTATACTACAGAACGTTCGGGAAGTTGATGACAGCCGCGACAAGGCTACCGTATTTAACATCGAATTTAAAAATTCTTTCACCGACGAGAAAATGGAAAACATTCCCGCTTTTCCACGGCGTGTAGAATTTGAGATGGATCCAGATCAAATTGATAGTGTAGGTACTATAAAGCAATTAAAGCTCCTGAAGTAGGGGAAAGCGCCGGGTCCCGATGGTATTCCAGTATGAGTATTTTCGGCATACGCGGAAGAAATAGAACCATTTCTGTCAGATAAATTTCGTAAATCTTAAGAAGAAAGAAAAGTACTTTCTGACTGTAAAATAGCGCAGATGATTCCCGTTTTCAAGTAAGGAGATCGGAGAGATCCTAGGAATTATCGACCCATATCTCTAACATTTGTTTGCAGTAGAATTCTGGAGCATGTCATATGTTCTAACATTATGAAGTTTCTAGATGAAAACGAGTTACTTACGGCAAACAAACACGGATTTCGGAAGAACAGGTCATGTGAAACGCAACTGGCCCTATTTTTGCATGACGTAATGAAAGTTATCGATGCAGGATCACAAGTTGATGCAATTTTCTTGGATTTTAGGAAAGCTTTTGACTCTGTACCACACAACCGAATTTTAACCAAGATTCGAGCATATGGTATATCGGATCAGATTTGCGAATGGATACGCGAGTTTCTAACTGGTCGGTCACGGTATGTCGTTGTTGATGGTGAAGCCTCTTCTAAGCTAGATGTTACTTCAGGCGTTCCTCAAGAAAGTGTAATAGGACCACTTCTATTCCCAATTTTTATAAACGATTTCAGTGACAACATTAATTTGGATGCGATTTTTTGCTGCTGATGCTCTTATTTATAGGGAAGTGAGGTGCTCTGACGACTGCCTGGAAATTCAGCGAGATCTGGATGCTATTTCGGAATGGTGCCTTAAATGGCAGCTTACACATAACTGCAAAAAGTGCAAGGCAATGCAAATAAATAATAAAAAGACCCCGTTTGCTCACGAGTACAAAGTTAACAATTCGGTTGTTCACACGGTGGATTCCCTGAAGTATCTAAGCGTAACAGTACAAAGCAACATGAAATGGGACTCGCACATAACTTCCGTCGCAGGCAAAGCTAATTCTAAACTACGATTCACAGGTCGAATTTTGAGAAGTTGCAATGCTCATACAAAGGAAATAGCGTACAGAACACTAGTGCGTCCGCATTTGAATTACTGTTGTGGAATTTGGGATCCGCATCGCAAGGGATTGATTGACACGTTAGAGAAAGTACAGAAGAAAGCCGCTCGATTCGTGACTGCTAGTTACAGTTCTTACGTAAGAGTCAATATTTGTGAATTGCAGAGAATAGATGTAGATGTAGATTTACTTCTTCATAATCTGGCACACCCTGAAAACCGCTTATAACAGCCCTCATACCTGAACTTTACATAGAATTGTATTTAATGAAGTATCTGTAGTGAGCTTAAGTTTTCTTGAATATGATGCAGTATGTTTGTCTTGCAATTTCTTCTAAATCAGTGTATATAGGCTTTATTTGATGAGAGGAAATTATTTAAAGGCCATTTAATATGTTTAAGAACCGAATTGTGCAAGAGAATTGCTTAAATGTTTGTAATTCCAGGTATTAATGCAAGTTACGAGTCTACAGGACAATTTTCTACAGTTTAAAATGATTTATGTAAATAATTTTGTGTTTAAGTACCTTTAATTTCCATTTCTGACCGTTTCGTAATGATCTTAAATTATTAAGTGGTTTTTAATATGTTTAATTGTTTGAGTAATTGTTAATGTTCGAGAAATATCTCGCCGTAGCTTTTGAAGTGTTCAGGAAAATTCGATAGAGTCTATATAAAGAAATCAGCAGAAGGACAGTTAGTTTTATACAGATTCACTTTGCAACTGCAAAGAACTGCGTCATTAGTATCTCCGGATTGTATCTTTGAATGTAAACACTATCGCTGAGGTTGTTTTCAAAATAAACCGAGGTCTAAACTGAAATACCTTGTGGACTACTTAATTACTGTATTAATCAACCACAAAGAACCTGACACGCTGAACTGATTTTCACAGTATAAAACATTAGGTACGTCTCAATATGTTTACTCATCTGCAGCTGGAGCTGAAAATTTTATCAGAATTAAAATGAGTTTCGCACCTTAACGGTTGAATATCTACGATTAGAATTATTTCCCAAAATTGTTTTACTGATAACACAAAAGCTCAGATTTACGTAAAAAGTAATAGTTACACGTAGGTTATTGTTAGTAGTCAGAGATTGTAGCATCGTTGTTTGAGACACCTTCGATGGCAGCGAAGTTCTCTGCCGTATTTTTCGTAAATATTAATTTAAGCAGTTTACGTAGATTTCTCTTCACTTTCAGTACGGCCATCCATGTTTTTTAAAGACTGAATAACCGAAATTTAAGGAAGGAACTGATAGATGTCACACTATTTTTACAAAGCAAGACGTATGGATCAACTGTATAGCATTGCATGTTTGATGTTTCTCACTGTATGTCAGGATTTTATTTACTGTTCCTGCGTCATGTAACGTGGAAAAATAAGACATACCAAACGATTAAAGTCTGATCCTGAGCTTTAAAACGGATAACACTATCGAAGTCTGAGCATTAGTTTTTAGTTTTTCTGGAACATATTTGCCTATACACAGTTTTAATTTTATAGCGCTAGATATATAAAAGCGAACATATTTAACTGTAGTCTAAAAGTTTGTGATAAGCAAAGATCGAGTGTTTGGAAGTGAGAGGTGAATTTTTAAGACAAAAGCTTCGCGGTTGGTGAATGGTGCAGTAAGCTCTTTGATCGGTCAATACTGAAGATGATCTGATAATTTGAGGAGGAACTCAAGAATATCTCACACTATTATTATTATTTTTCAACGGAATCGTACTATATTCCAATACAGAAACTGAATCTGAATTTTTCGTTTAGATGGAATTGTCCTAAAGAATTCGGTCATTAATAAAGGAACAATCAGGCGATTAGCATGGAGTGATTTCGATAAACCCAAAGAAAAAGGAAACGTTGATGCCCGGACCTGAAATCGAACTTGCAAGACTCGAATGTTAGCGCTCACCCACCGTGTTCGGTTGTCATTGATAATTCGAGATTTACGCATGTTTTGCTGGAGCCTTATGAATTTCCACTACCTCGTTGTAGTTTGAATTTTTCAAACTGGGAAATTATGTACTTAAGAAAACATCCTAAAATATTATCGGCATCACCATTCCAATCACACAGTTTATCTACGTATTCCTTTCATCTTCAGAACTCTTCTCTGAGACGAAAAAAACGTTTCATATCATCACGTTTAAAATCATACATCTTTTCTTCATTTTTACAAAATTCTCCTTCATCTACCTTTAAACGTAGCCTATTTTATGTAAGACGATTCCTCTTCACCAACTATCTCTTCATACTTTTATTGCAGCAATTTTCCTGAGGATTTCTTGCAATTTCTGTTTATCTGATTTCTAAACCATCCTGTCTTCCTAAATATTGGTTGATACGTTAAATGCAAAATTTCTTCTGTTATTCAAGGTTTTGGGCCAGTTTCTTTCCTGGAAACTGAAGATTCTTCACCAGTTTGGTTATCTCTCTCTTCTACGCTTTCCACTCTTCCCCAATTAAATTTCTTTCACAGTTATTTCTTAGAACAATATTTACTAAGTCTTCAAATTTATCTTTAATGTGAGATCTTTCAGTTTGTTCACATCAAATCTGTTTTTCCTGTGCTGCTTCCTTATTGTCTCGAATTTCAATCCTTCAGCTATCAGACTGCGAGAGTTTATATCAGCTCCCGGTTATAGAACATGGTTTCTGCATCCTGTTTAGCCAAAATATAACCTAGCTAATATCTACCTGTATGCCCTCGACGCTTCCACGTGTATATCCTTTCTTGCATGGTAGTTAAATAGTATCTGTAATAATTCATTCTCCTAAAAATGCTTACAAATCGCCAATGATTATTATTGGATTTTCATATTTGTTCACGTATCGAATTAATTCTTCAATTTCAGCGTATATTCTCTCCGGTTTTTCATCGTCGTCTTATGATGGTGGCATATATATTTGTACTAATGTGGTTGTCACATGATTAGTTTGTAGCGTCATCAGGTAATCATGCCACTAATATGTTCGTAAGAAAACGATCGTTTCTATACTCTCTCGTTCATTACAGACACCACGCTAGTGACTCCACTGACAACTTGTATGCTATTAGCCTATTAATCTCACTAACCCAAACAAGATATAACTTTAGTATTTTATTCTCTCATTATAAGTATTCCAATCTACTCGCCCAATTTAGACTTCTAACAATCCACTCTACGACCCGAAGAATGTTTCTATCAATTCTCATGACTCTTTTGAGCAGATCTGAATGGGAGACTATTTTAGCTCTGGAATATTTTACCCAGGAAGAAGCCATCATTTAAGAAGTTATTTTAGAGTATTATATAGCCTCAAGATATCCTTTTGATACTTAATGCAGTGGCTTTCCCGTGCCTGTTTAATACTTTAAATTTATGCGCCATTTCTTCTGTATAACATTGTTTTAACCGGCGATATTAATGGAATTTTTGCAGCTTGCAAGAAGTAATACTGACATCACTGGACTCTCTGGTTGTTTACCAGTGAGAGAAAATAAAATTAGCCGTAGAACTGAGTTAGACATAAACGGTATAGTAATATAGAGATAATTACCATATTCTGTAATGTACTACATTCCGAACGAGAAACTGTTTCTAAAAAGTCAAACTCAAAGTTGTAATAAACACTAACATGTTTGGTGATTAGCTGTATGTTATTGAAATAAATGAAGTAGTTTTCACTTAACTCGTGATTCGGTTTAAATTTATTAATGATCCAGAAATATGAGTATTAACGTTTTTGAAGTTCCAAAGCCTATTTCCAAGTTTCCATACAATTTTAATGTCAAGAAACAAGAAGATCAACAAGTAGTAAATTAATAATAATACTAGCTGGTGCCCACGACTTCGTTCATGTTTGGAAAGAATTTTTATTGATAGCTACTGGCATGTAACTACCAGAGTGCACGATGGGAAACTCGAGGCTACCACAACACACATACACCGGTAATCTGTGCTGTATAGTTGTGTTTGCAAAGTGAAATATAAGGACACACACGTCTTTGGTAGAAATAACAAAACAACCTCGATCTTCCATTTGCAACCTCCATATTTCCCACATTCCCACAGCTACCAACAAGCAAACACCATAATGCACGAGGGAGACTTCAGGCTACTACCACACACAAACATCAATAATCTGCACTAGGTAGTTGTCGCTGCAAAGCGAAATATGGGGGGAAACGTCTCTTTTTTCGAAATAGGAAAATGCCCCTCGTCGACCAATTTCAACCACCATATCTCCCACGCCCCCACAGCTATCAACATACAACTACCAAAGCGCACGACGCGAGACTTGAGGCTATAACCATAAACAAACACCTGTGGTTCGCGCTAGGTATTGTTGATTGCAGAGTGAAATATAGGGACACACATGTCCTTGGTCCAGGTATGAAAACGCCCTCCGTCAACCAATTTCAACCACCATATCACCCACATCTCCATAGCTACCGACATGCAACCACTATAGTGAATGTTGGGAGACTCCATGCTACTACCACACACAAATATCAGAGGACTGCGCTAGGTATTTTTGGCTGCAGAGTGAAGTATAGGGACACACATGTTTATTTTTATATCAGGTCAACCACTTTCAACCACCATTTCTACCACACCTCCAGAGCTACTGACATACAATCACCATAGTACACGATGGAAGACTGCAGACTACCGCCACACACAAATACCAGTGATCTGCGCTATGTGGTTGTTGCAGCAAAGTGAAATTTACGGACACACATGTCTTTGGTTGAAATACGAAAATATCGTTGATCGATCACTTTCAACCACCATATCTCCCACACCCCCACACCTATCGAGATTGGGGCCAACGTTGTGCACGATCGGTGACGCCATACTACTACCACACACAAACACCAGTGGTATGCGCTAGGTAGGTTTGGCTGTAACGTGAAATATAGGGACGCAAAAGTCTTTGGTCAAAGAGCCGCAGGGCGACCACTTTCAACTACCATATCTCCCACACCCCCACAGCTAACGACATGCTACCACGCAGCAAGGTACTCGATGGGAAACTCGATGCTAGTGCCACACACAAACACCAGTGGTCTGCGCTATGAAGTTGTGGCAGTAAAGAGAAATATAGAGTCACACATAGTTTTGGTCGATATATGAAAATTTCCAAGATTTACCACTTTCAACCATTATATTTCTCACAGTTACTCACATTCAGCCAACGTAGTGTATGATGTGAAACTCCATGCTACTACCACACACAAACATCAGTGGTCTGCGTTAGGTGGTGATGGCTGCAGGGCGAAATATAGAGACATATATATATAAAATTTGCCATTGCAGTTTGATGCCAACACCTTCTATCGGTCTTGTCTTTTTTAAAACGCAACCTACACATTGTTAGTCGCATACTGCTTCTTTACCTCCTCAACCGTTAGGTTAGTATTATTTTTCATGTAAACTGGGGTTGTTTTCCTTTACCTTCCGCAGTAATAGAAATGTGTTTACGTTTTGTTATTTTGTGTGGATGACTGATGTGTGTATGTTCAGAGTAGGATTTCGTTAGTGTCGTGAATGAAAGAAAGCTGGAGGAAAGGTAACGGTGAAATCTGGTGCCGACCCATTCGGGCATACTTTTCCTATGGATACGAAGGTAGCCGTCAGGCTTAACGCCCCATTCAGACGGAGGAGTCAGTATTAACGATACCGTTTTGCTCTCAATCCATACGTACTGCGGAGACCTTTGGGGTTTAACCCAAGACTTTGGTGCGCAGTCAGGTGATTAGGATTTGTGTAGCACCACTTTCTCTAACCTATCAAGTCCTGATGATGAAAATTTCTTCCCCAACTAGGACACTCGAACCAGGTAACTCCATGTCATGCATCGAACACCAACACGGTGTCGCAACCATCAGAACCGATGGGGCGGGCAGACATACTAACAATCGATTAATTGATTGGTCATGACGGAAGTATCTGAAAAGTGCTAGAATGTGTGTATAAAATACAGGAATCCAAAAACCAGTAATACAAATAATTCCATAAATAATTTCTCCAACTGCCGGTATAATTACAGTTCAAAGCCGTCTCAATTTGTTGGTCGTTAATTACCACGTAGGCAGTAACAACTACTTTTCTCAGCACGAGAACATTATATATTGGGTAGTGATAGTCTCTCCTTACAGTATGTCTGTTTGCAACCATATTCAGTTAAAAGATTAAGAAGAGTTGTGCGAGGTGGACAGCTATTTTCCGTGTTAATATAATTATGCGAAACGTTTAGCAGTATTCGATTTTATGCTTCAAGGCAGCCTTGATTGCTGTTAGCTGAGGCGAAAGCTTGCGTGAAATGCAGACATAAACGCAGAAACTCGTATAAATTTAATGAGATGGTATACAGCCTTGACGTATGGTTGGATTTATTACCGGGCAAATAGTTTTACGAGCAAATTCAAAAAGCAGAGATTAACTTTATAAAAACAGCTGTGTAGTAAATTATCAGGTTGCGAGAAAGCAGTAATGTTTAATAAGAGGTATAAAGCAACAAGTTTACAGGTACTTGCTGTTTTAAGAGTCCAGGCAGATTAAATTAAATATTCGGAGCAATTTACTGTAGAAAAAACGGAGTGAAAATGAAATGTCTCCTGGAAAGTGCGTCGTTTGTGGCACTTCCGGGCTATTATGACTGGCATTTATGTCACCGTCTATATTACAGCAATGACAGCGCAGCCACAAATCGTGGCTGCGCGTCGGTAATAACTAACGTGGACGGCTGGCGACTGCTCTTTCCAGTGAGTTGCGAATAGTAACAAGGCTGCCGCATGCAGTCTCACCGAGTGAGCATCGTCTCACCAGAGATAATCTTTTTCATAGACCATAAATATACCTTATATGTACTACCACACAACTGGACTACGGTTGTATCGATCTACCATCTGAAAACTTGTCCCACTGTGTTCCTTCTCATCGACGATAGATCATGCTATGTGCACCGCAGAAAATATCATTAAATCTATTGCTTTTGATGCCAGAATCATTCAAACATGACCGTCCCTTGACGGAATATACCTCAGCGCAGGTTGTTTCGTGTGTACCGCAGGTATTGCTCACAACAACCCTACAGTACAGAATGTTCAAGATACATTTTATGCCTCTGCCTGTCAGTTTTCATCGAACGCATCTTTCCACAGAAGTTATATAGTTATTCTACTTTGTGTCATTTCATAAGTCTTTGAATGCAGCATTGTTGTTCATCTATGCTTTCTTAACCCTGCAATATACAAGTTGATACTGTCCAAATTCAGGCACGTGCATACTGGAAGTTAAACTTCGTTTTTTCATTTTCTCAATAATGTTTATGGTTTGCTGGGCACTACACTCAAGGCGATTTAAGAATTTATTCCTACAGGGCGAACCCTTTGGGTAAATTACAGGTCAAATTCGTAAATTGGCCAGATCTGGTGAAGGGATCAAGACATTTGATCCTTTTCTAAATATGTATGTTGAACTTTACACGCTGACGTTCATCGAATGCTGATGTCACCGAATGCAGACGTAACACGCTCGGCATTCGTTGGCAGACTAGCAGCGGCCAGAGATGTTACAACAAAATCGATGTTACAGTGTTATTTAGTAGTTTACTTAAAAACATGTGAAACTTTACGGTTAAAAAATGTGGAATAAAATTGTACGATTCAACGGAATTCTTCCCGTTGTTGCCACATCTCAATGAGTATTTTAACGCTGCTAGGCCGCCTTTGGGTATTTAATATTTACATTGTACATCGGACTTGAGGTTAAGACTGTCAAAAGTATAAAAGTGATTGGTTTTTATTACACTCAATTTAATGAGGAAATTTATGTTCGTATTTTATAAAGGTCATGTACCTGTCATGACGTTTGTCCCTTAAAATAGAAGCTTTTCTTGACTCGTGACCATAACCAAAACAGGGATTTTCCACTAGATTTATTATACTACAAAAACTCTATCATCTTTGTTTGCGACATGAATTTTTTTAGACCTTCCCTTCAGAAACACCTTCGACTGTTCTTCAAATTACTGACATTTTATAAAATCCTTACTGCCGGATGTTCTCCGCTCTCATTATTCCTTTTCACTTGGTACCTTTCCTTAAAGCCATTCTGATATTAATTACCATTACATTAATTTTCATGTAACTACAGTAAATACACCATCGACTTGGATTTTTCCGTGTGTTATGAAGTTTGTTCTCTTACAGTACCTATCTAGTTATTGATACTGCTGAGACTGCTCTTGTTTGTTAATGTTGTGATCTCCTCTTTGACCTTTGAAAGGTTAATCCTGAATGAGGCGGCGCGCAACAAGGTTTCGCCCACTTCTTTCATTCATCTACATATACAAGACATCAGAGAACATTATACATTTAACACTAGACACATACAAAAATATTTCGACCCACAGCCGAAAGGAACTGGCCTTCTACCTTCGTATCCAGTTCTCGAATGAGTCCACTTAGGAACACCACGATGTTCGAATCTGGTGACTGACTTCATTTCTCAAGATGGGATCTTGGTTTCTAACGTTAATATGTCTTCCAGGTTCGGTACTGAACCAAAAAACTACTGAACGGAGGACCACCATCACCGTCATAAGTATGATTCGGACCTTTATGACAGAAAAAATAGAAAAATATGCAGGCAAATATGACCTTAAAAATGGGTAAATATGACCTAACATGGCAAAATATGACCAAACATTTAAATTTACTGTACACCAAAACATGCTCAATTATACATCATTTATATCATCTAGTAGTGTCGCTTTCATGCAGACAGCATAGTTTGTTTCCGTGCACTCGCTGCACCATTGGGAAATTAAATTTTAAATCGTTTTGTTGAAGTCACTTTAATTTCAGATAATTTATAGAATAGAACTCTTTCATCTGTACTAAAATATTCCTCTATAAATTCCATTACGTAAATTCGCACTTTCAGAAAATTTCATTATCGGCATGGCGGTAAGTCTGCTTACTGATTCACTACAGATATAACGATGACTGAGGATATTTCATTGAGATACTGATTGACACGGATCATCGATACAGGCATGCTTCTGTCGTATTGTCGAGATTAAAAGGCGGGTGACGTAATTCTCGACTGGTGAATTCTGACCGCAGTGAGAATTATTTTTTTTCCCCACCTGTATAGCAGAAGTACAGTTCCGTGAATAATTATCTTAATATCTTCTTATCTATCTATATCTAGTGAATTCCCAGTAATATTAAAAACTACCAGACTTTTCCTAAAAATATGACCATAAATATACCGAAATATGACCAAAACTAGTAAAATGGTCTGAATATACATTTATATGCTATATAAAATACATTTAAATACAAACAGAAACGTTGAATCAGTGTTTAATTCAGCATTTCAGCTCAAGCAGAAGACAAGGAAAAAATATGACTTGTCTTAAAGATCTGAACCCTAGTCATAAGTGTTCTACTCTAACGCACGTTTTCACATGGCTGCTCTCCATACTCTCCCATTTTCTAGCATTCTCTTTATGTCCATGTAGTTTCCGTTTCCTTTGTAGTTATCTGTGATCTTGTACCTCCTTCTTCCTCCTAGTCTCCTCCCACAAACTGGATATTCCAAAGCGTCTCTCACAAACACTCCGTTGTCAACAAATATCCCATCCACTTCTCTCTTCTGTCGTGACTTGGAGTACTTTTACCCTCTTATTAACCCTTCCCAGCACTTCAACATTATTCACTTCTTCCATCCACCTTATCCCCCCCCCCCCCATTCTCCTCCAAACTTTCATACCAAACGCTTCTATCCGTTTTTCATCCTCCCGTTGTATGGAGGACAACAGGGTGAAAAGCGTGAGACCGAGAAAGCTTGAAAGAGTCAAATACCTATGTTAGCCGGCATCTCTCCTGCCCCCGCAGTGAAGATACGTGATTTGTTTAGTAATGAAACGGTAATTGAGAGCACGTCGAATTACCTTAGAGACCGATTCCTGCTCGTTTATCAAGAGAAATTAATTGAGGAAAAATAACAACATCTCGTATGATATGCACCATAATTTACGTCTAGTTTAAGGTCGAAAAAATAATTTTCGAAAAATTGTGATACAAATTGATTATTTCAAATTACATGGTAAGATAGTGGAAGGAGAACCAGCGGAACGCAGATGAACCTGAAGCAAATCTCCTTGGGATGCATAACGGATTCTGCTCTATCAATTGAGGAAGAAAAATATGGAGAGGGGTGGGGAGGGAGGGAAGGAAGGAGTTACGGCAAAGGAACTGTCTTGATATCACAGTAGATCAGCCTGGAGTTTTTACTTCTGTAAACATTCTCTGAAACACATGTCGTAGTATTTAAGCACTGAGAAGTACTTCCTCCTCTGTAACTAAATAAAATATTAAGTTATAAGACACATCAGTTGTTACGATAGCCAATTGGCCAAAGGAAGACATTCACGCTAACACTTGCGATGGTAGCTCCAAGTACTATATACCCCCAATTTTTGGGCAACTTGTTGGTGCAGATGGTCTATATCGTTTGCGTAGCTAAAACCTGCTACTTCCACAGACAGCTAGTTCCATGATTACACTTCAATTATTTCGAAACGAAAAGTTGTCAGAGGCAATACTATCTGCATTAACTTATCAGTTGTATTTTTTTTTCGATAGTCTATTTATAACCAACAGAAAGAAGGGATCACCTTATAAGAGTCTTCGGTGGTTTTAATTAATATACTGATTAATTAAAATATAATCCACCAGAAGGTTATGTTGATGATGTTTGTTTATTTTTCAAAACAACAAGTCAGCGATATTTGTCACAAGCAAAGATACAATCCAGAGATACTGGCGCAGTCTTTGTCAGAGGCAAAACGACTCTCAACTGAAAAACTAAACCGTAAACTGTATACTATAAACTAACTAACTCTGTCCTTATGCCGATCTGTTTATATAGTCTCTATCGAAATTTCTGGAACTCTTCAAAGGCATCCGTCCGATATTTCTCGAACATTAACAATTACTCAAACAATTAAACATATTAAAAACAATCGGAATTAATACAAAATCACTTAAGATCATTACAAAATGATCAGAAATGGTAATTAGAGATACTTAAATACAAAATTATCTACAGAAATCATTTTAAACTGTACAAACATGTCCTGTAGACATCATAACTTGCATTAATACATTGAATTACAGACATTTAAGAAATTCTCTTGTACAATTCGGTTCTTAAACATATTAAATGGACTTTAAATAATTTTCTTTCATAAAACAAAGTCTATATACAATGATTTACAAGAAATTGCAAAATAAACATACCGATCACATTCAAGCAAACTTCAGCTCACTACAAATACTTCATACAGTACAATACTATTCAAAATTCAGGTATGAGGGCTGTTACAACCTGTTTGGAACCGGTTTTATGTCCAGAGACGTGAATTTTCACAGTGTTTAATCGCGCTCGTGTTAAGGAGAGTTTGAAGCAACTTCACTGTCCCTTTCTTTTAGGGTCTGTGAGACCACCTGGAACGCCACGTGACAAAGTCTCATGGTCGATCGAAGCTGCCCTCGTCCTTGTATGAAATGTTGTCCATCCACGTTCCTAAAGAGTTCAAACGCTTTGCATATCGTTATGCGCAGAGGTTCAATATGCTAATACAGCTTTCGGCACCCATTAAAGCTGGCGGCCAAGCTGGTGTGACGAACGACAGTGAGTCTTTTAATACCGTGTTCTACATGGTTTATTGCTTATTGGTTAAGAGTGTAGAACCCCGTTGCGTTGCTCCTCGTCCATCCTTCGAAGACTTTGTCGGTTTTTCTAATGGTGGTATATATGGAAGATTTTTAAAAAAGTGTTGCTTTCGAGTTTTATGTACACTGTGTGTTTAGCTTGATATAACTTCGGTAATGAGGGACCCAATGTGGAATCTGTACAGCATGTGCCCTTCCAAGCTGTAATTAAAATGAGATTAATTTTTTTGTGATTGGGCTGATAATAATAAAGGATATGGAATATGGAATAAAAAAAGTAGTAGAATTTGATAACTGGTCTAAAGAAGGTATAGTAAATCAGGTTAAAAAAATTCAGATATGTATGGATTTTAATCGATCAAAATCGAAAAAGTGAAATGGAAACAAGAGATAAAATATGAGGGAGACAAAAGAGACGTGAAACTGGGAGAAATGTTTGATATTATACAGTATGGTTCTTCAGCTAAGGAAGATGCTAGGGACATGCTACGTATGGTATATATTATTAAACTAACACGAAACGTGGATAATGAGACAAATAGGCGGACAAGATTGAGGCTTTTGAATGTAGACATGAAAGGGGCAGGATAGAGTGAATTAGATGAACCAGGAAACCAATGGAGAGGCTCTGAAAAATTTAAAGAGAAGAGGACTTGCAGTCTTAGATGATGTGCTTAGAGTGGAAGGTATACAATTGTAGGTCCATTTTTAGGGGGGGGGGTAACAAGAGAAACAATATGTATGAATCTACTCGATGAAGTTAAATTTGTATACAACACGACTAAAAAGAATGCTTGAAAAAGAGAATGTGTACAGGGATGGTGCCAAGTAACAGAAAACCATATGATTCTTTAATGGAATATCATATCATTCATACATTTATCACGTTGCTCCAAAAGCAAGTCAGGCCGGTAAATATAACTTCTCTACTGGCACCTGTCTTTACATTTTTCTTCCTCCTCGTCTCTGTTCCAGTTTTTTTGTTACCTGCGCCCTAATGAACATGTTGAGAAGCAGTTACATAGCATTTCTTACATGATATAATGAGATGAAGATTGTCTTTGTCGTGAAGCCGAAAAAATATCAAGCACGCAGGAAATAATGACTGCAAAGAAACTTGCAAACATTTTGCAACAAAAAAAGAATAAGAAATTAAAAAATGAGAAGATAATGCACTCCCACACTTAAAAATATATCTGTTTCATTCTTCTCTGAAAACATTTAGAAAAAGAAGGTGAACCTTCTGACAATACAACTACAAAACTTTACACCAGAATCCAGTATTTGATGACCAAACTCTTAATTCGTTGCTCATTAACATAAACTGCCAGTCAGCTTGACGATAAATCTGGTTGGAAGCTGAATTTGTTGCTCATCAACATTACGCTTTCTCTTTCGACTATAATGTTGGTTCAAAGTTTCTTGCTTCCAGTTTCTAACAACTTCCTTCAAAATCAACAAACTCCTTTCTGCTCTCTAGCAGTGTCTGCTCAAATAAAAATAATGTGTCTGCTCTTCCTCCTTTTGCTTGCAACAACCAACTCAACTAACAAGAAAGACAATAGCTCTACTACAGGTCTACCAACCCTTGAGCAAACGATGAACTTCTAGCATCACAGATATTATTTATTTCTTGAATTTTCTGATTTTACTTAAGAGATATACATCAAACTGCTAACTTTAATCTGAAGGCTGATACCAATACCCACTGCTTGAGTTCTCATTCTCTCTCTTCTTCAGAACAAAAACAAGCTCATTTAGTTGCCCGTTTCTTCTTTAAATTTTTGTTTCTTATGGTTGGAATCCCACCATCCTCTACAATGACTGGATATAATATGTTTACTGCTATCGTCGTTTGAACCATATTGGTTTTATGAAGCTTCTCATAAAGTTGTTAATAATTCCAAAAAACTCTTACATATTTGATATTTCTAGTAAGTTCTTAAACATTACCGCTTCAAATTGAATTAATAGTAACATTAAGGGAAACACGTATTCTACAACTTTTCAGTTCAACTGAACATGGAACTATCATTTTTTTTTTAAAGTAAAATTTCCTAATTTTCCGATATTCTATGCCACTAAAATGCTTCCAGCTGGATTTAAATTATAATTAGCATTTATCACCTAGTAGAAGAAACAAATGCGAAATATCGTAACACTGCCTGATGTGCGAGAAAACGTAGTAATCTCTTCCGTTCGCCCAGAAAAAGAAGGTGTCATGTTACTAGACTGAAAGCTTTTACGGCGCGCGGCGTTGTATATAATTAAATGTTCTCGAGCTCGGTTGAGAGTGAGGGTAATAACAGTACCCTCGACTTGTCCCACGAACGTGACATGCTGACGCAGCTCCAAGTCGTTCTATAAAAGTGAGGCGTTATTTTTTCGACAAGTATGAGGAAACAACAAGCAAGAATGATAAGTCATTAAATTTATTATAGCACAAATTTGTAATACTTAAAGATTTATGAGGAAATCTTGCCAGAAAAAAATCTATAAATGGAATACATTTTTAGAAATGTCCCAGAACACAAAGGGGAAAGAAATGTAATTTCGGCGACTGAATAGACAAGAGATTCTTTATTTTTTTCTTCGAGGAATACGTAACTTAACACATACCATGCTGAAAAAATATCGGCACATAAATTACTGTTTCTGTGCGTTTTGTAATTGCTTAGAATTGAAATGTGAACGTTTTACTTTAATTTGTGTATTCATCTCAAAATCTGACTCTTATACAGTTTTTGTTATAACTATTTTCGGATGTTTAAAAAACCCGAAACCTACAAAAAACCCGAAACCTACAACCAGACATGAACTTAATATTAAATATATAAATTAAAAATTAAGTTAAAAGTTAATTTCAAAAATTGTTGATGTTTAAAAATCCTTCTTTTGTTTCAGCAGGTAAATTTTTTTTCATTAAAATAATTTCCAATTTTTTAAATACCTAATATTTAATTCTCATAGTTCTCATTTAATATTTGTTGTTGTTGTTGTTGCTGTTGCTTTAGGGCGCGTCGACAGCGAGGTCATTAGCGCCCTAACAATTACCAGCCTAAACTGTGGCTTAAGAGAGTATTAAAATACTGTCTGCATGGTCGACTGTAAAGGGGTCGGCCATACAGACAGCAAATAAAATAATTCACAAATATAAAACGTGGCTTAGAACTCAAGACTGTACACCACCTGAATGGCTGTAAAGGGGCCATACAGGATCATAAAATAATTAAAAACACTACATCTCTCACCGGCTGTATAGTGGACAGCGAAAAAGAATTTAAAAATATAAAAATTAAAAACAATGCATATGGGTGGGTGGCTGTAAAGAGGCCACCCATCCATCTTAAAACTAGGCCGATCTGCCTAAAATTTTAGGGACTAGACCGGCCAATACGCAAAACTTTAAAACACTCGCCACACTGCTGGTCTCATTGTTTAAAATAAGGGCCAGATCGTTGGCCAGGCCAACGTCAGCCCTCAAGTCTAAGAACGAAGCACAGTCTACTAAAATGTGGCGCATCGTCACAGGTACGCCACAGGTATCACATTCCGGTGGGTCCTCCCGGCGGAGAAGAAAGCTGTGTGTCAGAGGACAGTGCCCTATACGGAGGCGAGTAAGGAGAACTTCATCCCTCCTCGCCCGCTGGAAGGAGCTGCTCCACGGCTGAGCGGTCGGTTTGACCAGCCGGAGCTTATTATGCTCTACCTCCAGCCACTGCCTCTACCAAATGTCAAAAACAAATCTTTTCCCCGCCGAGGCAAGGTCAGACTTTGGGACCGGATCAAAGTCAATTCTGACCTTGTTGCAGGCTTACTTGGCAGCTTCATCAGCTGCCTCGTTCCCCCTGATTCCCACATGAGCGGGTACCCAGCAGAATACGACCTCCTTTTCAGAAGATTGAAGGGATTGGAGGGTGTCCTGTATATCCTGGACAAGACGATCTGCTGGGTACATGCTTCCTATAGCCTGGATGCAACTGAGGGAATCACAGCATATGATGTACTTCGTGCCACGACATACTTTCATATGCTGGAGCGACTTTAACAAGGCGTAACATTCAGCAGTGTATACGCTGCAACAGCTATTCAGTTTGTAGTTATAAGTCGCTCGAGGGAACACTACGGAGCAGCCAACTCCGTTAGCCTGCTTAGACCCATCCGTGTATACCGGGGTAAAATCTCGAAACTGATTTAAAATATCGGTAAAACTTCGGATAAAAATTCTGTCCGCGGTACACAGCTTAATGTACCGCGTCAGTTCTAAAACTGTTCTGGGCCTCTTTAAAAGCCAGGGAGGAGATTTACTCCAACCCTGGTGATAAAAAGAGGGCATCTGAAACCCATATTCCGCTAATATAGCCTTTGTACGGTAGCCGAACGGTTTAGTTGCTCTATCTCGGTTGGTATATAGCCGTTCAAAGTTAGGGTGAAGAACTACGTCGTCCACGGGACTGCCAGGAGTTGCGGCAATGTGTATATAGTGTCGCACCATGAGGAGACGCCGGCGGATGGAAAGCGGTGGCTCGCCAGACTCAGCACAAATGCTGGGTATCGGACTGGTGCGGTATGCACCTGTGGCGAGACGAATTCCTGCATGGTGGACACTATCCAGAATACGGAGATAACTGTCCCGTGCCGAACCGTAGACAATACAACCGAACTCCAACCGCGACCGTACAAAGGCCCTATAGAACTGTAGCAGGCAGGAACGGTCAGCATCCCACGACCTGCCACACACACACTTTAAAACATTAAGCGCTTTCAAGGCTCTGGCTTTAACATCTTTAAGATGTGGCAGCCATGTAAGCCTACTATCTAATATGAGGCCCAGAAACCGAACAGTTTCGCTAAAACTTAAAACGGTGTTCCTCAAGGTGAGATGTGGTTCTCCTAAAAGACTTCTACGGCGGCTAAAAAGCACACACCGGGTTTTCTCAGCTGAGAAATGAAAGCCGGTGTGTACTGACCATTCATCCAGCCTGTTCAGCGTGAGCTGCAGCTGCCTCTCAGCGCTTCTCAGGCAAGACGATGCAATAAAAATTAAAAAGTCATCAACGTATAAGGAGAACTGGATAGGCCTCCTTATAACAGTTGAGATACTATTAATTGCTATAGCAAAAAGAGTCACACTTAAAACTGAACCTTGAGGAACACCGTTTTCCTGAATAAAAAGGTCGGACACTTCTCTACAGACTCGGTACCGGAAGCAACGTCGAGTTAAAAATGATTTTAAAAAACGGGGTAGATTTCCCCTAAATCCCCATTCATGTAACTGTTTTAAAATAACGTGCCGCCAGGTAGTATCGTATGCCTTTTCGATGTCAAAAAATACACCGAAAAGGTGATGGCTGCGGATGAATGCGTCCTGTATTGCCGCTTCCAGTAGGATCAGGTTATCCGTGGTGGAATGGTACTTCCTGAATCCACACTGAAAACGGCTCAGCAGCTTACAGGATTCAAGACAGAAGACGAGGCGGCGGTTCACCATCCGCTCTAGTGTCTTCCCTACGCAGCTCGTTAAGGCGATGCTGCGATAACTACCTGGCAACAACCTGTCTTTTCCTGGTTTTAAATCGCGATTAGCATTGCTTCTTTCCACGAGTCTGGGAAGTGTCCTCCGATCCAAGCATCATTAAAAATACCCAAGAGGTAGTCTTTAGCATCTTCACTAAGATGCCTCAGCATCTGGTACTGGATCTGGTCAGGCCCTGGCGCAGTGTCCTTGGCGCTGTTTAGAGCCGACTCCAGCTCCCAAGATGAAAAATGGGCTGTTGTATTGCTGCAAATGAGACGAGTCGAAGCAAAGACTTGCCTCTCAGCAGATATTCTTCGTTGCTGGACCTGGTGGTCCAATCCGGCAGACGAAGTGATGGCAGCGAAGTGCTCTGCCATCAGCTGCGCTATGCTTCGCTCGTCGGTGACTACACGCCCATGATCCAGTAATCCAGTAATCCAGATACTGGTGGTCGAGAGTACCTCCCAGATATACGGCGGATTGACTCCCATACTTTTGATGACGATGTGGAACGATTAATGGTGCTCACAAAGGTCTGCCATGACCTTCTTTTGCTCTCCTTAATAATACGACGCGACTTGGCTCTAGCAATTCGGAACGCTGCGAGGTTGTCAGGTGTCGGATGCAACCTAAACCGACGCAGGGCCCGTCTGCGACCCTGCATAGCGGAACGACATTCGTCGTTCCACCAGGGGACGCGCGTTCTGCGCAACGTTCCAGAGCCGCCAGGAATGGAGATATCAGCCGCCCGATGAATCACATCTGTAAGATGTTTCACCTTTTCTTCAATGTCCTGGCGATGCTCAAAAATGACTGACCGGCTATAAAGCTGCCAGTCAGCTTTGCTGATATTCCATCTCCGTGTCGTAATGCTTTCGCGACGTTCAGTCTCAACGTGCAACCAAATTGGGAAGTGGTCGCTTCCATGGAGGTCACGATCCACCTCCCAGCGCACGGAGTCCGCAATTGAAGGAGAGCAAAGAGAAAGATCAATGGCAGAGGACGTACCGGTAGCAGTAGTGAAGTGTGTCATTTCTCCTGTGTTTAGGACGACATCCTCCAGATCCAATAATCTACAAATCTCCCGACCTCTGGGGCAGTTGGTGGTCGAACCCCACAGCACGTTGTGTGCGTTAAAGTCTCCCAATAGGAGAAAAGGCCGGGAGATTTGCCGTGTAGTATCAGCCAGCTGACCATAGTCAACTGGTGATCCCGGCGGTAGGTATATGGAGCATACGGTCAGTTCCACCGGTCCTAATATTTTAACAGCTACTGCTTGTAAAGGAGAGGTGAGAGCTACAGGTTCGGAGAGGACAGTGTTCCGAACAAACACAGCCACTCCCCCCCTTCGCTCGATCACCCTCGGTATCGTCCTTACGGTACACGTCATAAACTCTTAGCACGGGTTGGTGAACTGGTCTGAAATGTGTCTCTTGCAGACAGAGACACAATGGATCAGACCATGCTAAGAGCTGTAACTCTTCTTTGTGAGCCATAAAACCATTAATGTTCCATTGGAGTATGGGAGCCATCCTTACCTATTTAGCCTCACCCGCCCCGGATCGGGTGGGTCATCGGTCACTTCCTGCTGAGGAACGGGACCAAACTCGTCCACCAGCATCTCAGTTTCATCCTGACCAGGAACGGAGACAGACATCTTCGACCCAGAGGACTCTTCAAATTCCTCCCCATTCTTTTTCTTTTTCTTCCTCTGCCTCTTCCCCTCCTTACTGCTGGGCAGTCTGGGAGGAGACGAAGAGGGGGACTTAACAAATTGGGTCAGGTCTGTCTGTCTAAATTTCCGACCACGGATCTTCTGGTCACCTCCACTGGCGCTGGTAGCAGATGGTATCGCTCCAGCGCGAGGAGGAATAGGAGGTGCCGTTAGGTTGACTGCTACTGTTGGTGCTGGTGGAATAGTTGTTACTGCTGCTGGTGTGGTCGAGGTGTCAGACGTGCTGCTACCAACGTCTGCGGTCTTAGACGTAACGACCTTAGCGGATTTAGCACCGCATTTGCATTGACATGAGCACGAAGTACTCGTGCTCATGTCTGCGAAGGACGTCTGGGTAGCAGCACTCTGCTTCCTGACGGGAGCTGAAGCCATCTTTGCAAAACTCGTCCCAAAAATTGGAGCGGCGAGCGACTTGGCCTTCTTTTTAGCTTCCCCATAGGGAATCCGCTCTTTGGTCTTCAGCTCCTGTATCTTGCGCTCTTCAAGATACACTTGACACTCCCTACTCCAGGCTGGGTGCGATCCGGAGCAGTTGACGCACACCTGTGGTAGCGTGCAACTAACGCCCGGCTCATGTGCCTCCTTGCCACACTTGCCACAGGTGGGATTGCCCTTGCATGACGCCGTCGTATGTCCGAACCGCTGACACTGAAAACAGCGCATCGGGTCCGGAACATACGGACGGACGTTCAGGTTGATGTACCCTGCTTTGATGTTCTTTAGTAGTACTGGAGTGTCAAACGTCAGGACGAAGGTGGCAGTCTTTTCAATACTGCCACTAACACTTCGTGTGATCTGACGTACCTCGACCACTTTCTGCTCCTTCCACTCCTTAACGAGTTCCTCGGTCCCTATGTCAATCAAGTCACGGTAGGTGACAACGCCTTTGGAACTATTCAGGGATTTGTGGAGTTCGCAATTGACTGCGAACTCCCCGAGTTTCTCACAGTTAAGGAGTTGGGTAGCTTGCCTACTGGTTGTAGTTTCCAGCAGCAGCGTCCCGTTCCTCAGTTTTTTCGCCGAATTCAGGGTCCCTACCAGACCCTCCAACCCCTTTGAAATGTAAAAGGGTGAAACTTTTTCGAAGGTCCCTTCCATCCTTTGCATTACAATAAAAGCGTTCGGGAGTGAACAAACATTTCCTTTACTGTTGTTTTCCGAAGCGGGGGGGCTATCTACCCTCACCCGCTTCTTAGAACTGGGTGTATTTATTTTAGCCTGCGGCACACCCGTACCGCAGGGTTTGGTGGTTTTTGTGGAAGACTTAATTTTGGCCCCACGAGTAAAAGCAGTTTAAAAAGAAGCGCTAATACAACAGGGGTGCGCAGGTGCCACTGAGGTTGCACGTTAGCGAGTGATCTGCCTCTCACCCATGCACCTCCTCGACACGTGTCCGACCTTGAGGTTGAGGTTTTTTTTTATAGAGGTTTGTACCATCCTCGCGATCCGGGCAATGAAAGCCAAGATCCCCGTTCTCCTAGGCACACAACGTTCCACCGCCACGCCCTACGGTGGTCGTTGAAGCATGGTAGGAGTTTACGGTGTGGGAAACTTGCGGCGCTCACAAGTTTCCAGCTCGGGCACCGCGGGTTCGCCATACCCGAACCTGGCACTTGCGTACCACCTGCGTGCTATGTAATTTACACTTAACTGATTTGTATCACAGTTAATTTGTTTGTGACAAGTAGGCGACCAAGAGTGGCGGATGAAAAAACATTGTATCCCTCCACGCTTCCGAACTAGTCTGTCCAACGCATCCATCAAACAGAGAGAAAAACAGCATGAAACTCCTAGTGTGTCTATTCTGAGCGAACAAAATACGATATCGCTTTTACCTGCAAATAATCTGCATGGGGCAAAAGCTACGAACCAAAAACTAAAACTACAGTTTTTACGGACCGAGCGTGGTGGGTGAACGGTTAACGTTCTGGCCACGCATTTGGGAGGACACGGGTTCGAATCCCCATCCGGGCATCCAGATTTGGGTTTTACATGGTTTCCCAAAATCACTCCAGGCAAATGCCGGGATGCTTCCTTCAAGAAAAGGCCATGACAGAATTCCTTCCCGTTCCTTGTCCCCAGTCGCATTCCGCCTCTAATGACCTTAGTCGTCGACGAGGCGTAAAAAAAAAAGTTTTTGCGGATGATTATAAAGTATTAGAACGGCTGATAAACCTTATAAAGTAACTATTACACCATTTTTTGCATATTATCTTTACTAAAAATTACATTTTTTTGCAACTATTGAATTCAAGTGTCCATTTAAACCTGCTTTATTCCTTGGCAACTACAAGGCTGTCTCATCCCCATTTCATTTCCAGCTCAAGCAGATAGTTGCTCCTCGGAAATCACCCTTCGCTGAGCAGTGTCCACGCACGGTCCGTTCATCGCACAATCCCAAATGTTAAAAAAAAACTGCAAATATATTCCACTAATTTTATTTTATTGCACTATCCACCTCAGTCTGTTAGGAAAATAAATGTACGATTTGAATATCATTACATTAAAACGAATATATGGTTTGAATACCAATACAATATCTTGGCATAACATTTGATTGTAAACTCATCTGGGCAGAACACCTTGGACAGGAGGTCGGAAAAAAAATACAAATTCCTTCATTTTTTGGGGAGGGTGATGAGGGTATGTGCCAGAGAAATGAGGGAATTTGTTTCGAAACTTTGGTCAAGCCACTGCCTGACTATGATTGCGTAGTTTGGGACCCAAATTTTAGATATCAAATAGAGGATTTGGAGAGCGTACATCGGAGGGCAGTTAGACTTGTTTGTGGACATCACCGCAGTACCCAATCATTAACCGATATCACAAAGAAGCTGGACTTGGAGTAATTGAAAGGCAAGAAGAGGAGGAAGAGTGTGCTGGGATTATACAATGCGTATGTTCGTGAAGAGGTTTGGAAACATTCCGGTCTGAGAAGTACAGTAGTTCATGTAAAGGAAATGATGACCATGAGTACAAGATGGCACTCTATTTCCTTCACAAGGGCGTAGGAAAATTTTCTTTTGTAAGTAAGAGAGTCATGAACTGGTATAAATTACCAACGTTAGTGATGAATAACTTACCAAAAACGCTGAAAGAGTTGAAAATTAAAATTCGTAAGGGGTAAAATTAGATGGTTGGGAGAATTTATACTCAAAGGATATAATTTTTCAGTGTCAAGTTTGTAGCGTTAGCTGGCTGAATTTGACTTTGGTAATGGCCTTTAATCTCTCTCTGAATCTAACCCTTCGTCTTACACCTATCCTGTGTTGTCTTTCGACACTCTACTCTGATTGTAGTCTGTCACTGAACTCCTCCGTGTGAAACTTGCATATTCCAGGTATGCGGTAATTCATTTCTTTATTCCATACTGCCATCATGGCTTTCGTATGTCTTATCTTTGAGCCCTGTCTTTAATATACTGTGCAGGTTTAATAAGCGATGTAACCGGGATACAACAGCATGCCTGAAAACATTTTCTTCTGATGGAATAAAGAATCTTACTAAAACATTTGTAACTGTTACATGGACCAATTGGAAATACCTGACTAGGTGCATTTAACATGCTAATATTTTGGCTTTTTTGTGATGCGTTTTACAAATAATGGGTTTCTAGTGGTTTTTTACACGTCTAGTGCAGCTAAAACAAAATGTTTTGGCATACGTGTTGCGATTTTTTAGATCATCATCGGTGCGATCTAATAAATCGAAACGTGTGTATCAATAGATCAGCTGAGTAAAAAGAACTAAATATCAACATCCTATTAAAACGTGCTAGAATTGTACTAAGAAATTGATAGATTATGCGAAAAAATGACATCGTTTGTGTCTGTAATTAAGCACAGTATTTGATGTTAATTTATGAAAAATGTTCGCATTTTCGTCGTTACTAAGCCATTTTTTGGTAACCTGTTCTGAGCAAAAGTGCATCCCGAATACTCCGAAATAAAAACTCCCTTGTTAGAGAGTACAAAATAAAAATCGTAGAGACCTCGAATGTCTGTATGCCTTGATATCTACAGAACTCCTCTAGCATCCCGTTGCTTATAACAATAGATCCTCTCAAAGTGCATAACCTTCGAATAATTAAAAGTTTTATGGAAAATTCACTTACATATAGTTACGAATTAAAGAACATCACCAGGCTTATGTCTTCCTCGCTTGTGGATGAGCTGATTCACTGTATTGCCAGAATAAGATAATCATCAGAGTGCGATTACAGTTCAGAAGGGCAGTAAATCTACTGCTCTATCGAAGAGTTCAACAAGGATTTTATGAATGGGGTTGAAAAATAAGATTGTTACGTTTAAAATTTAAATGTCTTTTTATAGATTGGACCTTGCGCAGAAGTTCTAGACACTAAGAAATGCTACCACGGATTAGAGGAAGGGAAAGATTTGACTATCCGTTCACCCGCGAGAGAGAACAGGCAGCGCTAGAGGATAGCAACCTGCTAACTATCGCAGTGCCAGAATACTTCCCGGGTTAAAGAGACTACCTCAAACAACTGCGAGTGGCTTCCTTCGAAGGTGGATGAACGAGTTATGAATAAGGCACTCTTTTGCTCTAAGGGTGAAAAACGAGATCGTTAGTGGCATAGAATGCAGAAAGCAAGGAAAACCACTGTATTCCCCAGTATCGGCAGTATGCTGGAAAATTCTTCAGTCCGACAGATCTGTCTAAAGAGCTGCCGTCAACTAATTCACAGCTTGAATACCCGAAGAGGATTGTATAAATAAATGTAATTTCTAACAAAGTAATTTTGCAATAATTGAGAAAATAAGTGAATCCTGTTTGTTATAGCAGGCAGGATTTAACGGCACACAGTGTAAACTGGAGTAGTGAATTGGAAGTGGTTCCTTACAAACAGCAAAACCAAGGGAAAAAAATCTGTATTAAATGCATTAAGAGCCACATCTGTTCAGACAGCACCAGGTCATCTCGCTAACAAATCCAAAGACGAATTGAAGTAACGGTTGCTGATGAACCTACGCATGTGGTAACAATTGGTTACGTACTCCTGGTACAGTTTGTTTGCCTCGAAGAAACAGTCAGCGTAAAATACGATAAAGACTCAATTAGATATTTTCCACGGAAGATTATCGCTAACAGAATTATTTTTAACATGCTGGAACACCGTTCCCCGCATTTCCACTTTCTCGAGGTCAACTTTCAAGCTAAAGCCATGCTGCTTGTGTCATTAAATTGTTTGTGGTAACCTCCTTTCTTTCTGTGAGTGAAGAATCCCAGTTGAACAAACGTAGCAATCAAAAGTGCCAAGAAGAATCATCAAGACTCGACTTCTTTCATACTTATACCAATATAAATAAATAATTGAGAACATCTATTGGGGAATGTGGTGTTCCAGACAATTGAGGAAACTAGGATACAGAATCTCGGCCAGATCCTTGGTTGAGTATGGTGAGATAATATTATGGGCATCAAATACAGTAATTGGAAAACCTACAAAAGAGGGCAACTATATTTATGTGCGGAAATAGCCGCAGAACATAATTAGTCTCCGGTATTATAGAGGAGAAGGGTGGTGGGTCACTGAAAGGAAGAAGATGTAGAGAATTAGACGTAGTAACTTCAAGGTAAAAGTGACGATGACCATAAACTGGAAGTTGATTCTACATCTACATCTACATCTATACTCTGCAATTCACAATTACTGTGGGTGGCAGAGGGTGCTAAGCACCAATCATAATTCAGTGCATTCCAATCCCGAACAGAACGAGGAAAGAAATAATACATAAATATATCAGTACGGCATCTTATTTCTTTAATCTTATCCCTCCTGTTATAGCGACCTAAATAGGTTGGCGGAAGAAGTATTTCGTTGCACTCGTAAATTAAAGATTTTCGCATATTCTCCTTGTTAACGCATTTGGAGGGTGCCCCTTGTTCTTTGTCTGCATTTAGAGAAAGTCGATTGACATTTCCTAAAACTTCATTTTGTGTTGCACAAATTTCTGTTGGCCTCATTTTCTTTTGTAAGAAGTACAACAATTAATGTACCATGCATCCATGACTTCCAGCATTTTTTTTAACTGTCCAGTACGTAATATTGCAAGCCGGTTGATTTATCATTGAAATAGTTTTCAATTTTTTCCACTGCAACCAACTTCAACATTTGTTTCAGTAACCGTAAATTTGTGAGGAAAATTATTTTATTGTTACTTGAAATTCATAATGGTAGTGCAAAGAACACAATTCTTGTCGTAGGCAACCTCCATAAAAGGTGGTGTTCCAGTGGTGTGAAGATGCCCACCTGACCAGATTTTGTATGACGTCAGGATACTGCTCGTGTTTTATCTTGAGTGCCCGAAATTATCGTCTCTCACCGTTACTTTGAAGTTCGAACCTGGCTGTGTTTTCTGATTATACTGCAATAAGCCAAGGCAATTCGTATATTCAGTGGTTCAGCTCAAACGTTTAAGGGTGCTCCATGACAGATTTCTGAAGGCGTAGTGTAGTTTTCATACCGCTGCTGGCGTGTTGGCCACTCTGATTACGGCTCTGAGATTTACTGCAATCGTCTGTGAAAGTGCCTGGGAGGTACTAACTTGGCGCCTCAAAAAATAAACCTCTCACAAACTGCAGTAAACATCTTTATAATCGTATGCACATTAGGCATTCTTATTCACACTTGACTTTATCAATTTTTATTGTCTTGCGAGAAGCACGAATTATAATAAAACAGATGGTCAGAATCAAGATTCGCTTCCATAAAAATTTAATTTTATTGCTAGCATTTGTCTCCAAATCTGCCCACGTGGTCCTACGTGTGCGAACGAATACGCGAACGGCATGTTCATATTGTTGAGCATTAATAGTAGCAGAGGCTGTCGATTTATTGAAATACAAGCTGGACCAAAATGAGAAATAACGTCCTGTATTACAGAATAAGACACTATGAATTTAGTTTTTAATTATTTAAGTTGCCTTTACGAATACATGCTACTGACGTCATTACTATTACAGACATTGCTATTAATCCAGAACAGGATAAAACCTAAATGTCCTGTAAGAATTTTCAAAGGTCCTAGTTACTTTTATATGTCGGTGTTTTCTCCAGCTCTCTGGAAGGTTTGGTTTACTTTTACCTTTCAGAAAACTTAAGAAATAAATGACTTCAGTTATGTAGTCAACAACGATATTAATAGAAACCAAAGAGTGGTTATCTTTTGCTGCTATTTAATGTAGTTTAATTGCGTTGGAGCACATATTCCGATGGCTATTTTCCTAGACATTTGATATCCTTATATGAAGTACAGGACAATACTGAGTGCTCTTGTGGTTCACAGGTTAAGGCGCTCGCTTTAGAACTTCGGTATCCCGGGTCGAAATCCCGGTGGTGCCAGGAATTTTTAAGAGTTCTGCTTGGTGATATGAGTGGCAAATCGAAACTCTGTCACCAGAGCGCAAGACCACACGAATTTCCAGGAAAATACTGGATGCCGGGCTGCAATAGTCCGTGGTTTCAACACTCCACACTCGCCTTGTAAACACAGATAATACATTCACGTGCGACCGTTTGTATTCCTTATTCGGATACGAAACGAGAGTTATTCAGCATTACACTGTGCACTTTAATATTCTTATCGTGTTTGAGAACAAGAGGTCATTCGCATGAACTTTGTACCTACTAAACTTATCTCTAAATTGCAAACGGTTCCTTAAACTGTTTGAGAACAAAGTCACGCACACGCGCGCTTCACCCAGTCGATTACTAACGACAAAAGACATTAAGAGCCTTCAAGCTTTGTTGTGTGCTTGCTTGCGTAGATTGCCATGAGACGTTACTAATGTCGGAGAATATCACAGTATTATCAAGGAAGGCGTCACTTCTTTGAACTCACGATTACTCTTAGATTTTCGTCTTCCCATAAACGTTATTCGGGGATAAAAGCTCATCAAATTCAGGAGACGATATATCAGGTAATTATGCAGGGAGTTTGCTGCAATATGAGAGGAGTCTTCCTTCAAAGAGACCATGGCCAAATTCCTTCCTGTTCTTTGACCCAGTCCCATCCTGCCTCTAATGACGTCGTCATCGAAGAGGTGTAAAGCTGTAATTAAAAAAAAAAGAAACCAAGCTACGACGTCTCGATAATATTTGTTTCAGTTCCTCCACAAATATTACGCAGTTTGGACTTTCCCAGCTTGTGTGCGATGACAGTTATATTCGAATATCGTTCATTGGTAAGGTGGTGATGTTTCCATACTGCGAATATTATCAGAAAAATGACTTCTAGGCATGAAGATTATAACAAAAAAGATCATTTTGATTTCTACTATGGGAGGTTCGTTATTTCCCCCCCCCCCCCCTGCAGGGTTTACGGATCTTGAACTTTGGGGTCATTGAAGACGGAAAGGACTTGGAGCAAGGTATAGGGGGAAATTAGGCCATGGTCTTTCGAAGGAACCATCTCGGCATTCACTTGTGAAACAATGGAAAACTGAAATCTGGATGGCCGGACAGGGATTCCAATCCACGTCCTCCTGGATGCTAGATCAGACCGTTACTGGCCGGTTGGAGTTTCGAGTCCACCCTATGTTACATATGATTTTAATTGCCTTTTGTACTCGTCTAGTATTTTCTAAACTAAGTACAGCAAAAAGTGCGAAAAATGATCGTGAAAGCAGAATAATGGTAAAACAGAAAAACATGAGTGAATCACTGGTAGCAAACAATTAGTTCATTAGCAGCTGACACCAGTTAAAGAAAATATTGTTTTTATTCACTTGTATTTTGTTCGAAAGAGGTAAAACGTAGTGAGACAGGAACGCTTACTAGTAAAAAGAACCAAAAACATAATTTCAGAAATTTCTTAAGTGGACAAACAGATTTAAGATAGTTATAGATAAGTTAGTACCATAAAAGTATGTTTCAGATTAACAATTCCATTTGTCTGACGGACGACTTTACAAATCCAGTTTTCTGTAATCTTATAGCTTTAAAGTCAAATAAACGAAATTAATCCCATATTTTGGATTGTTTTGAAATGAATTCCAATAATGGTTCATACAACCAGAAGCCATTGGGTCAGAAATGGCAGTACTAGAAATTCGTTTATAAATCCACAAGTATTTGTTTCTCCTAACTTTCAGACTAAGGCGTAAAATGAAATTTTCAGGCGTAATCATGTTATGAAACTCATTTTATAGCTTACAACCTACTCCAACACAATTTAATAGGTCTAGAAATAAATAATGTGGTACTTTTACGCCAGTATATTATATACCAAAATTGTGAAATAGGTTAGTAAAATTATTTATTTTATTGTATTTATTGCAACAACTTTTGAATTTTACATGATTTTCATCTTCAGAGTTAACTTGTTTCATTCCTAAATATTTTCGATTTTTTCCAGTTCATCGTCAGAGAATTATATCTTTTTAAATAAAAATAAATCAATATGTAAACTAAAAATTCTAAAATATTTTCCTTGATGTACAAATTCTAAGAACAGTTTTATTTCACTGTTTTGGAGGACAATTTGTCAGCAAGAGTGTTGAAAAGGAAACATTCGGCTTATTTAATGTACCGTAACAGAATAGCAAATGCAATGATTTCCCACTTTAGAAATCAGAAAAAGTACCTTGCAGCCTTACCTGAAGTACTCTCTGTCACTTCTTATCAAGAAATTCTGGTCTGCGAGGGTTCTGTGTATTTTACCACGAGTAAGCCCCAGCTAGGTTGGGATCAAAATTAAGAAGTGGAGATTCATTCACTTTGACTAATAAGTTATCTATATTTAGAGTACCCAAACAATTTCTTTTCTCAGTTTTCGTGTTAATCTCATTGCAACTTCACTCAGATATTGCAGTGGTGAATGGAAGCGCAGGGATACATGATTTTTTTTTTATCTGCTTAACGTCTCTTTAACAGCGAGGTCTTTAGAGACGGGAAGGGATTTGGGGGGTGGCAAGGAACGGGAAGGAATTCGGCCATGGCCTTTTGAAGGAAGCATCCCGGCATTCACCTAGAGTGATTGGGGGAAACCATGGAAAACCCAAATCTGGATGTCCGGACGGGGATTCGAACCGCCGTCCTCCCGAATGCGAGGCCAGAACGTTAACCGTTACACCACCACGCTTGGTAGGTATACATGAAATAGTTTTTAACAAATTTGGATAATTTAAGATCTAGTTTTTCACGGCGTTGTATATAAATAAACTCCTCTCTGGCTTCCAGCCACGTAAAAATGTCACACTTCATTTTGTTGAAAATGAGGGCTGAGGTAGACTCCTTCGAAATGCCCCACAAGTGTGGCATTTTTACGCGGCTGGGAAGCTAGGAAGCCGAGAAGATGTTATTTAAATTTGGATAATGAATGTCTTCACTATTGTCGTTATACACTCGGTCCCAAAACTGACAACATGATAGAGACTTCTTGCCCTTAGCCCATACTTTCCAGATCAGAAATTCATCTGATGCTTGTTATTTGTTTATGGTCACTGCTGCAGGAAGATCGTTGAGGAACTCTTCAAACTCCTTTACTCCATAATTAAAGATATCTTCATTTGGAATGGTAACTGCATCAAAACTGCCTATATTTTTAAATATGGAATTAGTTTGATGATCATCGCAGCGTTTTGTTAATTCTTCTAAGAATTTTTTTTATTATATCTTCACGATCATGGAAATATTTTCCGAATCATCATTACTCAATTTTATGCTTTTATATTCACAAGTTACAGCTCTTATCCAACAGATAGAGTGGCTCCATTGGCAACTATTAAATTTTTTCAGTTTCCTTCCGCATATTGTAAGTTCAGACAACACTTCTTCAATGTTTACTTTGTCATATTAAATATTTTTGGAAAATGTTGATAAAACATCGGTTACATCAATCATAAATCACAAATACCACCTGAACCGCAGTAGTTCATCACTTTTGACCAAAGAATTTTACTGTAGTTTTTGTCAGCACAGAAGTCTTCAAAATGCGGAACAGTGACTATGAATTTCCTGATCAATACTTTTAAAGCTCTGGTTTTGAAGAAATCCACCTGGGGGATATGATAAGACAGTTAGTTAACGATGCTTCAGCGAAATCTTTAAATTGTTTCTTACGCTTTGGACTTTTAGAATAAAATTTGTATAGAACTTTAATTACTTTAGCGTAGTCTACGTTACTGAGGCTGAAACACACAGTTCTATCCGATGAGCAATGCACCGATATAATATTCCCGCACACATTGCGTAATTTTATAACCATACCATTGCTAACACCCATATTAACACTTGCACCATCTAGACAGACACTTACAAGTTTCTGTTTCCAAGAATTACCACCGAATGTTTCATTTAAAGTGTCCAAAAGACTTTCAAATATGCTTCTGGCTGATCCATCACTCAACGACTTTAATTTTAAGAAATTGACTCTTTCTCGGCCTTCTTTAATAGATGGTATATACATGATTTAACATTCAGTTACACCCATATCCTTCACACATGATTGATGTATTGTCACTACATTGAAGCATATCTTGTAATTTTAAACGTAATTTTGCTGCAATATTGTTGATTAAAAGAGTACACGATGTATCATTTCTTTACGTTGAACCAATGTCGACGCAGTTTTTTTCTAATAAGTCTAACAAACGTCGGTAGTCTGTGGACGCAAAGTTGCCTTTTACAACGGCAGTATTAAATAAAATACACATTTTTTAGTGTACTTTGTCACTCCTGGCGCTAAAAGTAAGAGTTAACGGTTTTTACAATAGATCTTTTTCGCCGCATCTGCCGCGCACGAATTCTGATGAAATGCAGTTTAGTTTCTAGATATAATCTTTGCATTTACGAAGCTTGTTAAAGATGAATTCGCAAACTGCCTACAAAGGATACAAAACATACTATTTTTCCTAGCTGCTATTGACAACCAAGGATTTTTTTTTTTACTAATGGTTTTACGCCCCGTCGACGTCAAGATCATTAGAGGCGGGATGGAACTGGGGACAAGGAACGAGAAGGAATTCGGCCATGGCCTTGTTGAAGGAAGCATTCACCTGGAGTTATTTGGGGAAACCATGTAAACCCCAAATCTGGATGCTTGGACGGGGATTCGAACCGGCCGGCGGCCTCTCGAATGCTAGGCCAGAGAGTTAACCGCTCACCCACTACACAAGGTATAACCAAGGAAAACTTTTTTGCCATTTACTTGATGTGTGTTCTTCCACACCATTAGTTCTAGATGTATTTATTGGTGATAGCTCTAAGCACAATAGCTGATGAGTTACTGTTTTTGATCGTTTTGTTTACTTGTTGACCTAGGGGATTGCGTGAAGTCGGAGCAGTCCTATTGTTAGTAGCTGAAGAGCCTGATGATTTGTCAGCACTTGAAGTTTCTTCACTTTCTGGCCTTCCTCGTTTACCGGTACTTTTAACATTTTTATCACCACTATTTGTCTTTACAACTGGTATAAAGTTAAAGTCGGTAATTTTACGAGACATCTTCACTTCCTTTGTTAAACGAAAACGCACGAACTAGAATTGTCCTTTACTTCGCGGTACTTCCCCAACACTGTTGCCTCATCTTTTGAACTTCAGAAGCGTATTATTTGAAACTTTGAAATAAATCATCAATACGACAGTAATTATAACTAAAATTAATTATTAGAATTAAACCTTAAACACGTAAAACTGAAAACGAAGTTCTGAAATATATTTTTTTATGTTTTGATGCCTGGGCGTATTTTCTATGCCTTTGACGAAGATTTCAGGCTTAAAACGAAAAAATTCAGGAGTAATCACGCCAAACACCCGGCCAATTTACAGCACTACTATGAAGTGATTTCCAGACATTTCAAGAATTTATCACTGAATATGATCGCTTGCAGTAAAAGATGTACTTACTCTGTTTTATTAGTAATATACAGACTTATTGCACCTTTATAAAACATTGATTGCGCTAGTCCTCATTAGGTTGTTCTAAACAAAACACGATAATTTAATCGAAAGAAGTTTATGATGATACTATTAGTTTAAACATATAAGAACACTAGTGGGTGGTTGAATGGAACACCAAATCCAGTGACCCGTGTATAAGATGGAGAAAGTTATCTCAAAACAGCTTTATCGGATTTCCTTTTCCGAAAGTTTTATGTCTCCATTCGACAAACGAATCGCTGTCAATAACACCGTGCGGTCTCACTACACATGCAGTGAAGTGAGGTTCAGGATTTAAACCAGGATTTTGGCACTCAATCTGGCGCTTGCGGCCTGCGCGCCATCTCCTATCGCAACCTGTCGGACGAACACAGAATGGAGAAATCTTTTCACATCTGTAGCTCGAACCGGGTAAACCCATGCTTACAGCTAGATACTGTATTATTAATTATAACCATATTCAAGGATTATTTTACATATCTGATCATCCACTTAAGTCAAATTGATTCAGGTTCAGCTGTATTAGCCTCACCTATGGGGAGCTCAGAATATATTTTTTTAAACTTCTTATTCACATAATGTTGTAACTAATTTTCTTCTTTTAAAATGTTGGGAGAATGTTAACGTCCGCATCTATTATTCGCAAGGACGTGCGTTCGATTACAGGTCCGGCTTTTCAGAAAATGAAAAGCATGACGGGTAACAATTCTCTTTCACTTCTAACCCTTTAATCATCTAAACATCTCGTTGACGGCAAGCTATAAAGACCCACTCCCCCACCTCCTCTCCCCCTCCCCCCTACCACCACTTCTATCCCTCCTCGCCCTCCCCCCCCTCGGCGGAAAGTGTTTCCCATTACTTTCATTACTGATTTGAAAATACTCCGATATCGGTTTCAGCTCAGTTTCTCTCATTTCTGAGAAATATTTTACATGGCAAGTAAAAATAAGTTAATAGTTCTTTCTTTAATGAAGTAGAAATCGTTTCTCGACGGAGAAATGAAATGGACTAAACTATCATCTTCATGTAATTAACATAGAAATGTTTAACAGTCTTCAAACATCCTGTTTTTTCCAGTTAAAAAACAATCTTTAACGATATGTCCAGTATTTCTACCTAATAGAAGATATTAAGCATTCCAAGAATGCTAGATTGCATTTTAACAGCGTATACTGGCGTCAGAAAAATTTGAGAAAAATCTAGTCGCCTTTGAACCAAAACCAGCAGGTTTTGTTGAACAAGTTCCGATTATATAATTATGGAAAAACTTGGTACTCTCATTTTACCCGTAGAATAAAAGGTGCAACCAATGAAGTAGAACGTTAGATCAGATCACTCCTTACAAAGATTTTCTGCAGGCTAAGTTATCGCGTCTGTTTTTGAGATACGTTGTTCCTGGATTTCCTGAAAAATGGTGAACCCACCGTCGGGACTACTATACAGACGTTGTATAGCAATTGCGAACAGCTATCAAGGAAAAGAAAAGAGGCAAGTTGCCAAAAAGAAGGTACCGTTTCATCAGGACAATGTCTCACTCACAACTCTCTTATTTCCATAAGTATGGGTTTCAGTTAACAACTGAAACAAAATGCTTACCCAATCTGAAACGTTCACACTTCCGCCTGTTTCCAAAACTTTAAAAGTTATATGTTGGCGTCGTACGTCTGTTACCTCACTTTTTGACACCCTTGAGAAATAGTTTTATTCAGATAGCATAAAGGAATTGAAACGTCATTGGCGAAAACTGGAGGATCTCAGAGCAGAGTATGTTGAATAAAATACTTTTTTTTTTAACTTGTGCCCCGTATCACAAAGCCACAAATTTACCAGAAGACCCTCGTAGATCAGCTGAGCTAGCATATTTGTTTGTTAAGACTGACAGAAAACGTTCATTTGAACTAGTGGCATATGTTTTGCACTATTCACTACAAGATGTGTTATGTTTTTACTCCAATTTTGCCGTTATGTTTCCGTGTTTTCTCGCAGCTCATTACATTTTATGAAAGATCATTCGTTCAAGAATGTGGCACTCCGTTTTCTGCATCTTCAGCAATCATTTAAACTAGATCAATGGAAGCAAATTTTTCCCCCAAATTAATAATATTTTTTTTTAAATGATCGTTTTGGATCCCGTGATGACAAAGGAAAAGTTAGCTAAAACGTTCAGAGCTTCCCAAAACTAGGGATTACGAGATGTTTCCACTCATAAATATAACATTGACTCTGGTTCTTTGGTTAGCTACTTCGAAGTTGACAACCTCTTCTGGACACCTTTGACCTCGAAAGCCCGGAACCGCACGAAAACATGCTTAGAATAATAAGCGATCATAATCAAAACAATGGTTTGTGTCATTTCCAAGCGAAACGTTGCATTCTACCTCAAGTAACATTTTAATAGAGAGAAACAAACTAACAAGATATCAATTCCATATGAAGGAAATTATACGTAATTCAATGACATCAGTGAATTTGATAACGTGGCTTTAGTGAGGTGTGCACATTGTTCTCTTCCACTTCGTTTTAACCACTTCATCGAAATCCCGCATCTGCACTTTGAGGACTAATATAAGCAATATCAGGTGTGTGGTACTGCTGTATATGCATCTTTTGCGCTATATTAACGTACTTTAAGCACAGAGTTCTTGGCACTGTTGATTGAAAATGTAATGATGCACAGACGTCATTGAATTACGTATAATTTCCTTCATATAATATTGATACCTTGTTACTTCGTTTGTCTATTAAAATGTTACTTGAGGTAGAATGCAACTTTTGCATGGAAATGACACACATCACTGTTTTGTTTACGATCGCTTGTTATTCTAAGCATGTTTTCGTGCAGTTCCCAGCGTTCGATGTCAAAGGTGTCCCTTGCGAGTAGATTTCTGCGTAAGAGGATCATGACATTCCATCCCTTAAAATATTTATAAAAAGTCGCACATCTACGTAATGGATTATGGTCATTTGGCAAAATAAAAGAAGGTATTGCTCTACGGAATTTTTTAACATAAATTTTTGTTCTCTGATATTTCAGTATTCAAGGGTTTTGAGACTGATATTTTATTTTTTGTGTATTTGCCACATCTTAACTCACCAGTTCTAAAACGCAGGGTCGTGATTCATATAATTTTATCTCGAACAGCTTGCTAACGCGTGTAAACTGACAGGTCAGATTCCATGCAATGGATGGTAGCCGAGAGTGGTATTAATATGTTTACACACCGACAGTGGATGGTGGAGGAATGTCGCAGAGGCAGTAGCAGTAAACATGGCAGAGCAGGCAGTGGGGAATCCATTAGCATTGGTGGCGACACTGCTGTGCAGCCTCAGTTGCCCATAGCGGAGTAAACATTGGTTAGAGGAGGATCAAACATACGATGAAATAAGGGTCTATCCTTACGAGGAGTGACAGTGGAAAACTGAGCCATTTCCATTTCAGGGCAGAACATATCCATACAAATACTCATGTTCATCGAGCAGATTCCCAGTGTTCACGTTGATACACAAAGATTACGATAAGACCATGAGTTGATCCTCTCCTTGTATTCATCAGCAAATGAATTCGAGGTTACGTACCACATAGTCACTCGCTTATGCACTTTTGGCTATAGAAGCTTAAATTTTTTTCTTACAACATACTTTAGGAACGAATTGACTAATCTCGTTGATAGTGTGTCTATCGAGGGCTTCCCAACACGTGTTGCAACACATGTTAAATTACTTATTCATTTACCCTCAGGTGACTGACCGAGGGTGCTCTAAAGCAGAACTAACGAAGTCATCAATTGTGGATTAATCTTTCCGTGACAGCATTTGAAGAAAAAGACCAAAACTTCTACCGCAGTGATCAGCGAAAATTTAGCGTAGAAATTTTTGCACAGATTGAAATTTTTTTAAATGTAGGATTGGTGATACCCTCATTTGATATGAAACTAGGACTTGTACCAGCGGCTGATTGCCCGCAGCGCTACGAGTAATGTATGTGGTACAGTGTTTAGAGCAGGGTAACACATTCAATGAAATACGTATTTCTGTTACAAGCAGAAAAGTGACAGAAGTTAGAATCGTTAGAAGTCAAACTCACAATAGGTTCTAGTAGCACTTCGGCTTTATACGAAAATTGACAGCACTCTCCTTTCTGGCAAGACCGCAGTAAAGCAAGATTGATTTTCTTTTTTAATGGATCGTATTCATTGCTAGATTAAATCCTGGGCTGGCTCGTAGGTGCTCGAAGTCATATAGGTCACCTCTTCATTAATCCCTTACATATTTTAAATTTTAACAACCACATCTTTTACTAAATTATTTTCATTCCACCAAACAAAACTTTAACGGTTTTTATTTTTATTATGTAAATTAACTTACAACGATACTGAACAAAATTATTAAATTCTACAAATTATTTTTTACAGTATAACTAGCGTTCTAAAAAAAATAATTTTAGTTTTAATAGAACGAGATTGAATTTCGTAGTGTACGTATAAATGCTACTCTCATTACAAAGCCTTGAATGCAAGTTTTCGGTTTGGAAACTATTTGAGGAAGATTGATATGTTACAGTTAGCATCAAGTCAATAGTTTTTTGATTCGTTAGCTCCCGGTTCCATTGTCTATTCTGCCTAACAGTGGCGTAACAATATGGAAGCAGAACGGGCAAAATTCCACGGGTCCCCAGCTTGAGGGGGTCCCCGACCCCAGCTGTAGGGGCCCGGCTCAAGGCTCGAGAGGTCCTGCCACCCTTTGAAAACAGCTTCTGCCCATTGTCTGCCCGGGGCAGAAACGGAGCTAAAAAGGAATAAAAATGGTTCGCCCAAAAATTGAGTACCCCAGTTACCCCCCCCTCCCCCCCCCTCCTTTGATTCGGCACTAAAGGAACACCACATCCGATGGATTTTCCACTGGGCCAATGGTATAGTTACGCAACTGGTTAATACGGCTCTGATTACTAACATTGTATCAATTACAAACAACCTAGAAAATCAAATAAAAGCATCTAAACTATAAAAGACTTTAAAAACGGTGTAATGCAAATTAAGAAAGTGGTATTCATCATCATAGTCGTCTGGCAAAGTTTCCAGTTAGTGACCGGCTCTGTCTAGAACACTATTTCTGTCGTCTTCTAGTTTTTCTGCCATTCCTGATCTGCACGTTTTCACAAAGGATATGTCCTTTAGCGGACCTCAAAACCGCTTTACATTAAGCAGGAGAGACTATTAGGCTTCAGAAGAATAGACCAATTAATTTTTCTTCTCTGGTAGGCAAGTTGACAGAGGGCTTGATATTTACATGAGGTCCGTCTGATAAGCAAGAAACTAGTGATTCTCAGTTACTGTCCTACGTCCAAACTGTTTCCAATGAATTGATAATCTAGCATCGGATATCTCAAAGACATTCTACATCTACATATATACTCTGCAAATCACAAAGCTGTGGGTGGCAGAGGGTGCTCAGCACCAAACGTAATCTCTTTGTTGTGCATTCCAATCCCTAATGGTACGAGGAAAAAAAGAATTCATATAGTAGTGAGACATAGAATGTAAGATGACACATTTCATTTGGCACTCTAGAGGACATACTTCAGTTACAACTGACATGTTGTAACGATACTGCTGTGTCAGACTCTTACAATGTTTTGAATAGTAACAACAATTCATGTTGAAAGGAGGGTTGGAATATTTTGCTCGAGAGTATATTTGCTTAAGTCTGGAGTCATCACCTGTAAAGGTGACTCGCGACCCTTTCCATACCTGTGGTAAGTGGCAAAATATTTCACAATAGCGAGGGAAGGCCCAATTAGCTCCAGCAGGTGCCGCTTAACTGACCCTTCGGTCAAGTTAATAATTCGGCTGGACGATCTATTGTGCCGTGAGATGAGATTCCCGCACGCTAACGGAAAAAATTTGGTGGCCGAAGCAAAACTCGGGGAAGGTCGGATCCTTTCGGGGTGAGGCAATTATGGTAGATCCAAGTGTGAATAACGTGTCTGTGAACTCCCAATGAACGTAGATGTTACAAAATAATAACGAGCTGTTTGGTGTGTTCTAGGTCCACATCTCTTACGAGCCCACGGATTGGATTTCGACGGAGCTGGAGGAGATTTCGACAAGAGATCGGGAGAGAACGGATTTCCAGGGTGTCTTGCGGTGGTGTCTGGCGGACAGAGAGGTCACATCGCACGGTCTTCCATTACGACGAGACATAACAGTACGGTTTGGCACTTGTGGCACCTGTTGCTTTTGTCTGAAGGAAGCGACGCTTCGCCGCTGCTGTATAAACGGTAAAGACATTCAGCCATTAAAAGGAACTCAGTGTTGGGCGTTCCTCGACCCGTCGACGCCTCTAAGCAGAGTATCACTCTACGTTAATCTTTCTGAGCGTGAGCAACCTGATTCGATACGGGAAGATTGTCATAAATTCCTATCAATCAGAGAATATTATTTTATTTTAAGTCCAAGACTTAATGGTGCCCTGTTTGAAGTAGATACAGAAATTCTTTATAAATAAGTAGAGGAATTTTCATGTTAGCAAAATTCAATTTTCACATAGTGCTTGAATTTCACATAAAATATGTCACTGTTGTTTCTTTAAAATTAACGTCTTATGCCTCATATTGTTATACTCAGTATTAATTTTGTTTGAACCCTTGATTTTCATGTATTAAATTAATTGTAAAGTACACGGACGTCTGTAGGCATTCAATGTTGAATATGAATAAATCTGTCAGGTTATGACTTTATATTAGTGATGCAAGATAGCATAGGCCTATCAGTTTGCACCCTCTTCCTATTTGATAAAATCAAATGATTAAAATTATTAAATTGATAAGATCAACAAAATCGTTAATATTAAAATTAATAAATGGTAAATGGGATGCAATAAATATAATAACCCAATGAAACCAATTCTACTACCACAATGTATCCCTACATCTTGCATGAGCGATAATTAGCAGTTTCTTTGCTCGAACAGGAGAGTTATTTTCTGTTTCGGGCTTTACGGTTCATCGACGTCGGGGTCAATAAACCGGGTGAGGATGCAGAACAAGCAAACGGAAAGGAATTCAGGCTTCGCCTTTTGTAAAAACTATCACGACATTCATCTGGAACGATCTCCTGAAACCATGGAAAAGAGAAATTCTGGTTGGCCGGACGGGGATTTGAATCTTGTCGCCCCAAATGCCAGTCCCGAGCGTAATCGCTCACCCACCATGCTCGGCGACATCTAATTACATGGAGGAATTTGTATATCCGAGTCACCAGACGATATTAAATTCTTTCTAAATCACGGAGTTCCAAAACTGTCTTTGCCATCCCGTCCTCCTTGGACTCAATAAGGCTAGACATTAACCAGTCGATCTGCCCCGGCCAATGATTAAATGGACACGTTATTTCCCAACGAGAAGGTGCTCGGACACCTGTTGCTCGCCAGATCGGCACAACCGGTCTGGGAGTGCTGTTTGATATCTCCGCCCACTCCAAGACTGTTCCCCAGGTGCGCCGCTCAGCGCTCCAGCAGGAAGCCTTCCAGCTATTACCTGCACACGTCCAAACAGGTATCAACTACGCTGCAATGGGCAACTGTTCACAAAATGACTGAAATCAATGGCCGAGTACAGTGACTAGATAATAAATGTGTAGTATTACTCGGATACTCGATTAATATGGGAACTTAGAATAACCTAAAGAGCTATGGGAAGGTCAATGCTGAGTTTCAGTAGTAAAGACAAAAAGATGGCAATCTAAATTAGAGCAATAATAATAATTACAGACATCTTGGAGTAGACAAACATCCTAAACTGGCAGTTGGTTGGTTATAATGGTCTGCTGAACAAAAATTGTGTTGGAATGGAATGTAGGAGATGATCTGAGACCAAGAAGAAGACAATCAGACAAATGGGACAAACACAAACGCAGGATTATTGGAGTTAGTTGGCCAAGAATCGCTGAATACCGTTCCACCTGAAGAAGCTAATCGAAATCTTATCTGTAATCATAACTAAGAGACCAAATCTCTCCACAACTGAACTGACTTCTGATAAGTTTCTTGTATTCAGGAAGGGAACATTTTTTTGCATTTCTGGTGCGCAGAATAATTATCTCTCCATCTGAGGAGGCCATGTAATAAGTGTATGTGAGTTAAACTGAATGAGACATGTTGATCGGTTAAAACCATAAAATTAATATAGTATACGAAATGTGTGAAAGGAGATTTTACTGACCAAATGATGAAATGTAATTTACCAAAAACATTGAAAGAATTTAAAGTTGAAATTATACAGGGCAAAAGTAGGTCGGTACGGGGAAGGGGAAGGGGAAAAATGGGGTTTTAGGGAAATTGCCATCGAAGTGTGCACTCCATTGCAATTAAATTAAATTAAGGTATTCTCTGCGGATGTACTGACGGAAAGAGTAGTAGAAGTTGATGAAACTTATTTTCACGACTTCCGAAAAATTCATTAAATAAGAAAAGTATCAAAACTGTGACATATACAAGCATAAAGAAGTGTGGCTGCGCGCGTTGAGGCTCTGGAACGGGGAAGTATAAAAGGACCAGGTTCGAGACCTGAACACCGCGAACCTGTCGTTTCGATTCCGGTTTTTAGGTGGTTTCCCTGCAATCATCTAGGCGACTGCTTGGACGCTCTCCAATAATGTATTCACACCAGCTACCTGTGCAAACACCCAGATGGTGTCCATATAGTCCACAGCTGCAGTAACGAGAGAGAAAGCATATCAGTAGATACTCCCGAAAAAGATAGGACTTTTTTTCTTTTTGCTGTAATCAGTCTCTCGACTGGTTTGATGCAAACCTCCATCCCTTCATACCTTGTGCTGACCTTTTCAGCTCAACATGCCCCATAAAAACCACGTCTTCAATTATCTGCTTCATATATTCTAATCTCTGTCTTCCTCTGTAGTTATTACCATCGACTGTTCCCTTCACTAACAAGTTAACCAATCTTGAATGTCTCCAAATATTACCTGCCATCCTGTTTCTTATTTCTGTAAAATTCTTTCACGAACTTCTTTCCTCACCCATCATTTCCAAAACTCGTTCATTTCGTACTTTACTGTCCACTAAATTTTCAGCATCCTTCTATAGCACCACATTTCAAATGCTTCGATTTTCCTTCTTCCCGGTATTCCTGAAGTCCATACTTCGCTGCCATAAAGTACAAAGTTTTTAAAAGATCTTTCCGAGTCCCAACTTAATTTTTGAAACTAAAAGATTTCTCTTTTCCATCAAGGCTCTTTTTGCTAGTGCTATTCTGCTTTTAACATCATTACTGCTCCGGCCATCGGTTGTAATTTTCCTTCCTAACTAGCAAAATTCACTAACTCCTCCTATTGCGTTCGGCTCTATTTTTATATTTAATCTTCTATTATGTATATCATTTCTGCTACATTTCATCACTTTTGTCTTGCTTTGGTTAATATTTAAATCAAAATCTTCCTTCATTAATAGTTCATGACAGTAACTTCTCAATATCCTCTGCCTGTTCTGCTAACAAGACAATGTCATCAGCAAATCGTTGCATACTGATACTTTCTCCTTGAACACTTATGCCACATTCAAATGTTTCTTTCATTTCCTTTATTGCTACATGCAAGTTGAATATTAATTGGGATAGACTTCAACCTTGTCTCACCCCCTTTTTAACTGATGAGTGTCTAGCATGATTCTCTACTTTTATTATAGCTACTTGATTCTTATAAAGATTATATTTTCTATCTCGGTATTTTAGTCCTGACTTCTTTAAAAAAAATTGTCATCTTGTCCCACCTAACATTATCAAAAGCTTTCTCTAAATCAATAAACGCCATAAAAGTATCTTTGTTTTTCCTGATCAGACAGAGTATTAATCTAAGGCCAGAATCGCTTCCCTTGTACCGTGTTCCTAAACCCAAACTGATCATCACCTATTATCCCTTCTACTAAGCTTTCCATTCTTCTGTATACTATTCTGGTCAGTAATTTTGAAGCATGTGATATTAGACTTATCGTGCGATAATTTCCACATCTATCAGCTTGTGCTTTATCGGAAGGGTGAAGATGACACTTTTATTAAAATCGTGGGAATCTCTCCTGTTTCGTATGTTTATGATATAAGTTTGAATAATGTTTGGATGCCTTCTTCTCCCAGAAATTTCAGAAGTTCTGCATGAATCTCATTATACCAATTTTCAAACCCTGTAGATGGAAGGGTAAGCTAGTGTGTAAGGTTATGTTGTGAGTGAATTAAAGATGACGGAAAAGCTGAAACCTGGTGCCGGCCTGTAAAGACCTATTCTTCCAAAAGACACCAAATGGCCTTCAAGCTTAACATGCCCATCCCACGGACGAAACAACATCAACAGTATATATGAAATGTTTTCGGGTGACTAGCCGAGTTAAAGAAGTGTTATCTCATTCAGAAGATGGTGACAGCGGATGAGATCACCGAAATATAGTGTAATTATAACACTTCTTTAATTCGGCTAGTCACCCGAGAAGATTTCATATAATCTCAACGCCGAGGGAAACTGCATTCTTATGTACCTTCAACAATGTTGCATGCCCTCACTCCACTTGCAATGCGAAGAGGTTTGGGATTGAACCCAGGACTTTGGTGCACAATCTTTTGATTATGAGTTGTGCTTCAACTCCACTACACTGTCGGCCAAGATCAGATGATGGAAATTTCTTTAACTGATGGGATTCGACCCAGCTAACTACATCTCAGGCGCAGTTTCCTCAATGACCTGAGACAACGGGGCGTGTTATGGAAATCAGGCTGCCCCAAGAAAAGAGTCTGCATTCGAAAGAGATAATTTTTTAAATTTCACACTGTTTAATATGCCTAAGGTACTATAAAAATTTAATTAACTGCTAAATAGCTTTTAAAATTAAAATCATCGCTACAATATATCTATACTAAATTATTCCTGTTTAAATTAGATGTTTTATTACTTCTCGTATTTCAGAAATGAAACTTCATTTAATATCTCACACATTAGCTAGAGTGCTTTCCAAAAACCATGACATGAGAGAAATGTTTCTCCAATAAGATGGCTTTTATACAATGCGTTTCGTGCGGGAACTAATCCGCTTTTCATGTTTTAATGATGAAATTCATCCGTCATAATGTCAAGGCAAACGGATTGTAGGCTAACAGAGACAGAGAGATGAATTATTATAATATGACTTATTCGAAAGAAGTGTAGGGGCTTGATGATGTTTTAAGCTATCTTACAATAAATCTATAGGCATCAAAATCATTGGTAACGAACTTAAACTATCGTTCCAAGTTCTGGAATTTTATGGTTACCTTTGAATTTAGTTTAGTGCCTAAAATAATTTTTTTAAAGTAACCATATGGCCAGTTTGCCCGACATCGGCATTAGCTTCAAAATCAGAAATGAGTGAATAAAACCGCACTAAATCTGCAAAACAATTTATTTAAAGAAAGTCATGTAACTTAAAATCATAGAAATTATAACTCTCAAAAAGTAAACTGACATTAACTGCAATTTTCGAAAACGAAATAAAAGTTGATTCTTCAACTGTAACACAGAGTTCGTGAGCCCAAAAGGGAAACGTATGGCACTGGATCCGTCGTTCTTGTTAACGAAACACTTTGGTTCCATTACAAGCAATGTGTGTCTTTTTAATCATCTTCGACATCATGTAACTAACTCTCTTCTTAACTTAGATTTCCTGCGCTTGGTGGTTTATTTTCCAGCATTTATTTCCTTCTTGTTTTTGTCTAATTTTTATTCTTTTTTGTTAGCTTTCTGCAACTTCACGTTGAATTATGAATAGACTTAATATCAACACCTGCGAAGAAACCTTTGTTTCAGCCGTTGCTTTTGCGTTCTTCTGTTGGGAGCGTCCATAAACTACTTGGCTCGGTCTAGGGGGAGGGGAGGGGAGTGAGGGGTTGGCTGTAAAGCTACGCTGGGCTACGTGGGAAGGGGGGGGGGGAAATGTTGATTCCGAGCCAGTACACGTAGCTTTCCATTCATATCATTTTTCACGAGTAAATTGAGGTACAGACACACAACAGCGTGTGAATATTTATTTCCTTCTGTTAATTATCTCCGTAAGTAATTACAATATTCTGGTAAGAGAAAACAGTACAAAATGTCTTCTTTTAGGTAGAGGGAAAAGCCACGTCGGGCTACGTGGGTGGGGAGGAGGGGGTGTTCACAGATCTGTTGTTCAACGGGCAAAGGAATTTTGAATACTTAGGTCAATATCCTTAGCTGCTATAGTAAAGTTGGGTTTTCTTCACCGTCTAGTGCAGCTAACAAATGAAAAAAACTTTGTTATGGCATATGTGTTTCGGTTTATTAGACCATCATCAGTGCCCTAGAACAAATTATGTACAAGTTTTGATGTGTTGCATAATGTTTATCTAAATTAAGGTATTAATTTTGTTATTAAATATTATTGTTAGCTTATTTTACTTACAGTTTTTCTATATTAAATTAGTGTATGGAATTGTTACATATCAGTTTCTCCCTCCAAGGGGCTACGCTGCGTTACGTGGGGGAAGGGGAGGTTCCGAGCCAGGCTAAGTAACTTTCCATTCACATCATTTTTCACAATTAACAAGAGGTACAGAACACACAACAGCATGTGAATATTTATTTCCTTGATTTAATTATCTCCTTTTGTAATTTACAATAGTCAGCAACAGAAAAGAATACAATATGGAATCAAAATGGAAAATAAGCTACGTGCTACGTGGGGGAGAGAGGGTTCACAGGAGGCCAAAATGAAGCTACGTGGTTTATGTACGCTCCCTAACATGTTGGTATCAACAAGCATTGTTGTGACTTTATAGAGCAGGGGTGGCGAACCTTTACTACTATACGTGGCACTTTTTTCTAACGAAATGTGTGACGTGCCATCAAACAGTCATGACGTAGTGATTAATGGGAAAAGAGATAAAAGTTTATATCTGCATCCAGAAATATACAGTTTTCATACTAAGTATTAATAACATCAAGAATTTTGTGTTTATTTAAATAGACGAAATTAGTGCCACTACTGTCGTTGCAAATTATATGCCAAATAACTTATATTACATTAACACTTTGTTACTTTTAGCAGAATGCAAGTTGAAGTGGAATCATCTGACAAACGGTTTCGAAGTGAGGCTTTAAGGTTATTCATTTCTGAAAATAATGACTCACAGGTATAGGCAGATAAAATATTGTTAAGATAGCAAACAGCAGCTTCTTAAATGTCTGGAAATGAATTCCAAGTTTCCATAATTATGGTATTGCCATTTTTGCTCCTATTGTTTGACATTCCTGCTAATTAATTTGATTCCAACCCCTTCCTCATTTCGATGAATTTTTGAGACCATACTGAACTGCACTGGGACTCCGTCAGATGCATTTCCATTTCTTCAATTTCCAACCAGACAAATTAAGACAAGTTCAGTTTATCAGGTGAAGTCACATCAGGATACATAATAAACTTTTTCAGACAATTCTTTGAACTGGGAAAATATCGATGAAATTTCTTCGATTGAAGAATTCATTACTGAAGATAGCTCTTCAGTGAGTTTTAATTGGCCTGGTTTTTCTTGTACATCCAAATCTCTGGTGATTTTTTTCTTTAAGTTTGGAAAATACCTATCATTATTGGAAATAAAATCGTTAGTGAAAACTTGCCTCAGAAGTGCGAATGAGATCTATTGTAACGATAATTGTTTTGTTTGCGCATTGAAGCTTCATGTTCAACTCACTGAAATGCTGGCACATGTCTGTAAAAACATTAATTTTGAAATTATATTTGTGTCCGTAGTAGTGGTTAGTAACGATTTTATTACAATTAATTCTTCCTGGAATTCGTTTACTGCACAATATCGAGCAAAAATAGCTAAAGGAGCAGATTTATTTACATCAGTACAATCGTCAAGACACAACGATATAAAAACAGGTGACTTTATGTCAGTTGTAGGTTGTTCTATTACATTTTCCGCCAGTTTTAATATTCTATCTTTCAGTGAGTTTCTGAATAAACGACAATCTTTGATATGTTGAATTATCTTTATTTTCAAAGTCTTAGAAAAGTGAAAAGGCGCATGTTAGACCTCGCCAAAAGGATTACCATTCCGAGCAATAAGATTTGCAGTCGAAAAACTTCCGGCACTTGTACGACAATCCTTCCAAACATACTTAATCAAGGCGTCGATTGTTTATTTCTCTCCGTAGTTGCACATACAATGAATTCTGGTTGGGTTTTTTGACAAAGAGTAGTCAGCTTAGCGCCACTGCCGCCGCGACGCCTCAGTCCGTTCGGTCAGAAAATTCGCTCGAAATCTACTCTTTTGCGCAATCTGTAATCTTTGGGGGGGGGGGTGGTTTTTTTCACTGTGAGCTTTGTTACTATGTTCTTAAATTAAGTAGACAAGAAAATAAATTACTTATATCTATTAGGTACCTACTTAACTAACGCCGTGCCCAAATTATTTGGTCACGTGCCATCATTGGCACGCGTGCCGTTGGTTCGCCATCCCTGTTATAGAGCGTTCAAGTGTTCCGCGCTCATTTCAAAGGCCTTGCAGAATGCCACCTATCATTCAAGCTGCTACAGCGATCCCTATTCGACATTAATATTTATCTTGTGCAGTAACTAATATTGTGCGACTCTTTAGAGAAGGGTGCATTTAGGAATATTTTAGTTTATTTTTCAACGTATATTTGTGTAATATTCTGACAGTCGGGAATATGTTAACGACTTCAGAGCAATGTTTTATTTAATAGCTGTAAGAACGAGTTTCCACTGCATTTCTTAAATTATCAAGAGGTTAATTTTAAAAATTAATGTTGTGTTACGAATGAAATGGAAACGTCTATTCGCACTCTAAAATGTGAACATTGACAAATTTGGCATCTTTGTTTATTCAAGAGACGGATATGGCATTAATAAAACAAGATTAATTCGTATAAAAATATACTAGCATTTGCCTGATGCTTTACGCGCTTGACTCTTGGTGTATGTAGAAATGATTTTCCCTTTTTCTCTAGTGCCAAATTTTGTCTTGGAGAGGCAAAAAAATATTACAATTCTGTGCAGTTAAACGTTGCAGATAAGATCTATTAAAGATTATAAAATACACGAAAAAAGGAAAGAAAAAAAAACAACCCAAGCCGCTGATCCATTCAGTTTAAATAACATTGACGATGATTTGATGAGAAAATTCACAGAAATTATTCTCCTAGAAGTTTGTTAGTCTCCTGTGCATTGCATCATATTTGATTCCATTTTCCAGTATTTCCTCCCGTGGTGCCATTTCAAACTCTCAGACACACGTAGCTCGCTATCAGATTTACAACAGTGTAGAAGAGAACCACAACGAAGGCGGAATCGATATTTCACCAGGCCGATAAGAGTACATTCTAGTTTTCTGTATTAATTTACTCCCTCTGCAAAAGTATATACAAGTTTCACAAAATAATGTGATACGAGGAATAAAAAGCTTGATGGCTGTCCAACCAATGTAGCATTAAATGCACAACACCAAATGTAAGTACATTAGGGGTAACTAAAAAATCTAGTAATATTCAAGCAACAGTTGCACAGGCCTGAACACGATATCCCTTTACACCAGGTATGGGCAACCTTTGCTTAGCTGAGGGCGTAATTTCGGGACATAATCAGGTCGCAGGCCGTAAGTAAGAAATAGGTAGTAGTGAATAAAAAGGCGATAAAAATGCACACATTTTTTATTATTTACGACTCGATCTGTGGCGTTCCACTGCGTACGCTTAATAATATTTATAAATTTTAGTTTTTACACATATACAGATTTTTTTGCGCGTTATTTGAAATTCCTGAATCTCTCACGGGCCGGATTGAAGCTAGTGGAGGGCCGGATCCGGCCCGGGGGCCGGAGGTTGCCCATATATGCTTTATACTGTAAACATATACTAAGACGAGATGTTTAACAGTGACAAATGTCATCAGCACTTTTAACTATTAAATTTTTATACTCATGATACTCTTAGTGCATGTTTAGCTAATAATATTTCATGCCTTTATTTTGGTTATATTTACTATTTAAACAGCATTTAATGTTCAAATTTGGGGTGAACTGTACTTCAATGTTTGTTTTTAAATTAACTATCTCATTTTTTGCAACTAAGAATAATTTATCTTTGTTGTAATCTCGTCATGGCGATCCCCGCGACTGAATACTCTTCCTTTTATTTATAAATGTCCGTGGCCACCACTTGCTCTGGATAGCAAGAATTAAATAACAGTTAGGAGAGGGCACGAGCTTATTAATCATACTCGATGAACCACATCACAAATTTAAAAAGCTTGTTTAAAAATTTAATTTTGTAACAAATTCTCAAAGCAAAACTTCTTTTCATGCCAAAGTAAATGGGACGTTACAATACACGCGAATAAAAGATACTACTCTGTAGATCACAGAATGTTTCTAGGTCTAGTCCTCTCTGTGTTACCTAACACTTGGAAAGGATCTCTTTGCCTGGGTTAATTACTAGTTTTGATGGCCTCATCGTGAAAAGTGTTGTTTACCATAAAACTACAAGATGGGAAGGTCCCGAATATGTGATGGTGGCTGCCACTGCCGTCATCATGGCGTGGTACGCTGGTGAAGTTGGCTATTTCTCTGGACTCCACTTCTGGCGACGGTCCATAGTCAGCTCCGCGGTAGAAAATTAACGAACATGCAACTGACTTTAACACTCGCGATGCTGCAGGATGTAGCTATAAATACCTTTACTGCACTTGAAAACACGTGATGTACTGTTTAGCAAAACTTGTCTCTATGATACTGTTCCCAGGCAATGCCAAACAAGATGGCTTCTCTTGACCCACGTAGATCGAAGTCGCCCCGTATGATAGAATGTCTTCAATGCTCTCACCTCCGTAGAAAATTTCGTTGTTTTTCTTCCTGCGCCGGATACTTTGCTTATACCATCGTCGTAGAAACTGGTAGTCCCCAGTACATATAAGTAGCAGAGGAAAAAAACACCTATTACTACGTTCAGAAAAGTATCCTATTCTTATAGTACTCCGCACCTCTTGATAAACACGTTGTTTTTAAATCTTGTCAGTTTGTCGACTCGGCGAATTTCGGGAAGTATCATTCTTTCTCTCACATACACATGTTGTTGGCCCCGTTTACATATACTGCTTGCTCACCCTTTGAAAATTGCCGCATTCCTTTGATCTGGCTCGGTACCCTAAGTAATTAGCCACAACTATCTTCGGGATGCAGGCCACCTGCAGCCAAAGTTATAGTTTGCAAACAGTGGGGTTAATGAAGCGATCCTCTTTCGGGACGCTTCATATCCGTTTGGTAAGGCATGATTGAGTGCCACACGAACAATTTTGTTTCGCCTGCCTATTGGACGCTGTTAGGTGCATCTTTGTGAGGTATGCGCGGGGAGAAAGTCCCAAAGCCATGCTTCCCTTGTCGCGAAAACCCTCGCTATGAAGAGACGACTGTAGGTGGACCATTGAGACGCCATTTGAAAAGGATAATGATCGAATGTGTGCTAAAGCAAGTGTTCGTCCAGTGTTAGCATAGTGCGACGGTTAAATTTTGTTTTGTGTGTGTTGAGCACAGAAATTCCAGAAGATCGGATGTAATTACCATAAACATATGGTAATTACATAACTTTTATCCGCAAGGACAAACTGAGCCAGACTGTGGTGCATTGTACCCGAAAGCCTGTAAAGACTTGTGCTCTCCGAATTCATTTTGAGTTAGTCGGTCTTTGTACATAATCTGTCATGTCATTGTTTATTTAATCAATTTTTTTGTATTATGTAGATTTTGATTTTCTTGTTATGGGTGTTAGTTATTCAAATCACCTTCAATAAATGTAAGTATTAGTATCTAAAAATTAATACAAATTTCCTTATAATTCAAAAAGCAAATAATTATATTTCTAAATTTTTACTGCAAATTCTGGAAGGACTCCTTCCATGGCGCCCGGGCAAGATTGAACAAAGTATTTTTATAAATAAAATTTTAATGATAGAGAGTAACATTAACTGGTGGCAATCCCTACTCGCGGGTATACTACAAAGTTAATACTGAGACAGTATATTAATAGTATTTGTGATAAAAACCGTAATAAAATATATATTGTCATGTACCATTCAAACCTTAGCCAAGATATACCGAATGATTGTTCGAGCCACAACTGACATAGCTTACGATTCGCCGCATAGTGCGCCTCTTGTCATGGCTAACTAACTTAACCCGGTAATCCTACCGGGTATAGGGTAACTACTGTTTAACGCGGAATTCGAACTACAGAAGCATTCTGGCGTACTTCACATTATATAGCAAGATGTGAATGTCGGATTAAGGTCCTTTGAAAATCCCAGCCGATATAGGGATTCGAATCGTGGACCTTTCGATCTCCAGTCAGACGCATTAACCAATGAATCACCAGACATTTCCTCGTGTGTCACTGACAGGTACATTACAAGGCTTATATTGCGATCATTTATTGAATACACAATAATAGATTGTTAGTTTTTCGTATATATATTTTTAATTGTGAACTGTGCCTTCACATTTCCCCATGACTGTACATATTGCATTAGAAACGTGTATAATTTGTACTAAATCGCAAATTTATAACTTGAAGGTCAAATTAAATACAATACAAATATAATCGGCCCCTATTCAAATGCGAAATATCTTAAAAAATAATTTTTAAAAAGCGATATTTTGTTGGATTGTAATGAATCTTCAAGCGGATGATAATATAAAAAGTGGTGTAAAAATTTCTAAGATTTTTTTCTGTTATCAGTCTCTAGGCTAATTTGATGCAGTTCTCCATCTCTTCCTATCTCGAGCTGAATTCTCCATCTCAACATACCCTTACGACCTACATTCTCAATTATGTGCTTCATATATTCTTTGTCTTTCCCTACAATTCTTTCCTAGCGCTATATACTCCACTAACAAAATAACTACGAAGGCCATATTGAAAGACATGAACAACTCTTTGTAAACCAAGAAAATTTCAAAAATATAACTAAATGACAGCAGGTTCGGAGACCACAGACAATATTTAAAAACTGACGGACAGCGTTCTGTCATTGAATTCCTTGCTAAAGAGGAAAAATCAGATGCTGAATTTCACCTCAGACTTCAACGTGCCTATGGAAATGTCTGCATGGGCGCCAGCAGTGTTAGGAGATGGTTGCAACATTTCAAAGATGGGAACTGGAGTATCCAAGATGAACCTCGTAGCGGGCGCATCGACCTGCCTACACGGAATGCAACAAGGAAAGAGTTGAGGCGATTATTAGAGTAGACAGGCGTATCACTGAGAACGACATCGCTGTAAAACTTTTGCAGGAAATAATTCAAAGCTTAGGCTATCGAAAGGTTTGGAAAGAAGATCAACCTTCAACAGTATAGTGCGCATCCGCATGCTGCTCAACCCACTATGGAAAAGATCAGGACATTTGGGTGGGAAACTTTGGTACACTCCGACTACCATCTTTTCCGTTCTCTTAAGGAAGAGATGAGAGGCCAACGCTACGAGACGCTGGAGGATATTCCGCAAGCAGTGCGTCAGTGTCTGCGTGCGGTCTGTTGGAACGGAGTTCTGTCGAAGGGGTATTATCAAACTTTCATCATGATGGAAAAAATGTGTGCAAAAAATGTGGGAAAAAATTGGAGACTATGCTGAAAACTGAGAGGAAAGTCTGTAGGTTAAGATGATGTAGGTCCTACTTGGTTTGGCTTAAAAGTTTAATTTTTTTTTAAAATGTTTCTCACGACTTTCAGAATGACCCTTGTAATTCCGCATTTGTTAAGATTTGACACACCGTCCTGTCTTTTTTTTCTGTGAAGCACTTCCACAAACTTTTTCCACAGTCGCTATTTCAACAACAACAAATATTATTTCGTGTAATTAATTTCGGACGTCCTTCTCATTATATCTCAAATGCTTCAATTGTTTGGTTTTTCTTCTTCTCTTTTTTTACCTCGTCGACGTCGAGATCATTTAAGAAGGGTAGGGACTTGGGGGGAGGGGGTCAAGGAATGGGAAGGAATTTGGGCATGGTCTTTTTTAAATGAACCAACCTGCCATTCATTTGGAGTGACCTGGAAAACCCAAATCTGGATGGCCGGACGGGAATTCAAACTCACGTCTTCCCGAATGCAAGGCCAGAGCGTTACCGCACACTCACCACGCTCGGTTTCAATTGTCTCCTTTCTGGTATTCCTATTCTGGTAGTCTAAGCTTCACTTACATAAAAAAAAAAAAAAATGTGCTCCATGCAAAAAGAAAGTTACTTCCGAGTCATATATCAAATTTTTAAATTGAACATTTATCTTTCAGAAGAGTGGTGCTATTCTGATTTAGAGATCGTTTCTGTTCGGGCCTTCGATTGTAATTTATCAATCGTTTTAATTTATTTTAGCCTATCGTTGTTACCATTTCCGCTACACTTTATTACTTTTTTTATTGCTTTGGTACCATTAAATTGGGAATCATTATTTTGTTGATGACTTTCAGTAAATCAAAATTCTCTGGAAAATTCCAGCAAAGGGCATACGCAGGGTTGTCGGAGTCAACTGGCAGAGGATCGCCCACGATCGTGCGACTTGGTGAAGACTGCTCAAGTTATATCCGATAAAATCATGACTAAGATGCTACATCAGAAAATTATTGATACCTTACGCCACTTTTAATTTGTTTTTCAATTCCTTCATCAGTTCCTCTACATACCAGCTGAATATTGATGATGATAGACCACACTCATTTTTTTATTGATGTTTGTCTCCAGTGAATCTCTACCAGCATTGTAACAAACAGAATATTACTTGAGATGTAAATTGTTCTATTCTGATACTTTTTATACGCTTTAAAATTCGGTACATCTTGTCTCATCTAATTATTATTATTATTTGTCATTAGTTTCCAGATTGATTGATGCACTTCCCTTCATATTTTGAGCTAATTCTCTTTTATCAGCATATCTCTTACAACCCATGCCCTCATCTATATGACTAAAACCTTTGCCGACTTCTGTAACACCATAAACTTATTTTCATTTTTCTTAGTCTTTTCAATATCAAATCTGGCGGCGATAATATTTTTCTCTTGCACCCCACTTTTACTTAAACCGAAACGAAGCTTCAGTTATGATTTTGAAACTTTTGTCTCTTTTTCTCGATTTATTGTACAAGCAACTAATTTCGAAACAAGATACACAGACGGAAAAAAAAATCCCAACACCAAGAAAGACTTGTGTTAGATAAACGAAATTTGGTAGGCGTGTTTATACATCTGAAAGATGACATCGATTCAAATTTCGCGCTTCGCGCATAAGTGTGGCGCTAGTAGCGCTACTCAGAGCTTGCAAATCAGGTTTGCTTTAAATACGCGCTGTAAAGTTTGTGAACGTTATTTACCGCTGAGATTTGACATAGTGAGTTGATGTTAGCCAAGAATGCCTTTAAGAAGACGAAGAAGCCATTATCAACAGCTCACCGAGTTTGAACGAGGTCGTGTAATAGGGCTACGAGAAGGTGGATTTTCTTTTCGCGATATTGCAGAAAGACTTGGCCGGAATGTATCCACTGTGCATGATTGTTGGGTGCAGTGGTCAAGGGATGGTACTGCCTCAAGAAGACCGGGTTCCGGGAGGCCACGTGACACTACTGAGAGGGAAGACCGCCGTATTCGGCGTACAGCTGTGGCGCATCGTACTGCGTCTGCGGCAGAAATTCGAGCTGCAGTTGGTACCACAGTGACACAACGAACTGTTAGAAATCGGTTACTTCAAGGACAGCTCCGAGCCAGGCGCCCTGTAGCGTGCATTCCACTGACTACAAGCCATCGCCGTTTGCGACTCCAGTGGTGTCAAGCCAGAGCTCATTGGAGGACGGAGTGGAGATCTGTTGTGTTTTCTGATGAAAGCAGGTTCTGCCTTGGTGCCAGTGATGGCCGAGTGTTGGTCAGAAGGAGGCCAGGGGAACGCCTGCAACCAAACTGTCTGCGGCCTAGACACACTGGACCTACACCTGGAGTCATGGTCTGGGGAGCAATTTCCTATGACAGCAGGAGCACTCTTGTGGTTATACCAAACACACTGACTGCAAATTTGTACGTCAGTCTGGTAATTCAACCTGTAGTGCTGCCATTCATGAACAGCATTCAAGGGGGAGTTTTTCAACAGGATAACGCTCGCCCTCATACCGCTGTTGTCTCGCAACGTGCTCTACAGAGTGTCGACATGTTACCTTGGCCTGCGAGATCACCAGATCTGTCTCCAATTGAACACGTATGGGATATCATTGGACGACAACTCCAGCATCATCCACAGCCAGCACTGACCGTCCCAGTATTGACAGCACAAGTACAACAAGCATGGAACTCCATACCACAAAGTGACATTCGAAACCTGTATGACACAATGCATTCACGTTTGCAGGCTTGCATTCAAAATTCTGGAGGTTACACCGGCTATTAATTTAACAGTATTTCACAGTTGAAATGCATTTTCTTGAGCTTAAATTAACCTGTGATCTTGAAAATTTAATCAATTAAACATGTTAACTTGACAAATGCATTGTCCAAATTTCATTACTCTACAATAATTTTTTCTTGGTGTTGGGATTTTTTTTTCCGTCTGTGTATGACGCTGTAAGCGGGGAGGCTTTCTCGGCGTTGTGTACAGGTGAATGTTCTCGGGAATAGTCGAGCTATACAAACGTTCTCACTCGGCTAGTTTACCGAGAATATTTCATCTAAGATATGACAAGTTTTTGTGCGATAGTTTTCACATTTGAGTACTAACATGTACTTGAAATAAAGATCTCCATTCGTTATTAACATCCTGGGTACTCACTCAAGAACTCGTAAGTACAATTCGAGCAACATACGGTGTATACAGTAATAATTTTTTAATGTCAGGAGGAATGGTGCTGTATATAAAACACCTGTCTCTATGTTGAGAGTGTAAATACGTTCCCGTGATAGAGTTCAACCTGCCAGCATCCGCCGAAGGCCATATTGGTGTCACGCTCATCAAAGAAGATCCCTCTTCCTTATGACGCGACGTCCCCCTTTGTTCGTTGGTGTTTATTGTCATATTTACACCTCTCCAGGCACCCACTCGCAGCGCCACCTCCGCTCCTATCCAAGGCGACGCCTCGTTAAGCGTTACACAATTGCTGTTGAAACCGTGAAAGTCCTTAAACAGGTAACACCCACGTGTGGCGAGCTAATATGGACAGCTTCGACGTATTGCGAACGCTCACGCCTTGGCACCTTACCTTCTCCGTTGTTATTTCACCTCGCATCGGTTGTTAACGTTTGAGACCAAAGTGAAAGTTTACCATGTACCAGTGTGATGGAGTTACTTTAATCAAACGTAACAATAAAGATTTTTATAAATTTAATTTCAAGGAATAAGTGATATTTCATAGCACCACTATTCCTTCCTGAAGGTTGTATTTATTTTCCTTTGAACAAGAAATAATTTTTAACCTCATCGATGGACGTGAATACTACTATTACTTTCGATTTTGGTTTACTTGAGACAACTAGAACCAACTGGTTGATTGGTTCGCCTTTTCTTCTCCTGCCAGAATTTTTTCACTCTTTCATCGAGGTTTCTCCTCCTTTCTGCAGTCCAGGTCATCTTGTCCTTTTTACATTGTTCCTGGATCCCCTTGAATTTAACAGTTTTAATCTGAAACACTTCCATTATCTCTCTCGACCATGTCTTTTCTCGTCTTCTCAACCCATTTTTCCGTCACCTCTAATTCAGTGACATAACTGAAAACTTTTTTAGTTAACCTACTCTCATTCGCACAAGAGGTCTGTAAAATTTCAACATTCTCTTGAGCATTGTCTGTAATTTTCTCTGTATACTTATACAGATCTTCGATTTTCCTCGTCCACCAAATATTGTGTTTTCCCTTTACTAGTCCTAGGATTTTCCTATCTTTTTTCTCAGGCTCCACAATCTCCGTTTTCTTATTCTATACCAGGAATACTGAGCAGGACATTGCCTCTTTCTTGACAACAATTGTTTAATGTTTTGTTTTGTAAGAGATCGCTTTCTGGTTATATCTGTTCTGTGTTAGCTTATATGCTAGTTCCATCATTCTAGCTCTTGCTCTATTTGCTTCCTTATCCAGTCCTTTTGGTTGGATCTATTGACCAAGGTATTTAAATTTGTCGATTCTCTTAAAGTGAATACATTATACACAACAAATCAAAAGGAAACAGGTTACTGCGTTTAAGAATGCACAATACCGGTATTCGTATGAAGTAATTTCTAGAAACCATGGATAAAACGAAACCTGGAATACCGTAGCGGGTATCGAGTCGCGATCTCTTGAACGACAGAGCCGATCGTTACTGGTCACCCGTCAGATTCAGTTAAAATGAAATAATTTACCGACGGTGATAATAATGATTCTTACATAAAGGCTTTAGGTTCTAGCAAAAAAATAACATTCCAAGTTTATTTTTAAGGCTCCCTAAGGTATTTGCGCGTTATTGCCGTCGCTCCACTGTCTGTTCGTCTGTCTCAGGACTCTAGCTCATGTACTGAATAAGTTGCACAGTTTACATCTGTACCCGTATTTCACTAATCCAAAAAAGAAGTCTATGTTCAAAAATTTTTGAAATTATATTCTGTACTGTACAAATAAAAGGGGTTGAAAATTTTGTTCTATCTCAGCGTGTGAGCAACAAGTACAGGACTAACTTAAGATTTGTTTTACGTTGCTTTTCACTGCATTTAAATAGCAAATACTAAATATAGTTACCCACCAGGATGGCTCATTGTGCTGAGGTGACATACATTGACTCTGGGAGGTACAGCGGACCGGCCACGGGTCCAGTCCCGCGCGTACCGGCCGTCCTGTCTGCGGTTTTCAGGCAGTGTTCCGCAGCCAGCAAGGAGAATGCCGGTACGTCCCCCAATCTCCGCCTCATACACATTTCACAAACAACAAATACACTTATCATACGCTCAACACAGTTACATGTTTCAGACAGATGGCAACACTTCATTTCCCCAGTTAGTACTTTTTACGACCTGGCAGGAGGTAGAAAATGCTTGGCGTCAGCAGAGGCGCGTGGCCGTAAAACCATAGCTCCAAATATGACCATTCCAACGATGTGCGAACGAAGACTTTCCCGGCGTGTCGATGCAATGAACTCTTCACAGGTTTGCTGCCGGATAGCGTTTGTGAACGATGAGCTTTCGGCAACCAACTCCGTCGCCATCTTCGGGTCTGATGGTAGCGCTACGGCGACCAGAGCTGCAGCGCTAACATCAGACCCGAAGATGGCGACGGAGTTGGTCGCCGAAAGCTCGTCGTTCACAAACGCTATCCGGCAGCAAACCTGTGAAGAGTTCATTGCATTCCAACGATGTTTAAAACTCATTGAAGAGCAAAAGAAATTAATATTTTTAATTTAGATTACTTCCATTACTGTTTCATTGAAATTGCTTTTAATTCTCAGTGCATTGCATCATAATATATTAGAAAAGCACAATGTATAATACTTCACTGGATTTAATCGATCGCATTAGGAGCGTTGTGCGGAGTCTGCGACTATACAAGAAAATATTTCAGTCTTTGATTTTTGTGTCAAGCGACTGTCGTCTGACCTAAACAGCAGTATCTGAGAACAACATTAGTGTACTGAACAGTAACTACGCGAAGCACGACTCCGAGTTGGCCGGATTTTTCACTTTTGCTGCCAGTGTTGGGAGTAAACAGCTGAAATGTTCAAAAAAAAAGATAAGTAATCTTCTGCTTACAGACTGAGAGGCAGCACAACCTAAGTTCATTGACATATTTTGCCTTGATGTTTAACTTACCAGCATTTGTATCTTACAAGCACAGATATCGGAACAGATACCTTTAGCTACTTTTTGAAGTCCACTTCAATATTTCAGCTATAGACTATGAATTTATAACATTCCAGACAACGGCTAATGACTTATTCTAGATGGCGTATTAGAAAATATATGCATTACAGCGATTTACTTTGTACTTATGTCAAAATAGTTTTCCAGTATACATATCGGAAGATATTAATTAGTGTACCTGTGATGCTTTAGAGACGAACGATAAACATGGATATATGTTGGATCTTTTTATGTGCTTAGGACTATTTTCATGTTTGTATTTGTTTCATATTATTACATTAGTAATACTATCAAACTGGAATAATAACTTTAAAAAAAAAAAAGATAATTGTTGCACAGAATACAAAAGTATAGAATTGACAGTAAATATGGGAGCTTTGAAATAATAGTATTTAAGTAGGAGTGTAGTATACACTATCTTTTCATCAATGTTTAACAGATTTAGATGTTCATAAAAATAACTGATATCACGTTTTTAGTGTCACTGTAAATCTCGCTTCCTTCGTACTAAAACAGTAGGTTCTAACAGTTTCGATGATTTAATGTGAAGAATGCGATTGCGCATACGACATAATGATATCTTTGCTAGGAGCGAAGGGACAATTTCTGTTTCAAACTAACTTAACAGAAGTGAAGGGCTCTAGCGAATACACACAACGGTATTAGACGCTGGATGACAGAATAAGCAGATAATTTGTCTCTATCTACATCTTCAGAATGTCAGATATAGCTGTGGGAGGACAAATATCATACGGTGATCCATTATCCTCGGGTGTCAGATATTTTACAACAAGACGTATTGATCGAATACTGAATGACTGCGCCGTTAGCTCCATTAGGGAACTTGTCGTGTGTTTTATTCAGAAGCTTAGGTTATGTTTCGGTAAATGCTAATCCGCAGACCGTATTTCCTGGTCGCCTTTAGTTATAACAGCCTCAATCTTTGTAGCATATGTGAATTTCGTAGTGAATACAGTATAGTGGATGCCTTATTTGATGTCTGAAGCCTGATTTAGCTTAGAACGGAAAGAGCAGCTTTAGACAACTTTCATAATGCCGACCCCGGCAGCGTGCTTGCTTCTCGTTGCAGGGGTCGCCGGTTCGAGTCCGGCCTAGGGCATGGGTGGTTTTAATTTAATGTTGTGTTCGTCTTGTGTCGTCCTTACACAAAAGAGAAAATTATCACACTTATAAGAAATCTGTATACTGTAAGAGAAACAATCACATTTAGCTGGCTGAATGGCTAACACGGCCGAATGCCATTATAAAAATAAAAATAAAAACTTTCATAATAATCTTATTCAATTACAATGACAACAAGAATAAAACGAATTCTAATAAGCCTAATCTAAACATCAGAAGATTTTCTTATCTTCACTATTAATTGATAATGCACTGTTATGCCCGTTCTTCTTCTTCTTCTTCACGTTGCTCAATATACGTCGAGTAAGTCATGCTAAAAATATTGGTGATTTTTTTTAACTGAGGCTTAACCCACGTCCTCCAGATTGGGAGGCATACAGTATACGTTGCCGCTGATGCAAAGGCTCGAGTTTTATTGATTTAAAATCATCTATTCGTTCGTCAAGTTTGGTGATAGCCGGTCGAACTATTTTGTTACACAATACCGTCAGATTTGAATCGCTAATATTGCGTTAAAAATGATTGAACCCACTACGGGTAGAGCATGTCTGTACGAATTCGTCGTGCAGCATTTGTTTTGCCTGTGACGTCATCAGGCTAGTGTGAGTACATACTGGCGACTGTTTCAAATTGACGTTGTGTAAAGTTATAAATTAGTGTAGCGTGAAAACGCGTTCAGCTAGAACGTTGATTCAAGAAAAGTGCTCGCGAAGCACTACTAAGAACCAAAAAGAGATAATAAAAATATTCGTCGGAATGTAAGTAAAGGTCGATATTATATTGAAAATTACAAAAAAAAGGTGAAGATGTCGTCTCGTATGAATTGTAAATACGCTCGGAATTACAGAAAACGCAAATTAGAAAAGAACTCGCGTCAAAAGTAATCCAAGAAACCTAAAAAGTCTAGGGCCGAACAAATGCTAGGGCTAAGACAGCTTCGAAAATAAAGTGTACGTGTATTACTTTAGCTACCACAAATCTCCGATACATGCGATAAATTTTTGATTTACCTATTCTGTAATTGTTATACTGCTCCATGTAACCACTGTACTAAAGAGATTGGTAATTAATACAAAACACTCGTTGTGATTTTATCACGACGTTTTCACGAAAATATGATGGAGGAACCATCACAGTAACAACCAGGTATGTTAGATCTCGAGGGTTTAAATTAAGGGTAGAATGATTGTGTTGCCATCTATCACCGAAACTTGTGAGGTTTGTTGTGTATGGTAAGTGTATTTTTGTTAGTGAAATGCACAGTTTGTGAGGTGGAGATTAGGGACCATACCAGCACTCGCCTGGTCGGTTGCGGGAAACCGCGTGAAAACCGCAATCAGGACGGGCGGCCGCGGCCGGTGCGAGGCGAACATGATCCCCTTGAATCTACCCGATCCAGTGTGGTGGCGCCTTAAATGCGTGCGCGTCGAGTTGTGTGGAAAGAAAAACACTAGACACGTTCAAAACACCAATATCTTTGGTGTTTAGTATGTACTAATTCGTTAGTAAACACAGTCAAATATGAATCCTCAACGGGACAGTTTAACTTGCTCTCGGTATATGAAACTGTGCAGAGGTTAAAAGGTGTACTTGGCTGAAGTCCTCCTCAGTTACAGAGAGTGGGAAAAACTCGCAGACAGAATTATTCCAGCGAAGATATTTCCCCCTTTTTGAATATTATTCCAGCACTAGCATGGTACAGATACAAATATATTACATAACTCCTGAGACCAACCAACATGTCACCTACAAACAAGCAGTAAGGAAATACCTGGAGGATAATTGGAATTATTCGTTTTTTATATATACGGACGGATCCAAAATAGACTCAGGGGATGGAGTAGGCTGTGTCTTTTATTGCCCGAGTACTAGGTAGCAAGAAACGTATAAATTACCATCGATTACGTCCATATATACTGCAGAAGCCATAGCTATATTAAGAGCACTCGAACACAGTTTGACATTGACTGAGACGAGTTTTTTTAATAATCTCTGACTCGCTTAGCGTGCTGAACTCCATCCAAAGAAAATTTTTGGGCAAGAAAACCAATCAATTTATAGTTAAGATTGTGGAGACATATCTAGAATCATCCAGAAGAAATAGATCTATTAACTTGCTTTGGCTAAAAGCACATACAGGGGTTCCTGATAATGAAACAGTGGATCAAATGGCAAATACAGCCGCTAGAATAGGAGACACCTTAGATATCCAGCTTCCGTACACTGACTACCTCTTCAAAATAAAAACAAAGACTGTGAACAAATGGCAAACTGAATGGGACTCCAGCAAAAGCAGGAGGGGACAACATTATGCATCGATTCAACCCCGAATACCATCTCCCGCCCATGGTTCTTCAACTTTCCGGATCAGAGAGGCGTCATTTCCACTATAATTAGAATGCGCTTTAACCATGGTTTATTCCCCCAGCATTTACATCGGATACACATCCTAAATACTGATATTTGTGATTGCGATAGAGCATAAATAGGGGATATTAATCACGTAGTGTTTTCATGCTCCAAATATAAACAACATCGACAAAAATTTGTAAAACAACTAGTCAACTATGGAATACCTTTCCCAACAAGCATCAGTTGCCTGTTGCACGGTAACAACGTGACCATATACAAGTTGTTAAGTAACTTTGTAAAGTCAACTAACATAAAAATTTAGATGTGAAAAAACTAGTTAATTGTAAGAATTTTACTCATTGTATTGTCCCGGGAAAAAACACCAACTATAAGGAACTAACAATAATGTATAATTCACTATATCATTTGTAATAATGTCTGAGCAATTGTATTTAAACATAATGTGTCAAACCCCTTTAGGGGATAAACAAAAATGTTCATTTCTGATTAATCAGTTTACCTTGTTCTATTCTTTATATTTTACAAATCATGTCAAGTCTTGCTCTCTTACCTATATGTAAAATGTTTATATATGTATGTACAAATGGATGATGGTTCTATAGTGCCTAGGCGCTTAAAGCCAAATAAAAATTAATAAAAAAAACATTAAAAGGTGTACACTTGATATGTTAAAAAACCTCGCAACTTTTTTATTAACTGTACTGCAACCGAAGACTGAACCTGACACATTCCGCTCAACCATAAATGTTGTCGCCAGGAGCAATTGTTTTGTGTTACTGTCGTTATCTTTCCGTTGTTTTGTGTAAACACGCGTAAATCGTCCCCGTCGAAAAGGAGCGAGCATTGGATTTGTGTAAAATTCTGACAGTGAATGGAAGTCATAAAATTCGAGACTCGTTGGATATTGGGAATACGATTTGGCAATTCAAGTTTAAGATGGGTTGCATGCACTAGTGGTGCAAGAAATTTGAGCAACAAATTGCTTTGATTGTAAACATGCTTTTATTTTTTATTTATCGAACCAGAATATTTCGTCGATTTCTAATTTAATCTACAAAGGGGAAGTCTCTAAGAAACACACATGGAGATGATTCTTAAACATCTTCGGATCGCACATCACGGATTGTAATAGACAAAGCATTTAATTCCCACTCCATAGTTACCAGAAAAATCAGTAAGCAGAAGATGTGGAATAAAAAAAGATTTCCAGAAAATTTAGGCCTGGCATTCGTAGGATCCGCGTTCGATACCTGAGGATTGCTCGAATTTCACTCCAGATGAATAATGGAATGGTTTCTTTTTAATTCAATTGTCAATTTTTCCCCGTTCTTTATTTAAACTAGGTCTCGGCTGCAATGATCTTGTTATCTATAAAACTTTAAAGCCGACAGGGAGGAAAAAAATGTTTTCCGCCTTTTTCCGGATGAAACACACGGTCCGCCAAAAACGAAAGCAAACGAACAACGATCTCAAATTTTCGATTAAAAAGTTCTAGAAACTTTCTAAACAGACTTCGACCGTTTGTACCATATTTGTTGGGAATAATATAAAGGCTGATTAATGCTTTACTTGACACCACCTCGTGTTGACAGTACTGCTGTACAGGCAGTCAGCCAAATTACTCTTTGCCGAAATGTCTGTGCAGGTGACGCCCATAACCTCGCACACACAAAGCCTCCGAACTGCAATTATTCTCTGGGTCACGCCCCCTTGTTAAACACCTGGCTATTGTGCGGATTCACTGGACCTGGTACTGCACAAAGGAGCTGAATTAGCAGGTACGAAACGGCGTCATTAATTTCCAGGCCGTCAGTCTGATCCACAGAGATTTAATGAGCTTGAACCTTGCACCGCCTCCTGTGTGCACGTAACTGGTTCGACCCCCGGTTTTGACAATCGTCGACAACTGATGCACTTGTTTGGTATTGTCTGAACTGAACCTTAAATACTAATCTATTTAGAACAGTTATAAATAAATTTGTTAACGCAAAAACAGTGGAACACCGTGGAAATGAACCAGTTGTTAAATTCTCTGATTTTTTTTATTATATATATATATATACAGTATAAGAGTACATCACGAAAAATTTCTTCACGTTATACAGTTGCGTTCATATTTTACGTGATGGTAATCCTAAACATTTTCCTGCCACAGGCTGCCGCTATCTGGAACACAGGCTACTCCTACAAGTTCTACACTTCCACCATTCTGTTCCAGCATTCTTCTGTTCACTATTTTGTCCTTCAGATTTGCCGATACACACTACGTTCGTCTAATTTTTCGTCCACAATATCTCTTCACATCCAGTACCATATTTCACAGTTTCCTTGCCCTCTTCATCTATCCATACTACTGGTATGCCGGCCTCGGTAGAGTGCTAGCTCCGTGTGCCGAAGGCCGCCGGTTCGAATCCGGCCACGGGCATGGATGTTTAAGTATTGTGTGTCTGTGTGAATGTCCTGTCCCTGTCTATACATTGGAAAATACAATATATACTGGATGATGATTTATACACTGAATACTACAAAAATTACATTGAGCTGGCTGTATGGCCTTCGTTGCCAAATGCCATTTAAAAAAAAAAAAAGTATACTACTGGTATCTAGCTCTTTTCCTTATTTCCTACTTTCCTCCCACCTCTTTTAGCTACTTTTACAATCTAGTTATTCCAGTACTATTTCGCTGACACTGGCTTTCTGACGGATTCCTTTAATACCTTTTCTTTGATTACACATACTTCAGAACCCACGTCAATTTGGGAACATTATAGGTCATGTAAAAAATCAATTTCCTCTTCTGTGACACCTTCGTGTTCTATATCAGTCATCTAACACACATGAAGACTTCACGCTTTCTTTTTCATCTTTCATTTATTTATTTCATGTTTCTCGCATACTCTTCTTCCAAGTCAATAGTTCCAGCAAGCCAATTACTGCTTTCAAATACGGTACAAATGTCGGAGTAGCAGCGAATTTAGGAGACATTAATAGGATTTTCAGATTATTATATGATGATTTACGGAACTAAAACGTTCTGCTGGTTATTTAGTTATTCACCGCAACTTGAATATTATTTCCAAATAGTGCGATAATAACACCTTAAATTATATTACAGAATGTAAGAGAAAATGCGTATAAAAGACAGGATGAAGCCAATCGCCTTTGATTATAAAGAAACTTCGTAGTCAGTTGATAAATTTGATTATTGAAGTTCTCTTTTTTGTTTTTATTTTTGCTTCCTTTTAGCTTTACGCTCCGTCATTATCGTCATTAGATGAGTGGAACAATTTGCCTGGAGTGATTTCGGGAAGCCATTAAAAATCGAAATCTGGATGGTAGGGCGGGGATATGTTCCCGCATTCTCCAGAATGCCAAGCTCGAGCGAGCAACTTTAAGTTGTATCAGCACATAATCTCAGACGTAGGTAAAGTTAATCCTACTCTGCGAATAATAGGGAAAGTGTTAAAGGCTGTAACATATATAAAATGAGACAACGGATATAAGCCTCTTATAACTCCAACTAAAGTACTATTGTACTACATTGTTGTAAGTATCGAGAAGTACTGTAACGTAACAACATGGGAAAAACCCGTGCGACAATACATTAAGGGATTCAGCACGTTCATTACACTGAAATACAGCCAGATGTACACACTTTGACAATAAATTTGGCCTCCACTGAAAAATTCTATCACTCTTATTTTGCACAATCTGACATCAATGTCATCCCAGGAAACAGTAATGCAATACTGGCAATCCAAGTACAGCGTTACAGCTTCTTAGGATGACATTGATGTCAGATTGTGTAAAATAAGAGTGATAGAATTTTTCAGCGGCGGCCAAATTTATTGTCAAAGTGTGTACATAATGTAGGATTCCTCGGAAAAACATTTATCCATTGTCTTTTCAAGCCATCTGTTTCTCGTGTAATACCAAATTGTCCTTGACTCAAATCATTAGTCAGACGAACCAAAGCGACTAACACGCAAGGACATACAGAGATTCATTACGTACACCCAATACGCTATGCCGAATTTATCTCTAGAACAATTCCCCATGGTTTTAATACCAATCACCAATCAAAATTTTCAACAAGTTTATGCGTGAACACGTCTTCTATCCTAAGTTTGCCAATCTCATAAGTTTCTGTATTTCAGCGACGGCTATTGGCTTTTTCCTACAAACTGCTAGAAACGATACCCAAAAAATGCGATCCCGGGAGAGCAATTGCTTAATTCCTGTGACAGAATACAGACCCTGATGCAGTAGCGTAACAATAGGGCAGCAGAACGGACAAAATGCAACAGACTGTCCGTGGCGTAACAATAAGGTGGCAGAACGGGTAAAATGCCACGGACCTCCCGCCGGAGGGAGCTTCCGGCCCAGATCAAGGACGGAGAGGGCCTGCCGTCCCTTGTCCTCCCGGGGCAGTAATGAGCTTAAAAAAAATGTCCATAAGTAATAAAATGGAGGGCCCATCTAAAGAATTTGCCATGGGCCTCAAACGGTATAATTACTCCACAGCCCGGCGTGAATCTAAGACCTGTGAAGACGTAGCTGGCTGGCCGCCCGGCATCGACAATAGATCGCGGCAAACAGATCTTCCTCAATAAACCATAAGGGATGAATAATGCCTTCTCCACGCGGTCTGTTCTCTCATCGAGGGACTCCAATGCGTCCGATGCAACACTTCTTCATTGACAGGCGACATCGTCGTCATTATGTTGACTTTAAACAAACGTTAATGGCTCGCAGTTTTTCACAACGTAATCACAGCTCGTAAGCGACCGAGTTTATATCAGCTTCAACACATGCTCATATTTTAAATATAATTTTTATAAGTATCTCGCTAACTGCCAACAATAAATGTAAATTTGTATCTTCACATTTATAGGAGTTGTAACATATGTTCGTGGTAAAATAATGTGATGTCGGAGTAACATATCTGTTTTTAGCCTATGCGCATTAACTGGTACAAGTGTTTTGAGTTGAATGGAGTGTCTCACGAAGAAAGTAACTATTTTCGGAGGTGATATGCACTCAGTATCGTGTTACCCTGTTTCTCAGTTGGAAGCCCTCGCTGCAGTTGTAAACAGTGGCAGTCTATTTAGGCCCCGGCATCTGACGCAAATGTCCGTTTTTGAGCTAGCAGAAGTCAGAAACCTCGTGCTCATTGCCACGTCCACTATCACAGATGTCCTGAAACAATCTCTTATTGACTATATCTTCTAGGTGAGGTACCCAGTTTCGTATGAAAACATCGCCATTACTCTATAACGATAAAAGAACGGTAACCACCTTAAATTAGTTGCAAAACCTATTTTTAAGGAGAGGGCTTTGCGCTAGGAGGTGAAAAATATTTGACAACGGACTTCTGAAGAACTTCCCGGCATTCGCTAGGAGTGATTTCATGAAACTCGAGAGACCATCTAACCCGCAGTTAGGCTGTAAGCGTTAAAGCGACAGTACGAGTATAATGCACTTGTGGAGGTTGAATCTCTGGTTTTGAGAACCGGTTGTCGTGATTACGGTTTCCGTAACCATCCAGGCGAATGATACGACATCCTCCAATTTCTGCCTCATTTCGCAAGCAGATTGGCGCTTAACGGAATACAGCTTATAAGGTTCACTCACGGATGACAACACTTAATATTCTCTTAGGTAAACTTGGTAGTTACAAAAAAAAAAAAAAAAAAAAAAAAAAAGGTGCATCCCAAATGAGCAGAGGCTGACAATATCGCGACTATGCTGGACCTCTGTGAAGTTGGAGATGCTTTTACCATCATTTGTGACAGTACGGTTAGCAAAAGAAAATCCCGTATAAGTTAAGGTCACTAAGGACGTCCAGTAATGGAGAAAAGTTTCCTAACGTTCACTAACAGTTTTATATTTCTAATTATATGTGCTGCGTTATTCCCGGCATAAAATACGAGTATACCTTCATAGTTAAAATGGTGGTGGATATCATCAAGAAAGGTTTGTCAGTTCAGATGGTTAAGGCATCTATATCGGTACATAAATAGAACGCAGGCAGTTCCATGTTTCGGATTCAGCTTAAAACAGTAGGTCTTCTTTAATCCGTTACGATTATTAGGTAAGGTTAGGACAGTCATGGCAGGGTGGATTGGACGGCAAACTGTCACTTAGGCGGCCTAACCACCCATCAAAGTTTCCCTAGCTATAATATCATAAGCCTTTACCTTCATGTCGGTCTCCGCAATCGGTGTTTCTTTGACCTAGTCGATAAAACCCTCTAGTTGGCGATTTAATCTTTCATTTTAGTCTTTTGTTCGTTGTTAAAAAAATTTCTTCCTCCATATACTGAACACATCGCTAATAACTTATATTTGTTTTTTAATTATGCTTTTTGTTACGTACTTTTAAATATCATACCTGCTCTGCAAATATATTTAATAATTCACTGAGAACTTTTATACTGTATGTACACTTTAGGGCAGAGGACTAACAAAAGAGTTCTGTAGCCAAAGATATGAGTTCGCATGAATAGGGTGGCGCTAATGTACCAAAGTATCTCAACGAAGGTTTCACACAAAGTGTTACAAATAAACAGCGTCCATTGCACCGAGTGTAACAAAAGTTATCCAATAAATCAGTGTTTAATTAAAGGTATGCAAATCATTTAACATCAAATATTTTTCATTTAAAGTAGCTTCTGCCGTAAGACTGTTCGTGGAGATGCAGAAACTCATTAAGTTTATATATTTTTAGCATAACATAAATCAACCGAACGTGTCACTCAAAAACTACATATTTATTGGTTTTTCAGTTTGAATGGTTAAGGTCTCACTTAAAATCTGAGATATCTATTATATAATGAGATCATGTCTGTCCCTTTTAAGGTCTATAGGTTCGGATGCAATAGGAGAAGTAAGTGAACTCTGTTTTATAAAGTAAAATTTCAAATGATGGTCGAAGCAGGAACAATGTAAAACGCAGAATAGCACTGGCGGAAAGAGCCCTCTTGAAAAAGATAAACCTTTTAATTTCAAATATTGATCCAGAACTCAGAAAGAACTTTTTAAAATACTATGTGTGGAGGACAGAACATTATGGAAGCTAAGAATGGGGTTCAGGAATACCAGAAAGGAGGAAAGTTGAAGCATTTTAAATGTGGTGCTATAAAAGGATGATGAAAATTAAGTGGACAAAGAAAGTACGAAGTGAAAGTGTTTTGGAAATAATGGGTGAGTAATGATTTTTTTTTTTTTTTACTGCTTTACGCCTCGTCGACAGCTAAGGTCTTTAGAGGCGGGATGGGACTGGGGACAAGGAACTGGAAGGAATTCGGCCATTGCCTTTTAGAAAGAAGCATCCCGACATTCGCCTGGGGTGATTTGGGGAAACCATAGAATACCCATATCTGGATGCCCGGACGGGGATTCGAACCTGCGTCCTCCCGAATGCGAGGCCAGAACGTTAACCCCACTACGCTCGGTAAGGAATTTGTGGAAGAGTATTACAAAAAGAAGAGATAAGATGGTGGGTCATATTTTGAGACATGCAGATTGGATAATTTGTTAGTGGAGGGAAAGGTAGAAGATAAGAACTGCAGAGGAAGAGAGAGATTGGAATATATGAAGCAAAGAATTGAGGACGTAGTTTGTAAGGAATAAAGTGACATGAAGAAGTTAGCGCAAGATAGGAAGAGACTGAGGATTACATTAAATCTGTGGAGAGAATGATAACAGCAAAAATGTCCCTTCAGGCTTAACAGAAATTCTTCAGATCTAGCAGAGCAAACCCATAGGGTCAAATACAGGTCAGGTTTGTATTACAGACAGATTACGTGACACTAAAAAAATATTTTGATCACGACATAATATCTGATCATTTCTGGTGCTATTACCCGGATATAACCTCTACAATTAGTATCTACTACTTCTAAGTAAATTTATTAACTATTATTTTAGCTGTTTAGTAACAATCCCAGTTATCTGTATTTTAGTTTCTATTTAGTCCGTTAATAAAACAATTTTTAGTAAAAATCATATATATTATTTCTATAAGGTATTTTTTTTGTCACAAGCCTATATCTTCCTTCATACTTAACCAAAATCAATGAATGAGGTGTCATTTTAAAACGTATGGTCTCTACTTTAGAAACATCATATTTTCAGGAAGAAAGTTTTAGGACTTCGACCCTTAAAGGGCGAAAATGTCAATATTTCTAAAATGCTGTTTTCTGTGTTACAAGTCATTTATATCCCTGGATACCTATCTGAAATCGTATAATGAAGTATTAATTTAAGGATTAAGATCTCCGCTTTAGTGACATTATATATTAAGTCAGAAATTTTTCGGAATTTGACCCTTAAAGGGCAAAAGGATCAATATTTATGCAATTCGCTTTTGTGTCACGAGTGATTTATCTCCCTTAATATCTAACCGATATAGATAAATGAGATATCATATTAAAGACTAAGGTCTCCGCCGTGGTAACATTATATTTTAAGAAAGGAATTTATCGTAATTCGACCCTTAAAGGGCACAAATGTTAATTTTTCTAAAATGCGTTTTTTGTATCTCGAGCCATTTATCTCCCTGGATATCTAACCAAAATCGATAAATGAAGTAGGATTGTAAGGAGTAATGTCTCAGCTTTGTGAAATAATATTTTAGGAAAGAATGCTTTTGGAATTCAGCCCTTAAAGGGAAAAAGTATAAATTTTTCTATAACACATTTTTGTGTCACGAGCGATTTATCTCCCTTAATATCTAACCGATATAGATAAATGAGGTATCATACTAAAGAATAAGGTCTCCCCCATGGTAACATTATACAGGGCGTTCGCCGGAAAACGCTACCCTCCCAGTCTGTTGCCGTCGGCAACTTGCTCGGTCAGTGGAGCCATCAGTTTCCGCCACGCGGCACCGTGAATCACCGCACTGTTTAACACCTCCGCTGCCCCAACAGTGCAGTGCAGTGACCCTTACATTGTTAAGAACGGTTTCTTTGCATTGTAGATAGTTTGTGACTTCAGTCTCTTATTAATCAGTGTTGTGAATAAACGTTTCTTTGCGGTTTGGCTGGTTTGGGGCTTCATACTCTTATTAATCTGTACCGTGTTTGAGTGTGAGTAAAATTATGGTACGTTACAGTTTGCAACAAATAATATTTCTCTACGATACATATGTGAAGAAGAAGTCGTTTAAAAAGTGTCGCAGTAAATTTCGTCGCGAATTTCCCGGCGCTTTACTGCCAGCTAAATCAACAATTCTGCGTCTGGTTAAAAAAGTAAGAGAAACGGGTTCATTTTTTAACAAAAAGAGACTGTCGGTCAACCGTATTCTCACAGAGGAGAAAATTGACGATATCGCTTTTCGACTAGAACAGTCACCCAAAAAATCATTAAGTCAGTTAGGGCAGCGTGTGTCTCGAAATATGTTCAGAAGATGTGAAATGTGCATTACACAAGAGGGTCAACACTTCCAGCATCTTTTATAAGGTAAGCTAATGAATTACGTCACATTTAAATGCTTAGCACACAAGTTTATGAAGTTTATGAAGCGTAATTATTATGAAATAGTCCGCGGCCGACGGTCGAACAATGCCGGAAACTGAGCGCTCGCTCGCCGGGAGCAGTTTCTTCCTTGTAGCGCTAACAGTGGGTTGCGTTTCCCGGCGAACGCCCTGTATTTTAAGAAAGGAGTTTTTCGTAATTCTACCCTTAAAGGGCAAAAATGTTAATTTTTCTAAAATGCGTTTTTTGTATCTCGAGCCATTTATCTGCCTGGATATCTAACCAAAATCGATAAATGAAGTAGGATTGTAAGGAGTAATGTCTCAGCTTTGTGAAATCATATTTTAAGAATGAATGTTTTTGGAATTCAACCATTAAAGGGGAAAAGTATAAATTTTTCTATAACGCATTTTTGTGTCACGAGCGATTTATCTCCCTTAATATCTAACCGATATAGATAAATGTGGTATCATATTAAAGAATAATGTATCCGCCATGGTAACATTATATTTTAAGAAAGAAGGTTTTCGTAATTCGACCCTTAAAGGGCAAAAATATCAATATTTCTAAAATACGTTTCATGTCTTTCCAGCCTTTTATCTCCCTGGATTTCTAACCAAAATCGATAAATGAAGTAGGAGTATGAAGAGTAATGACTCAGCTTTGATGACATCATATTCAACCTAACTTTTCATAGCATTTTTTCGCGAAATTTTCGCACGGGTCGTCTAGTACCCATTTATTACTTTGTGTCTAATCGTTCGTTTTTTGTACAATACGTAACTTGCGGCCTTGGAAGTACTCTAGACTCGTGACCATACTCCAAACACGGTAACGGGCTTACACCTGAACGTCATCTAAAGCCGAAGCAGGAAATTAAAATCTGTGACGAACTTCAAACCCTTTTACCTATAATTTGGCCGACCTTGTAACGTTGGGGGTAGCGAGCAGGCCTCGCGTTGCAAAGATCGCCGGTTCGAGTCCAGCGGAGGGAATGGGTGGTTTTAATTAAGTGTTGTGTCTGTCCTGTGTTGTACCTGAGGGTTAATGTAACCATGATGATTTAGTTTACTTCCTCGTGCAGAGACAAAGATACACTAGCAGCTGATGCATAGCCGACATGGCCGAAAGTCAAAAACCTATAATCTGGCACTAAATTGAAAACTACACTAACGGAAATTGAAAGTGCAACGCTCAGACGGAGTTGCGATAAATGATTGAAATTAGGCCGCAAGTACCCACAAATGAAGAGTGTTAAATTTTTTTAAATTGAAACTTTTACATGTGATAGTATAAGTGGTGAACATGACACTTTTTTGTCCACAAGTTCTTGTTGACCAAGTATGGTAAGGCGAAAAGTGACGACCGTCTACAACCAAACGTCTAACTGTGAGATAGGTAGGAGAATTGGTGTGTTTGAAATGGGTGAATCATATAGTGAAATCTCCTGGAGGATTGGCCGTAGTGCAATGTCAGTATACAGACTTATTACACAGTAGATGAAAGAAGCCTCAAGTACTCCTAGATCAGGTTCATATACGAGGCGCGTCCAGAAAGTAAGTTCCGTTTGGTAATAAAATGAAATTGTACACAGATACAGAAGAAATTTTTATTGTACAAAATTCTACAACTCTTAACTACTTTTCCACATAACTGCCGAAATTTTGCAGGCATTTGTCATAGCGTGGCACCAGGTTTTGTATACCTTCTTCATAGAAATCTGCCACCTGTGTCTTCAACCAGTTGGAAACAGTTTCTTTCAGCTCGTCGTCATTGGTGAAGTGATGACCGCCAAGAAAAGACTTGAGATGTAAGAACAGATGAAAGTCGCTAGGAGCGAGGTCAGTGCTGTACGGAGGATGGTGAAACACGTCCCAGCCAAATTTCTGTACGAGGTTTTTCGTCACGTTTCCAGTGTGTGGTCGTGCGTTGTCGTGAAGCAAAACAACACCTTTTGACAGCAGTCCCCGGCGCTTATTCTGAATTGCACGGCGCTATTTCCGAAGTGTCTCGCAATAAGCATTTGCTTTGATTGTTTGACCACGCGGTAAGAAGTCAATGAGTAGGATGCCTTTCCAGTCCCAGAACACTGTGCACATCATTTTCCGAGGTGTCATGATTTGCTTCGGCTTAACCTTTAGTGGGGATCCATTCCATTGATTGCCGCTTACTCTCAGGGGTGTCGTAAGAAACCTACGTTTCATCTCCTGTGACTATCCGTCTCAGAAATTCTTCGCCGCTTTCAGCATAACGGGTCAAAAACTCAAGTGCACTACCCATCCATTGTGTTTTGTGTTGCTCAGTGAGAATCTTTGGTACCCAACGTGAGCAAAGTTTACGGAATTTCAGTTGTTTGGTAACAATTTCATGCATCAGTGATCATGAAATTTGGGGGAAGTCCATAGCGAGAGCACTAATTGTAAACCTACGGTTTTCCTGGATCTTGTCATCAATCGCGTGAACCAGTTCTTCTGTAACCAAAGGTGGACGCCCACTTCGTTCTTCATCGTGCACATCACTACGCCCGCCATTGAACTGTCGGACCCATCTTCTCACCATCGAATCACTCATCGCATTTGGTCCGTAAACATCGCAAATTTGCCGATAAATTTCGCTTGGTTTCACTTTCCTCGCATTGAAAAACCGAATCACAGACCTGATTTCACAGGCGGCGGGATTTTCAATCAACGCCGACATTTCAAACAAGCACAACAAAGCGTACGTAACTGACAGCGATCTCCAAATGGCGCACGTTCTTCCCCTTGATACACATCGTCTACAGCGCATGTGCGGAACTGCAATCGCAGCGCTGCAGCGGAGATAAATTGAAACGGAACTTACTTTCTGGACGCGCCTCGTAGAAGAAAAACAGCGCGTGAAAACCGGCAAATTGTATGGGTGGCTGTTGCTGGCAGACGGGTGACTGCAGACCAGGTCCAAGTTGTGGTTACAGAGAGAGTCACATCCCGGACGATCGTAAACCAGTAGCCTGACCCTATGCAATGTGTTCCATTAACTTGATTTCATTGCCAGCATCGTCTCACCTGGTGTAATGCAAAACGCTAGTGGACATGTGAATGGCGTACATTTGTCTTTAGAGACGAGTCTCAAGACTGTAGCAAAGTGATAATCGACAACATGTGCGCAGGCGTAGTGGAGAAATGGCTTATCCTGTGATTTCAGTACGTCACACAGGTCCAGCCACAGATGCAATAGTTTGGGGGCCATCAGTTTCGATAGCAGGATTGACTTAGTTGTTGAGTTAATGAAGGCACAATGACAACCCACCACTACGTGGACGGGGTGCTGCACTCTATTGCGATACCCTTCATGTCCACCATCCAGATCGCATCTTATAACAGGATAATGCCCGTCCTCATACTGTGGCCATCACAACATAAGCTTTGTAAGGTGTTAGGATCACAATTTGGACCGCACGGTCCCCAGATTTGTCCCCAATCGAGCATATCTGGGATGCTAGGAGTAGACACATGGTCACCCAGCACAAAACATTCAGGCGTAGAGATAAATAAATACCTCAAGAAGACATCCGAACACTTATTGATTCAATGTCACCAAGGATCCACGAATGTTTGAGTGTTCAAGGTGGGCACCCTTCTGTATCTAAAGGTAATAAATGTAGCCCAATCCATTTCAATTTGCTGTCATTTCTTCTAGGTATGACCCTGGGTATATCTACAAAGTTACCTAAAATTTCACCATTGCTGTTTGGGTGTTACATTTTTAATTTATGCCAATGTACAGCTAATTTTGACGAAATTTCACGCTTTGAAACCCTACATTCTGAAATTCAAATCATCATACCTTCTTAACTGGATATGGAGCACAAAATTAAAATGGGATTTTAACATTAAAAGCCTAATACATATGACGCTACCATAACGTTATATATCTGTTCTTTCCAGAAATATCCGGTATCCAGTCTTTAAATTCAAGTCAGCGAGTTACTGAATGTTTATGGTATCAGGTAAAACTTAAATAAATGTCCATTTTCAAGCCGATGAAAAATTACAGAGTGAATGTAACGTGGAATGTGAATCACATATACAATATACATGTATAAAGAAAACATATCGGAAAAATAAGGTTTTTCTTTTTTTTAAATTTCTACCGAGACCCGGATTTGAGCCGGGTAACCTTCGATCTCCAGTCAGACACCTTAATAACCGAGCCACCAGACTGAGCCCAGTTATGGAACATTTAAAGTGAGATGAAATTATATATTGGCATTACAAATTGAGGTGCAGAGCTAATATATATATATATATATATATATATATATATATGCATTCGGTTGCTTAGGCCATATAGCCAGCTCAGGTGTGATTATGACGCTTTAAGTGTTTCAGTTTCTACAATATACTGATTTCACTAAGTATAGACAACACAGGACGGACACAACACTTAAACAATCATACCTTCGGCCGGATTAGAACCGCCAACATTCGGTGCGCGGAGCCGGTACTCTGGCCCCCATGCTACCGATGCTGCATATTTCCCTACAGTTACTTTGTGGAGGTGCTAAATAGTGTCACTCATAAGGGGGCATTCCATAATTATGTGATAGATTGTTGTTGTTTCCCCACAATAACAATTTCTCACATTTGTTCATACAGAGGTTACATCTATCACGTCAGCTAAGTCTAGAATTTCTGGAGTTGGTAGAAATCCAGGAGATTGTTCTACAGCGCTGGCACATCTGGGTTTGATTTGGTTTGGTCATCGCACCTTGCTCCATTGATGTTGACTCTGGACAATCGTCTCACCAAACCCCCACATTAAGGCCGCCACACACGTGCGGGAAACCCAAGGGATTTGGACGCAATGGTCACGGCCTTGCGGGATCCCGCCACGTGTGTGGGCACTTTCTTGAGGCCGTGGCCGCACCCCAGTGCGGCCAAATCCCCACCGAAAAACAATTCTTATTTCCTGGAAGGCCGGGAGGGAGGGTGAGAACCTCAGCGTGTGTGTCCTGCGGTCAGTCGGCCTTCCAGGGTTTCTTGCGAGTGCCTGCGTGTGTTGCGATTTTGTTTCTCGTTTTGTTTCTAATGTTTCGTTTCATGATGTTCCGTGTTTATAAATATATATGATAGTGAGCCCTATCTATAGGAATTGAAGTACCAGGAATACAACGACACAAACAAACGAGAAGCTACCTACGCCAAGCTGGCATAAATATTGAAGGAGAATGAACCAAATGCAAAAAAATAAAAAGAATCAATACTAAAAAAAAATCAGCAACATTAAACCATCATTAAATGAATCTTTGCGAAGTGATGTGCTGAAGAACATTAAAAACAACCGGCTGCAAGAAGATCACTTTGACGTTGTTAGCAAAACCGTTGCCATAAAATTACGTGGCCTTCCGACCAATCAAATTCTAATAGCAGAAAAAATAATTAATGACACCCTGTTTCAAGTCGAAATGGGCTGTTTAGGAATGTACAGTGAGCAACGGTTACCTACTTCTGGCCAGTACTATTCTGCAGGCAGCAGTTCTGGATTTTTTTCCCAGGAACCTCATCAAATAGTCTCAGCCCACAACCTTTTCAAGCAACACCCGCAGGATCATTATAAACCATCAGCAGATTTTGATAAATTACCTCAAAACAACGACACAGCAGCAATTGTTCTATCAAATTATAATGCAAATGATGTCATGTGATTTGAATTTGAGTTTACATCACATGATCAACTATATTAATGACAACATGACTTTAAACTGATATTATTTTAATTTAGTTTTTATGTCATTTAAACTTAATTTTATGTTGTTGATGTATTTACGAATGGGAATAAATCAATTACAGTAAAAGTCTGGTTATCCGAGTTCCGATTATTTTTGAAATATGATAGGAAGCTTTTATGAAGATATGGAAATACAGAAAAAGGCTGCTTCAAGTTTTACTAGGCAACTTAGAGAGAGGTAGCACTATGACAGATTCAATAAAGAAAATAGTAACAGCAGCCAACGCGTGCACATCATCGGATGCTGCCATCGTGAAGCCAACTTTGAGACTGAGAAACCCTTGAGGATTTTAACCCCCCGTGTGTGTGCAGCGCCTCTTCGATGAAATCCCTGCGGTCCGGCCCGCGGACTGTTTCCCTGCGGCCCGGCCTCCACGTGTGTGGCTACCTTTAGTTTCCTCGATTTTGGTCTGTACAGATCTCGACAGTTACAGTCTTATTGCACTGAGAAAAGACGACGTCCTGAAAACCCGTGACGTTAAAGGACATAACACAACGTTATATACTTCAAATGTCCCTACCAGAGCTCCACAATGACGAAATAATCCTCTTCACTAATGAATTAGACAGTCGACATGTTCCAGCTCCTATCCTCTGGACTGTCGCTGCGGAGAAAATTTTGGAAAGATTCTGGTTTTTATTCATCCACTTTTGCTTGTGCCTGGACCTTACTATGTGTTTTTTTTTATGTTTGCAGCTCATGAAGATCATATTCAGAGGTGAGAGTTGTTTCAACTTCTTTTAGTGGCGACTTTAGAAATTGAACGGCCATCGTTTGCACGGATCATTTCCGCGTCATCAGCGTAGCGTTGATCTCGATGCCTACGCTCATGTCCGAGAGAGCCTCTGGGGCGACCAGTATGAGTTATTGAGATGCCCTGCAGACAAACGAGCGCTGTCCCTAGAGCTGACAGCCGAGGAGGATCTGCGCGCTGTGACGGGTGACCGGCTCTCGATAGCATCTTGAGGATAGCTCGCCCGGATTAACTCGCCGCTAATAACCGCTGCCCGCTTGTGGGAAGAACACTCTGCGGGGCAGCTTTCCAGACCTAGTTTACTCGCCATTAAACAGGTTCCATAAACGCAATATTTTATAGTTGTCAGTTTGGAGTAATGTAAAACAATTAGCGACACTGACAAGGGAGTTAAATAATTCTAATCTTCACACTGGATGATCAGTGGGCTCAAAGCGAGAGGTAATATCTATGATACAGAAGTTGGAGGAATAAAATTATGGTATCAAGATAAAAGGAGATGTTATAAACAGCATAAGCTGACGAGACTGTTTTTATTGCAAATTAGCTGCCTGGTGCAACCTTGCTCTTATTCATGGTGGTATTTACTCGTCCAGAGTTGCCAAGTACAACCTGACCAAACTGGTGGTCTCTAAGTTACTGGTGTTAATCGATATTAATTACCAAGCAATCACAAATTTAATGATTAAAAACGAATGGTCTCAGCTAATAATCTGCGATTTAATAAGACATCTGACATTTTACCTAAGTATCTCTACGTTTTTATAGACTAACGCAATTACAAATATCACTTAAGATTGGAGCAAGGCTAAATGTTACAAGAATCACAGTACGTATCGCCAGGACGCCTTACACACTAGTGCATAGAACATTTTCTTCTTCGTCATCATCATTTTATCTTAGTATAACTATACAGTTCACATGGTTATACATATTCGGCAGTCGTCACGAATCAACCGATTTTTCGGTATTTCTATCGATATGGGGTCTGTCCTACCGAAATGTAAAGATTTTTCACGATTTCTGAGATTACGAAGATGTTCCCCCCCCTTTTTTTTTACCGATTTAACATTTTCAACTTGGCAACATTTTTGTTTATGTTGTGCAGAAAATTCCTGGATCGATTATATGCTTAGCAGTTACATATTGCGGAATGTTCCCGATATCTTTTGGGGAATACCCTTGTGCCATACTATGCCTTTTGTACGAGTTGTAAGAAGAATATTAATATCACATCAGTGAAAGAGGTTCGCAAGAGAAACAATTCTTCCCAAGCACATTCCGTATCATTAAAGAACACAAAATCACAAATAAATAACATTTTTTATACCGAAGCTTGCCAGCAGTAAACGGTTTAGACACAATCGAACTATCAAATATTAAAAATGACAAAACTGCTTCGATAATTCCTGTTATTGGTCAAAATATTTCCTGACGACATTGAACTATTCTGGAATAATGTCAGTTTACTAAAGAGTGGCGATGACACACTAATGTTTGCTTAGTTGTCCGCTTTCATATTTACTATTTTATCACTCCCCATTCGTCCAGTAATGTTGATCGCATATTCCCGCATATTAATCTTATTAAAAAAAAAAAAGCAGCGAAATAGGCTGTCTACTGAGTCAGTCACTGGTCTATTACATACAAAGGCCTACTTAATGACGCTAATTGTTATGACTTCGAAATTAATTTGAAAATGACTGCGGCTATGGCCAAAGAATATTGATATGATCCTAAAGATTGTAAAAATGAAGTAAATTTAAGTTTGGGTTTCTATTTGATTGAGTATCTGATATATTTTTGTTGAATAAAGTTATAAACGAATTAATCTAATGATTTCGATTTATATTATGCGAATGTAAAAAAGAACATCAAAATCAAAGTCCATCTTTGAATGCATATCGGAACCAAAATTTTCTCTCCAAATTTTGATTGCAACTTATCGTCCAGTTGTCCTCAATTTGCTGCTTAGTTTTATGTAAAATTGATAGCAAATCTTGGAGTTTCAATTTTTGTAGTCAAACTGGTGTCCAACGGATAGAAATTTTTGTACAGCAAATCTTGCCTAGCAAATATTAATTAATGGGGCTACATTTTCTTCATATACCGATTTTGGGTACAAAAATACCGATATTAGTGGGCAGCTCTACCGATTTCGTATTTTGTCGTCAGAGACCACTGCCCTGAAGAGAATTTATTCTCTATTACGAAACAAGTTCCCCGTTCAACTTATCATAGTATAACATACAAATACTGACAGTTTTTCGACTCATATTACGCATCACATGTTACTTATCCATCCCATACGATACAGAGAGATTGTTTGACTTAGTTTGGTATTTTTATGAAATGATAGCAGAGTCCGAGTGACTGTCTCCATATTTTGTAACATCACTTGGCAATAAAACACTGACCCGACGTGAACAAATATACTTCAGCAAAGATAATAATCTTCTTTTGTCCCCGGTGGTGTTTTTTATATCGATAAAGTTATCGGGAAGTCAATTGTATCTGCTGATTGTGGCTTTCAAACCTACTTCAGATACTTTACATGTTACCTATCCTTTAGTTTAACTCTGGGAGGGGTCGCAAGCAATATGCTTGCCTTCTAAGCATTCCTTTAGGAAGTCAGAGTTTATTTTTAACTTTTCCTGTTACCTGAGAGGTGTATAGTTTCACAAAATTACCCTACGTCAAGGCGCGAGTAGTCTGGAATCAACACACTACCCAGCAAGGTTAATGTCTGCCTATTGTGCCTTTCAATCTCAAATCTGCTTTATCTATCATTTAATATTACAAGTGTTGTTTTTGACGAACGTTTGCTATCGAATATAGTGAAACCCATGATAGCTTCCTTAATTCAACCAAGCAGAAGTTTGGCATGTTTCCTTCATTTAATTAAGCCTGAGAAGATGCAGATGATTCGTTTCTTGTAATTTTCTGTGACTAGTTGGTCAGTAAGTGATATTTTTGGAATATTATGGCAAACAATTTTTAATAAATTTTTCGAAGCTTGTCGTTGTTAATTCATCAAGATTTAATATTTTAAAGTCATCGGTGACTTGTATCAAACAGCATATTTTGGCATGTTTTTTCGGAGTTTAGAGTTTAGAAGTTGTTTATTACGTCCAGACTAATTCGTTAAATCATTGCTGATTTAATTTTAAATTATTAACAATTTCAAGTATGATTAAAGAAGTTTTACCTGTTTTTAAGTGTAACCTATTGGTTGGACCATTGGCGTTCCAGAACAAGTAGCGATGCCTTTGAAAGAACATGGAACTTCCGCTGTTGGGAAATGTCAGTACGAGAATGCCCAGCGGAGTTTCTGGGAATACTTTTAAGAGGTAGCTGTACGATTTTGTTGTTAATTTACCTTGATCCTTTCGGAGAATAGTCTGATGTGCAATTCTGATTTCTTTTTCGGTAAATGTGGAATATAAACTGTATCTCAAGCTTCTTCATTTATAAAGCTAACATATCATAAAAAAGTGTTAGTCACTACTGGCGACCAATCAATATTCAGTTTTCGAGTTAAACATAAACGTATTTTTCCAGTAGTATTGCTTGTTTAAATCATATGAAAGTCTAATGAGAGCAGCCAATTTGAGTTACATTACATCAAATATTCCAACAATTCCTGCACCACCATGTTTCAACGGATATAGATTTATAAATTTATCGAAGATTCATCGCATTTTAGAACCTGTCAGATTCCTCCATCAGATCCTAAACTTTGTCCCGAGGGTTTATATTTGTATAGTACTTTCAGGAGTTTATTGACGTTCCACCTATTGATATCCTTTTACTTTTTCCTGTACTGTTATAACATTTAGAGCTGTTATCCCACATCCCTTCCTCATATGATTGTTAAGTTCCTGTCTTGTTTTTTTTATTTTCTGAAACTTATCTTAATCTCTTCTTGGTACTATGAAATCTTGCTGTGTCTTTTTTTTTTTTTTATCCATGTTTCACTTCCATTCCTGGCAGCGACATTAAATAATTTTAATACTGTCTCCTTCTCTGCTTTCTCCTCCAGAATACGTTTACTGTTGCGTTCATCTTGTCGTATTCTGGAAAGGAAAAACTTTATGCACCGTCACTGAGACGGCTGGTGACGGTTTATTGAGTGCTGGAGCCGTGGGCGGTCAGCCGACCTGCAGCTGTGCGACAGGAAGATGACATTAAGCTGCACTTACAGACTGCTCTGCGCTCCGACGAGTCATACATCAGGACAAAAAGGAAGTTGCTGCTATTTCTATAAGCGAGAGCGTGATTGTGAGTTTCAGGTGGTATTTGAGCGGAATTCCGTTTTCACAACATAATAACGTCCATTACTTCTGATCAAAGGCCAAGTTGACTTAGACTATTACTAATGAATTTTTAAGGGTAATAAACTTCTGAATCTTTTTAACAGTACGATACTCTTGAGTTTCAAAGTATATTAAAAGTTATCCATAATTTGACGAGCCATTCCATGTGTTCTTTTTGTCAGTTTCTTCCATGAACCCTTTCTGGAATGTGAATTTCAGAACTTTTGCATTTTTTAATTTATCGGTGTACCTAATTTTAACTTCTCCCTGCAACACCACTTAGCATATGTTTCAACTTTCTGTCTGGCTTACACTTTATTGAAGTTTCACATATACTAACTTATATTCTACATACACAAGGCAATGAATTTTTCTTTTTTGCCCAACTCCAATCTTGTTCAAGAAAGGTCTACCTCCTACTACCGATCAGCTTTTAATAAAGTCCTTGTTTCGAAGCCTGGTTCAGTATCTGTCTACATCACCTAGTTTTCATGACCTTTCACCACTCACAAAACTCTTGGACCAACTGACAATTTTCGCAGCAGTAACCTTTGAAAAATACATCTGCACGGAATACTTATTATATGATCAGCTGTGAGTAACAATCGATATACGTCAATATACAGTTACGTAATATTTCATGGGATGCGTAGAGTGATTAAAAAACGAAGTCTGCAAAATAACATATGTATATCTCATATAAATACTTACGTACTAAATAATAGTTTCATCTTCATCGATATCTAATCATCTTGGTTCTCGATTATTGGTGGAACAAAATGTTTCAGCAATAACTAGTTAACATTACTTCATATCTGTGACGTAGTCTTTAGTACTCGTAAATATACGGAGCCCGCGGACTAGGAGCCTGTCATTCAGAAGCACGTAGGTTAGATTCCCGGTCCAACCATTCAGATTTCGTTTTTCTTTGCTTTCCCTAATAAATCCAGGCCAATGCAGGGAAAGTGCTTCCAGACTACGCAGCCCTAATTCCCTTCCACTCAACATCCTCTGCAAAATCTGATGATCTTGACGTCGACATGTGAAAAAGTAAAAAAAAAGTACTAAATACTTAATAAGAAACAAGAAACGTAGTTATCGAGTTACATTAAAAGAATCATTAAATACAGGTAAAATAAAAACTTAATTTCCAGTGTTTTAATGACATTATAACAATATCTATCACCATGCTTATCCTAGCGGTCTGATGGCGCGGTTAAGTCGCTTGCGTTGAAAAGTTCGGCGTCAGATCCCTGGTTCAATACGCCGTGGTTTTGGATTTTTTTTAGACTTCTGTTTGATCAGAAGAGCAACGCCAGTATGTTTGTGGTTCGGATTTCACATTAAACTGTAGTTCCAACCATGACAGAGGCATCAAGTTTGGAGAGTGAGCGGTAACGCTCTGGCCTCCTATTCGGAAGGACGTGGGTTCGAATCCCCGTCGGGGCATCCAGATTTGTGTTTTCCATGGTTTCCCCAAATCGCTCAAGGCGAATGCCGGGATTCTTTCTTCAAAAGGCCATGGCGGAATTCCTTACTGTTCCTTGTTCCCATCCTTTCCCGCCTCGACGTCGAAGAGGCGTTAGGCCGTAAGCAAACAAACTATGACAGAGGCAGAAAATCTAAACTCTGTTACTAGGTCGCAAAACCATATGAATTTTTTAGGGTGCTACCAAATTTCTGTAACAAAATAAATTCCTGGTAAGCATATGCTATCTGAGAGATTTATTTAGTAAACATTTACCCATTGCCTGTCGAGAGATGTGTGGAGAACTTAAGACGTACACCAGTGAAACCTGATTTCGATTGCGAGTTGTTCATGGGCAGAGAGATGTGTGTGTAAATCTGTACAAATATTCCATAAATCATTCTCAGTTTTTCCTCGCGATAATCTACAGTGTCTGAGTTTGTTGACGCGATGTAGTTGACAATGTGTCCGCACTGCACTCAGCCGGCAGTCACGGTGGCGGGTGAAGGTGAATGATGATGATGCTGCCGGTGGTGTGGGGTGAAGGTGAAGCGGAGCCGTGGGCAGGGCTCGCAGATGGCAGATGGGCGTGGATGGAGTTGGAACATCGGGCGGAGTCGCACGACTGCAAAAGGAAGCTTGTAGCGGCCCACTCCACACATAGCGAATATAAACCAGGATCAGTCGCAGAATGCCCGGGGCGGGGGAACCGGACTGCGATGGCGGTTACCGCCGACAACACTCCAAATAATCAACTGGCATCACGGAGCGTCTTACAGAGCAGATCTCATAGACCTCGTATTAAAAAGCAGCATTATCAGATATCAATAAATACCTGATTGTGCCTTGAAAGTTCTGCGCCAGTAAGTATTAGGACTTTAGTGAGATTATGTAATCCACTGTATGGAACGGAACAAGTAGGTTGAAGTGGCGAACTAAGGAAACACCCGACAATCACGATTTAGTCATTACTATTATTATTACTCTGGGATTCACTACAAGTGTGTGGCGAAGAGTGCATTGCACCTATCCGAAAGGGTAATGGTTTGGAAGGGATATGGCAGGAGGCGCCCATGAGCTATTGTGAGGAACCATCCCAGCATTCGCGTGGAGTGATCTGGGAAAACCATGAAAAAAACCATATCAGGATGGCCGGAGAGCTTTATCGAACGCTACTCCTGTCGGATTTTAAGTTTACACACCCGGTAAATCCTTTCTTTTCCATTCCCTAATCGCTCATGGAAAAAATTAATACAGAAAAGAATCGGTTCTGGCCCTGATTTATCTTATTTTCACGGTCATTCCGAGGTATGAATGTTGCTGGTAGCAATATTTGTTTGCTGTCATTCCGAAATATGCCAGTCTTGAAGTTTTCAATTAGCTTCTGTCGAGAACAACGCCTTCGGTGTTCCAGGTCAACATAGCCGAGAGAGGATTTTGATGGCAAGGAACGTGAAGGAATTCCGCCATGGTCTTTTGAAGGAACCCTCCCAGCTTCATCGTGGAGTGACTTCCGGAAACCGTGGAAAATCTCATTCTGTATGACTGGAGCGGGATTTGAGCCCGCGTCCTCCCGAATGCTAGACCTATCGCTCTTCTATCAGGTTCGGTATCTTCGTTCGATCCCTGGTACGGTGATCCCGATTTCGTTTTTTTTTTTTTTTTTTTTTGTGGTCGCTCCAGGCGAATATGGTTAGTTCCACCGATCAAGACTGAATAGTTTCCTCTTATTACTTACACCCAATTCTCTCCTGGCTCAGATGACAATATTAAAAAATAAAGTTTGAATTAAATTTAAAATCTTAACTTAGTCCACAACTAATATTTGGTGTACATTAAGCAAATAATTACAGAAATTGAATATTTAGTTCCTTTCCTCGTCCAAATAAGGTATTACTGAAAATTTATTTTTTGCCTCTCGAGCTGAAGTTATAATAATTTTTTTAATATATAATCGAAATTTTTTTACCAGTCCTTGCGCCAAATCCAGCGAAATTAAACGTTCCAGAAAGCTTTTCTCGAATTTTAAATGTCGATTTTATGTTCCCCTGGCTTTACGCCTCACGGCGTCGATGTCATTAGAGGTGAGAAAGGACTGGGGAGGAATAGTAAGGAATACGGCCATGATGTTTTGTAGGAACTATCCCAGAATTAGGCTGGAAAGATTCGTGTAAACCATAAAAAATCTAAATCTGGGGGCCGAACGTGGATTCGAACCAGCGTCCTCCCGAATGCGAGGCCAGATCGTTACCGCTCACCCACCACATCGGTATCTTCTATATTGCTGGAAATCAGCCTCAAAATAAAACGTAATAAAACAATTGACTTTAGTAGAATTTCCTTATACAACGGAACAAGTTCTCACCTACTCCAGTCCTCCTGCAATCAGGGAGCAGTGTTACGTAATCGACAGGTATAGTGAAATGCTACAACTTACTATTAAATTTATTACGAAAGAATCGTGAAACCCCGCAAAATACGTAAATGACAATAAGCCTAACAGTTAATAAAAACCTCCCTGCCTAAGTTCAGTCTCGAACCAGCGACCAACTGACAGTGAGACATGTATTTGTTCACTGAACCAGGCGGGCACATGGGTAATAGCTTTCAAACAGCATCTCATATACCGTCGAGGCGCGTGTGAAGAAGCTGAGGCAATCGAGTTTCACAGGAAAGGTTAAAGAAAGGTAAGAACAGAGATTTTTTTAGGGCTCTGAAGCCCATAAGTTTCTGTAAATGAAGAATGGAATGTGTGAATCACACCTTGCTCCGCCATTATAGTATACGATGCGATTTTCACTACATTATAATAATAACAATTCCGTGTGGTCGTAAAGATGTGGTGACAGGGTTTTTATTGCGTGCGCATTCCGCCAATGTCGTAGCCCACTTAACTTACGATGAATAGGGTTCCTACAGCTTAACGTGGAATCCCAACCACTGAAGCGTTCTGACGTACTTCACAATACACAACAAACTGTGACAGACATGAAGTTCTGGTTAAGGGCCTATGAAAATCCCCGCCGAGACAGGGATTCGATCCGGGGCGTTTCGATCTCCAGTCAGACGCCTTAACCACTGAGCTACCAAACGTTATTACACATAACAGCTTGATTTTTTCGAAAGCCCTTTACCAGCAACAGTGCTGAAAGATTTTTTTAAAAAGACAAAAGGTAGAATGAGAAACAGCCTTCAGTCACTAGAATACAACTTTCATTGTATTACACAATGCATTTCGGACCCTGTGGATCCATCTTCAGGTTACTATGGTATTTACATTTGGATTTAAATTTTCCTTAAGCGAGATTCGTGGCTAGTAAAGTTTGTTCCTGCGCTGAAAAATGATTTCAAGTAAGTGACGAGAACACGTTTATTATGAGAGAAAATACAAAATATGAAGACATTGTGAAAAACTTACCATAATTGACGAGATGGTGAATAATTGGTAATATATACATATTTACTGCGGAGCACTGTACTAGACACGATGTCGTTTAAGGTGCACATGTTTACATAAACACAACAAAACAGTTTACAGATGATGTGTGTTACAAGTTATTCAAAGATGAAAATTATCATTCGTTGCGAGAGTATATCGTGTCGGTGAACTTTTCTTGTCTCTAGTATTTAAAAATTAAGCTGAAAATAAATCTTTAAAAATATTAAAGTAATAGTGGCTATTAAAGTCTACTTGTTCATTTAACATATGTTCTTGGCTTTTTATCTTGTGGAGAAATATTTCTAACTGCTCTAACAGATCAATTTTCTTGGCATTGGACTCCATATGTAATACTGCTAAATTATTTTGAATGTCGTTAGTAACATGCATTGTGTCATACATGTGTTCTGCAATGGCTGTTTTTTCGAAGTGGCTTAATCTAAAAGCGTTCATGTGTTCTTTGAAACGGGTTTGAAAACTTCTGCCAGTTTTACCGATGTAATATGCTGGACAGTCTCGGCATGATATTTTGTATACTCCACTGTTCTTGATTTTCTGTCTGTCTGTTTTTATGTCATGTTCTAATAGGTGACCTAGCTTATTATTAGTTTTAAGGCCCTAAGATGCACTGTTATTTTTAAAATATTTGCTTTTTTTAATTTGATACCGTTAAGGTATTCCGCTTTTCACTCCCCCTCTACACACCTGCCTGTCGTTCCATTGTCACCTTCTCGCTCCACGGCACGTCCTTCACTGGTTTATCACAGCATGGACTGTGCAAAAAGCTGCTGGTGCAACCTACTCATGATTGAATATCACAAAGAAACGAGGTCAAAAGTGCAGCGCAAAATGAATTGCAAATCCGCAGACGAAGTCATGAGTTACGGTCCCCTGTACCTGTACCACTACGAAACACCTCCATACAAGCGTATTGTGAAACATTTTGGTTGACATACGGACAACGATCATACTACTTTACCTACCAATACTGCCTTGTAGCTCTATGGGCATGTTCACTGCGGGTTCAAAGCAGATGTTTTTTTCATGGAAACGTTTTCATTCCGCTGTTAACTTCTTAGCATTCAAGTCGACTGATGGCTGGGCAAGGTATTGACCCTGGCACTTCCACTCTGTTGCGCTATTTATGGGGACCACATCTATCTATAAACATGAAAGACAACGTGTTTCTGTTCTGGTACCACGCAGAAACCACTGAACAGATTTTAACTGGATTTTCTCAGTCTTCTTGTTTATGGCCGGAATTAAAATCCGAGGTATATTCTCATCTCATCTCGTGCTGTAAACTGAATAACTTCGCCTTTACACGTACGTCACTGCATGTGTTTGTTGCAGTATCAAGAGTGATCGGCTGGGGCGGAAACATTGTATACATGTTCCCGACTGAGCGACTAAAAGTATTGTAGGTATACGTAAATCAACTCCCAACACAACTGTTAGCTAGAGGGAGAGTGAATGGTATAAAAACATAACAAATGATCCGATTGACATGAAATTTTAACCTGTCAAACTAAATATATGGTGGAGTGAAATCTCTGGGATCTTCAAGATATATACAGGGTGTTACAAAAAGGTACGGCCAAACTTTCAGGAAACATTCCTCACACACAAACAAAGAAAATATGTTATGTGGACATGTGTCCGGAAACGCTTACTTTCCATTTTAGAGCTCATATTGTGGACGGCTGTGATACAATACGCCATTCTCCAGGGCTTCATCAGCGCATCAGGGATTCCATGCGACGGAGGGTGGATGCATGTATCCTCGCTAACGGAGGACTTTTGAACATTTCCTGTAACAAAGTGTTTGAAGTCACGCTGGCACGTTCTGTTGCTGTGTTCAATGGTTTTTTTTTTTTTTTTTTTTTTTTTTTTTTTTTTTTTTTTTTTTTACTGCTTTACGTCTCTTTTTAACATCGAGGTCTTTAGAGACGGGAAAGGATGGGGGGCAAGGATGGGGGCAAGGAATGGGAAGGAATTCGGCAATGGCCTTTTGAAGGAGGCATTTGCCTGGAGTGATTTGGGGAAACCATGGACAACCCAAATCTGGATGCCCGGACGGGGATTCGAACCGCCGTCCTCCCGAATGCGAGGCGAGAACGCTAACCGTTACACCGCCCCCCTCGGTCATTCCATGTTTAATGTGATTTGAATAGAAGTAATAAAATGAGCTCTAACATGGAAAGTGAGCGTTTCCGGACACATGTCCACATAACATATTTTATTTGTTTGTGTGTGAGGAACGTTTCCTGAAAGTTTGGCCGTACCTTTTTGTAACACCCTGTTTACCTAACGGTGTAAGGATGTCTCTTATACGCGGTAAAACTTTTGTTATCCGACAACACTTCGTACAAGTGTTTCTCCGAGTTGCTTAATATATATAACAAATGGACCGACCAACTTGATATTTGATTCACGTTTCCAACTGTCAGAACAAAACCTTTGTAGGATAAAATTATCTCTAATCAATCACTCAGGATGATAATAACCCTAAAGTTTGCGGGGATGACTTGAACTATTTGATATGGAAACTGCTGAGACAAATTTGATGAAACTTGATAGACATTTCTCATTGGGAGACAAAGTACTGTACGAGTATATAAACCCCAATCACACCAGGCATCACCGAAGAATCTGCTAGTGATATTGGAAGTCTGTAACGGGGCTATTTTTCTTCGGGCTTTAAGGCCTAACGTCGAAATGATTAGAACCGGGGGCAAGATGAGGGTACGAAATTTGGCCAAGGCCTTTTAAAGTAACCGTCCTGGTATTCGCCTGAATTGATTTCAGGAAATCATTGATGGCGAGACTGGGAATTGAACCCGCGTTCTTCCTACTGTACGCAACTATCTCTATTTATATGTTTGTTCCTGCATGATGCAAGAATCAACTGTACTAATTTTGACGATTATTTTCAGGTTGAAAAGCTTAGCGTATGGTCTATAATTTTGGGTATACATCATAGCGTTACCTTAACTGGAGACGGAACAGAAAATTAATATCTGATCAAAACAGTAACAAAAATATGTGAATCTATCGGTTCTTTCTATATTCATTGGGTATTCAGCCTCTATACCTTAGAACGTAGTGTAATGAAACCACCAAGATTGTTAACGAGTTTATTTATTGTCAGGAAATTGCTAATTGCTAAGAATTTGTGCCTGCCCACAGCATCTTTCAATAAAGGCAGTAGTAAATGATGTTCTTAGGAATTAACGCGTAAAATAATAAAGTGGCCAACACCGAAGAATAAAAGATGTATTGCTTTTGACATCCATGGTTTAAAAGAAGCTTCGTGGCCCGGAGCGCATTTGAATTTGAATTTGCCCACCAACAGTAGCGGTCTACAATATGTTAGTTCAAAAACCTCTGCAAAGGTCTCATTGATGTTTCTTACTTTTTTTAATTATAATTAAAGTGTTAAGTACATCTTTATTTGATTTAAATATCTATTGTAAGTATAGGCATGTCCACCGCAGATTAAAAGTGTTGGCCCACAGTCTAACTTAGAATCGATTGATAGAATTGGGGGCCCACCTTCAAAACTGGCTGGGCAGCCATGCGCTAGATATTTAAATCCGCGATACAGAAAAAACTACTGAGTCCTCTGTTAGGCAGTTATGACCGCCGAGTGAAATATAGGCTTTGCCGTATCCTAAATCTTATTGCTCAGCAAGGAAATGTGTAATAAGATTTAATATGCGAGTCAATTTATCACATGAAATTAACATAAACATAGAAGTGGACTAGGAGTTTGCTAGTACACTACAGATCTGAGACAGTCAGTTCTGTAACTTCAAACAAAATGTACTTAGTATGGAATGTCAAGACAATTCGATATCTGTTATAATAATGTCCACCGCAGATTAAAAGTGTCTAATTTTATGATAGATACGAACAATTCAGTAAAGTAAACATGTTACTTTAGGTTAGTTTCGCCAAGGCTATCTATGAAAACGATATATTTCAGTGCATCTAATAAAGAAAAAGATTGCACCTATCCTTGTAGGATTTCGTGTGATTTACATTATGAATATGTTTATCTCCTGCTCAAATTTTCGAACAAACAAACATCATAATTACACACTTACATAATACGGTGCTGTAACTCTCACGATACTGAACAGCTTTTTTTAAGAAACAATAAATAAAAGTGTGACGATTGCATTTATGAACAACTATCCAATGATGTAAGCAAAAATTTAAATGTAACTCTCCGTTATATTTTTTTTTCTCCGCAAAACACACCGGCGGCAACAGAGCTTTCTAAATCTAGGCAAAAAAAGTGCAGAGATCATAATAACCTAAAGTGATATTTTTCTCTCCTTGCAGTTATTATATTGTAATTCGGTCTGAACAAGCAGAAAATGTTTGTAAAAGCAATACGTAAAACTCCTTCTGCGACTTTCATCTTCAACTACCGTAACTGTATACATTAAAAACAATGATTCCCTCAAGATGACTATCGTAACATGTAGAAAGCACTGCCAAGTATTTTCTATTCGTCAATATCGGAAAGAAGCTGAAACGCTCACAACGAAGGAATTAACACTTCAACAGATTTGTATTAAATTTGTACTGTTGGTGGCATCTGTTAACTGCAGGACACATTAATATTTCGGCTTTTCAGTTTAATTTTCCGTAGAATTTTTCTGATTAATGTTAGGAAATCATGTTGAAGTAATTAACAAATACCGAGCGTTTAGTAGCAATTTTTAGGTAGAGAAATTCATGCAGCCTCCTACACATCTGAAAAATTTCATGAAAAACTTTACAAAGGAGACGGAAACACGAGCATGCGACATATGTTGTGGCGGAAGTAACAAAATGACAAAATTATAAATGTTACATTTTTTGCCACTTTAGTCACGGATACCTAAATAAATCTAAAACGATCGAGTCTAAATGGCTTAAGTTGTGAAAACAACTACTGAAACTACACAGGGCGATATTAAAAATGCAGTGTTGCTAACTCAGATACTAAATGTAACTTTTACACTACTGATCAAAGTACTACGAGAAACGTTATTTTGCACAACAGTATCTTGTTTGTTCACGATATCTATGGTTAAACATGTTCTTCAAGTAGCCAGTAACATTTACCGAAAAGTAAATAGAAAGATAAACACACTCTAACACACCGCTAGAAGATGAATATAATGATAGATACCGTACAATCAAGTTGAGTCTACGACCACCAAAGAGGCTGCGATTTAATTTTTCACAAAGATCGTAACTTTGAAGATAGAGTATTATTATTATTAATTTCACGTTAAACGTTCCGCAAAAACCGTTTAGTAATGTAATACTACTTCAAACAAAATGTTCATGCTGTCAAACAGTACTACTTCCAATCTACATACAATAGTAAAGACATTTTAAAACACTCCATCAGACTACCTTACCTCATAAAGGTAGAAGGAAACCGCTATTGCAGGACATGAACTCTGCTGTCTCGGCTCTGGTCAAACACTGATCAGGCCTGACTGCCGCAGAGAGGAGACCAGTAAAATGGGGAATTCACTCTTGAATGCCACAAAGGGAGGGCGCTGTGTCGTCATCACCGACTTCGTCCAAATTTCCTATATATGAGGGCTCGACTAGAAACGAAAGTGACCCTTGTGGGAGCAACTGAAATAAAAATACACAAATCTTTAACCAGCGTAAGTTCCAAGCAGTGGTTGGTGCAGCGACCAGAGCTCGGATTTGTAATCTGATGGTCACAGGTTCGAGTCTCCATAGTGGAACTTTCTTTTTGGTTTAATTCTTTTGAACTTTATATTTTATGGTATTAAACAAATATATTATATTTATTTATTGCGAATAACTTTTCGAGAAGGAACTTAATCAAAGCGTACACGAGGACTTCGTAATCTTTTTTATTATTATTACTGTATTATTATTATTATTATTATTATTTTGACCTATGAGCAGCCCTTGATACCCGTACACCAACAATAGGTTCCAAGATTAGCCATAAGAGACAATGCTAGGTAGCTCATTCGCTTGCGTAAACTTTACCGAGTAGCGTAAATATTGTGAAAAATATGGAGTCAACCGAAAATGTCAAATAGTGAGGATATCGACGTGTCTGGAACAGCCAGAAGGTGATAGAAAAAGATTGAAAATGGAGCTGGCTTATACCTTTTACCCGAAGAAGATCTGGTCACAACAGAAAGTTCTGCGGCAATAACCAAATTCGAAATAAAATACACGATAAAGTAGTGGAAGATTTATCAGCGTACTTGCAACAGTGAATTAATTTGGTCCGAAGAAGTCGACGAAAACGGAGAATAAGAAGAATTTGAGCGTGTCATTTCGTCAGACGATGACTATGAATCGGATGAAAAAACAATAAAAAGAGACCAAGAATTTGTTCCACTCGATTACAAAATAATCTTGCAATAACACATCCGCACTGGAATCTGAAGATCGTGCAAAGGAAAGGAGCATTTTGCTTGAAGAATTTTCAGTGTTTATTATTTCAATACTTCCATTTATCCGAGGGCCGCGATAAATAGTTCGGTTCTTGTGTTGTCTGTTTTGCTTCTGCAATTTCTGGCAGTAGTTGCTTTTCTCTTTCACAAGTTTTATTGTACTTCATTAACTATCTTTGTACCCCGCTTCCATCTGTACAATTAAATCATCATTTTTCCCACTACCACAATATATTTGATATAATTAAAAATCCATTTCCTTTCTATGTTTCATAAATGTTTGCTTCAATTAGCATATCATGTAAAATGTTACATTTTTCATTGACTACTATGAATCGAATACACATAACACTATAACCAGGTAATCCTCGTTAATGTCTAAGTCCATTGTTCGACCATTTTTCATCATTCTTCCAACGTTTCGTTTAGGTATATTTTGGGAAATGTAGAGTTACAAAAGATTTTATTGTTATTAACGCTTTACGGCTCGTCGACATCAAGGTCATTATTACCAGCTGGTAAGGAACGGGAAGAAATTCGGCCATCCCCTTTAAAAGACATCATCCCGACATTTTCCTGAAATGATTTCTGGAAACCTAAATCTGTTTGGTCATACCGGAACACACGGTTTGTTATTCTTGTCTCTTAGTCTTCACATAATTATTATCTAATGGTGAAAATATAACTTTTGTTTAAATTAATTGTCTTAAAATAATAATTTCATAATGTCAGATATGGAGTGTTTGATTAGACAACACAATTTTTTGTCATTGCCGTAGTACATGGATATAAGTTAGAGACCGTACACGTGGCCCAAATTGAGTTGTGGAAGGCTGTCTTTTTATTGCCTCATCACGGAAGGAAGCGTGTTGCAGTAGATTGTGGGTGGATCCCTGGAGACGCTTCAGCTGCACTTAATTAGGAACATCACTCAAGCTAATCGTGCGTAGCATGAAGGAACCTTGAGACACACGCGCCTCTCTTAATGAATAATACAAACTTACGCAATATCAGTAGCGATTTCAGAATGGATACGTGCGTTTCTTAATTGTACTGCATAGATGTAGTGAATCAATCAAAACTCTGCTATTCGACAACAAGCACTTATCTCTCAATACACTTAGGTTAATGAAGAAGGTATTGAAATCGTAAGAGAAAGCCTAAAATAAGTAGAAGACAAATAAGTAAGTTCGTATGGAACTTTACGTCCTGATTTTGCAGATGGAACTTCGTGTTCATCTAAAACAATATCGTGCAAACTGTAACATCCGGTCACAAAACGTACACATCTTTTTTTAACAACTTCAGCTAATTATGACTACCGAGATTATGCCTGTGGTAAAGCTGTGGTCTGCTGTTCACGAGTACGCGGGATCGAATTTCATTTCGGCCACCCATATTTTCGGTTTTCCATGGTTTCCCAAAATCGCGAACGCTGGGATGGTTCCTTCAAACTGCAAGCGCGGAATTCCTTCCCAATATCTGTCTCAAATACTCTCTTATCTGTTGTGACATCGACATCAACATCGACATTGACCAGGTGCAAAGACTCAATAAAAAAAATCAATGAATAAAAAAGATCATATGCCTCCTTTATGTGTCCTTCATGGCATCTCATATCCGAAGAATCCAGCCTATTTTTATTCCATCTTGAGCATCTTAGAAAGTCATCGCAGCAATACGATCAGGTCTATAACCTGGAATACACTATCTTATACCATATTTCAGAAACCCTGCCTAGTGAATTTTATTTCTGCGTCCGGATTCTGGAATAACGTTCAACTGATAATAATAATGATCTATGAAATTAAGGAATTTTAAATTATTTCAAGAAAACACTACTAGTTCTAGCGTTATCCAGTTTTCCCAGCAAATTTCCATTTATTTTTGTAATCTTCCATTTCCTTACATTAATCTGTGTGGCTATCTTATTAATTCACTGGTTATACATCGATATTAGTTAGCATTTTAGTCTTTAGTTTAAGTATTCATAGTTTTCAGAAACTGTTAAGTATGGATACTATGTACTGTCCATGCCCATAGGAAACGGCTTATCGCTTTACCCTCGTCGACGTCGATGTCATCAGAGGCAGGTAAGGATTGGGGATAAGGAAGGGGAAGGAATTCGGCCACTGCCTTTTGAAGGAAGCATCCCGACAGTCGCCTGGAGTGATTTGGGGAAACCATCGAAAACTCAAATTTGGATGCCCGAGACGGGGATTCAAACCCGCGTCCTCCCGAATGAGAGGCCAGAGTGTTACCGATCACCCACGCTGCTTGGTAAGTGACGATGCTAATTACTTCAGGTTAAATAAATAAATATGGCTCCCACACCTACTACAATTCTAGGCGTATTTTCTCTATAAGTCTGTACACTAATTCGTTTGGATGAATGCTTCATTCCATCAAAATTAGCCAGAAATATACCTTCTTTGATGTTGCCACGAAAATAATTTGTATAATCCGAATCCTTACGCTTTTTTACTCAGTATAGATCTCGGGCTGTGGTGAAATTCATCCGTATTCCTAGAATTTCCTCTTCTTCTGTTTCGTCATTATCTCTGGTTTCTCGGTATGGAGAGGGCTTAGCTACAGATATCTGACAATCGTGGTTACAGATTGTAATGATCCGAATGGAAAACATATGTGCGTGTTTCTTTTATCGTCGTAAGTGTGTCGGTCCCAGGGGAGGTTCTGCTTGTGTTTGGAGGACGCCAGCCCTTGAGTGTTGCCATTGGATGTGACGGATGTCAGAAAACAGTCCCGTGACAGGACCACAGCTCAAGAGCAGCCTGGACTGTTTCGGTAAACAAATAAAATAAAAAGTAAATCTGTATCCAAGAACGAAGGGTGGGGGGAGGCCAGGGAGTACAGCCAATAGGAAAAATTTGTATTTTTAGTATGAAAAAAAGGGCGGTTTTGTTGCATGTCCTGAGCCAACCAGCGAAAAAGAGCTTCCCTGCAAAGACATTGCAGACGTCATCAAGAAGGGGTGGAAAGCGACAGCTTCGTCCGGCAGCACGGAAGACAAGGGAGAGACAGCAGTGAGGCAGCCGGCCGTGATGGAGAGCTGGTCAACCCACCGACTGCACAACTTAGATTCGCCTGCACGGTAACCACCATTCAGAAAAAGGAACTTTTGCATCATCATCGTTTACCCTAGATATTGCCGCGAGACAGACTCTCTTGCTCCACAGAAAAAGTGTGAAAAAAAAAAAAAATTAATCTTTGTAAAATTTTGTCAAGTAAACAATTCAAATACATAAGTAAATCGTAAAGACAGATTGTGAACCTTGTTTTCACTAGATCCCATCCAGTCTTGTAATGTGTCATTTTGCTTGGTTAATTCATGTTTCAATAATAATACATTGAGATCTGGATGTCGCTTCCGTCAGAATAGGGTACACTCCAATCTCTGGCGCCGACCTGATTTTTTTTATCCTAATATTATTTTGAAATCAATGACAGGTAGCAAACGCCACAGTAGGGTCGAGAAGTCGCTTTCCTAATATAGGGAACACTTCAAGCTTTTAAATTACTGCGATGGATTCCGACAGCCGCACGCTGAGAGAGTTTCTTATTTCAGGATTTTGCGGAATTCGTTTGTATTCTTTGCCAACTGTATTCTACAAGCTGTAATGGATCCTACGTCGACCAGCAATGAAGTCAGTAAGAAACAGCGTGGTAGGTGAATGGTAATGCTCTGGTCTTGCAGTCAAGAGGATGCGGGTGCGAATCCTCATCCGGCCGACCAGATTCGTTTCTCCATGGTTTCTGGAATCACTCCAGGCGAATGCCGGTATGTTCCTCCAAAAGACCATTTCACAATTCCTTCCCGTTCCTTGGCCCCCGTCGTTTCCCGCCACTAATGATACCTACGTCGACGAAGCACAAAGCGATAAGCAAAGCAAAACAAAACAAAAATTTCCGTGGCAGGGGAATCAATGATTTTGGACATGATTGCTATCTACATTAAATTTACACAAAACAGTTAATTCGCTTGGGAAAAACAATCCTAAACATCAGAATAATATTCTGGAGTCTTGTGTCACTGATTATTCTGTCTGTGATCTCACGTCTAGCTAAACACTTGTCTAAAAAAACAGTTGGTTAGTTCTTTAAGTAGTTTTATGTGGCCATAACATAGAATTTGGTGCCACATACTAACAACGTAGAGAAATTTACATCCGTGTGTTGTACTCCGGATCTAAAGTAGCAACTTAAAGTAAGATAAAATTTTTATCTTTTCACAAATATTGACTACGTTCTACACATTCGGTTCCCAAGTACCTAAAAGAATACAAATAATCACAGATTATTGTTAAGAATGTTCTGAGATAGTTCATTATTATTATTAATCTATTATTGTCAGAACTTGTTTTTGGCCATTCGTCGCAGTTTCTTCTTAAATAACTGTAAATGAGAACTGTTTTTAAAATCATTTAATCTCAGATGTGTTTCGTCCTTGTGGTGTCGGGAAAGGTCAGTAACTGTGAAAGTACAGTACATAGTGTTGTAGAAAAAAATTTCAACACTTGTATTCAAATTAACTGTCATTAAAGTGCGCTATACTTAGTTCATTCTAACTGTCCGAGGCTCCAGTCACACTTTGACGATTTTTAAAACTTTTTTTTTATTATTATTAGAATTCGCCATCAAGACCATTCACTAACATCAACACAAGTGTCATACAAATTTTTGTTACAGTATTTAGATATGTATGTGAGTATCCAGTATAAATTTCACTAGCAGTGCATAGATACGCTAATCCTCCGTAGCTGACAAGATTGCGACATTAGTGGGTAAGCTTTGTCTGACTACAGCAGATTCTCCTAAGCTTGAAAGACTATTGCCGATGCTGTTTTTATGAGAATGGTAGATGCTTTGTATCTTCCTCAGCTAAATTCATCGTATCCACACAGTGGGATGTAACTAAATACACCATTTAAAGGGTATCTATGAAATCTACAATCATTAACTTTTAGTCGTGCTGTAAGAGTCATTGTTTTTCATGAACCATCTTTGTGCCACTGATTCGTTGGTAACGTTGGGTTCAGAAGTCCAGTGGTGCGTACCTTAGCTTCTATTGATTCGTCTTATATCTTACGCTATTTATTGTTTGTAGGAGTCTTACCATACTTTTTTTTTACTTTTCTGGCTTTGCGACTTAGGAATAATTAGAGGCGGGAAATGAGTGGAGACAAGATAAGGAAAGGAATTCTGTCATGGCCTGCTGAAGAACCAATCCGGCATTCAACCTGGAGTGATTTGGGGAAAAGCATGAAAAACCCAAATCTGGATGGTCGGACGAGGATTCGAGCCCGCGAATACGAGGCCAGAGCGTTACCGCTAACCCATCCCGCTCGGTGTGGACCATTAGTTTCTATTGACTCGTCCCATATCTTCCCATTTATCATTTGTAGCGGACCTATCTGTAAGGTGTTAACTCCGTTAGAATCCTGACTTGCCTTTTATTTCTGGTAAAATTATCAAATGTAAGAAGTATTACTCGAATCTATACCGACCTAACTATTCATTTTTGATGGGTTATCAAAGAAAGAAAGATCATAAACAACAAAAGACCTAACTGGCCTCTGACTTCTCAGTGGAACTCTCCTGATCTGAGACCGTTGCCTAGGTACCGTATTTTTTCCTTTTTGTGCGGCGTGTCGTGGCAACCGTGATGGGACCCGTTGCCCCACATCCGCCGGCGTATCCTTGGCGGACGCCCACGGGTAGCTAGAGCTCTCTTTACTGCGTGCTGCACTCTGTCATAAGCCCACCCGCTGCTGTCTTCATAAAGGCGCGCTCTTTCAAATGTCAGCGGGATAATCGCTTAATGAAAGTTCTGCCCACGCAGTACCCGTTCACGCCATTCTGGGCCCAGCACACAATTACTACGTGCTAGGAGAGCTCACATCTAAGCCAACTTTGTCAGCTTTACCGTGAAATACCTCAATTTTATTGTTTCGAAATCAAGGTGGTGTACGACGGGATATTGAGGGATTTGGCTAACTGCTAGTCCCAATTAGGGCTCAGTAATTTAATCACGTTAACAGATATGGATGTGGGAGGTTAGACAGTAGGTGCTTAGTGTAAGACTTTTTTTTTTTTTTTTTTTTTTTACGCCTTGTCGACGGCTAAGGTCATTAGAGGCGGGATGGACTGGAGACAAGGAACAGGAAGGAATTCGGCATGGCCTTTTTTAGGAACATCCCGCATTTGCCTGGAGTCATTTGAGGAAATCATGGTAAACTCAAATCTGGATGCCCGGACGGGATTCGAACCCGCGTCCTCCGAATGTGACTTTAACTGTCTATAAAACTATTACATATTTTTACATATTATGAAGTGTTAATGTTTGATATAGTGTGCTACCTCTGAAATGTATTAAGAATTTTTTATATATCTGACGTATTCTACACCTCTGAGTTGCAATAAGAATCTTGGTGGGTGTCTTACGAGATTATGAACATATTATCATTTGTTGCTCCACTACACAGGCACTTAGATACTTGAGGCATAGCGCAAATTTTAAGTTAAGTCCTAGCCATTCGGAAATGAGGAATCCTCTTTTTTGCGTGATGATAATTCAAACAAACAGACAAACGCAGCCACAGTCTTATATACTGCAATGAATTATCAATTTGCGTAGTATGGCATTACACTTATATTTTCTCAGAACAATAATTTCGAAATTTCTTGTTTTCAAAGAATAACACCTATCGAGACTCGTATATAGCAATTATACAGAATGGGGCGCGGTTGTTTGCGTGAACTATTGTTATGGAAAGCAGAGAGCGGGACAGCTGTACTTGCTGTTCCCCTACGCACGCACTTAAAGGACGTCCGATTGTAAATAAAAGCTAAAACGGGACTCCATACGGAGTTGTAGTTTTCGTACGCGATTCGTTGAGCGTCTATAAAGTCTTCGAACCATTTAGTGTGCGAAATATAACTCTCTTGCTCCATAATACCTAAAGTTCAGTATCGTTCGTAGATCTTATCACTTTGTTACTCAACATACACATTTAGGTTATGAGCTTTTCGAGAAATAACATTCACTATATATTCATTAAACTTTCTGAGGGATTTAAATTACGTGGTAAAGCAGTGAATGTCTGTTGCGGTGCATCTGCATTACTGGTCTCCTGTATAGTCAAGATAAAATATTATAGAATGTTGCACCACAGTCCAAAAATACAGTAAAAATGCTTGTAACACTAGCACCGCCGAATAGAGAAACTCATCCCAAAATCCATGTTACTCCAGATATTCCGTTGTAAACAATACCAGTTTTTCTTTATTTAAAAAAAAAAAAAAAAAAAAAAAAAAAAAAAAAAAAGCGATAGAGAGCGCGATTTGTTGCGCCATGTTTTAATTACCTGACTAATTGCAGAGGACGTCCTCTTGATTCCCAAACAGAAATAGTCTCTTATTAAATAGGCTCTGATTATTTCAGTTACACCCAGAGTCTCAGAAGAAACAATATAATAATGTCTGCTTCAAGTCAGAAATGTTGCATTTGCTGGACAAGCTCTCATGAAGAGTTCTTTATGAGTTCTCTCAATGTTGTTTAAAAATCTTGGAGATTACTCTTCACTAGATTTTTTTCACACTGACAACAGGAAACAACTTATTCTACACAGTCCTCCAACGATTCCGTCGATTACAGAGACAGTTACGTCATAATTGTTGTTAACTGGATATTACTTTACAGCTATAAATACTCGCCATCAACTGTTTTGCTTTGTCTTTTGTTCTACATGTTATGTTTTTCTTGGCTACACTACAAACTGCTCCTTCGAATAATTACACCACATTTGGCAGTGCATAATCTTCCGATAGTCACTTCCTAGAAAAGAAACCACCATACGACGTAAATAGTTAGTAATCAAAAACACTGGAAGTTCGGCAGCAAAAACAAATTTCATTACTTCAAGGAATTTATTAGTCGAATCATTTTCTTCGAACGAAAGTGTCTCACTGCACATAGCAAACTTGATACTACGACAACATTGGCTGGTAGATGTAAAAAAGAATTAAAACTTCTGCTTCCTCACACTTTTTTATACCCCCACTTTACTTAATTACAGTAATGGTACAAAGTAACAATTTCTTGTAAGTAGCGTTTTTCTACTATATTATTCACAACAGTACCACAGGATTGTGTTGTAAGAAAATATTATCTTGTAATATCATATTTTCACAATATTGCTGCTATACATCCACCAGCAGTTCATTGGACCATACTGGGCGAAAGTCTCAGTTCGTACAATGCGTTCCAGCTGTAGCCCGCCCCGTGGTCGTGGTCGCTAAGAGGCAGTGCATGCAAATTACGAGATTGTCGTCTCTGTAATCAACTTAATCGCTGGAGACTATCCAGAACGAGTGGTCTTGTTTAAGACCCCGTGACGGAAGAAACTTTTTACTTAGTCCTAAATCAGATTAGAGGCAGTGGTAATGTACAATTTTTAATCACCACATTTCTACCAAAGTCTTCGGCTAAATGTCAAACTTTTCCGTAACAGGTTTGGACCGAGCTGTGGGTGAACGGTTAACGTTCTGGCCTTGCATTCGGGAGGATGCAGGTTCGAATCCCCGTCAGGGCATCCAGATTTGGGTTTTCCATGGTTTCCCCAATTCGCTTCCTTCAAAAGGCCATGGCCGATTCCTTCCCTTCCTTGTCCCAGTCCCATCCCGCCTCTAATGACCTTAGCCGTCGACGAGGCGTAAGCAGTAAGGAAAAAAAACGTAACAGGTTTGGAGAGAGGGTATGCGACACTGCTGATGGAGTTTCGTCCGTTGGTTGGCAAATAAAACCTGGTATGCACACAGAATACTCTCAGAAGAGCAGACCGTAAATGCAAGCAGTGGATTTCTCCAATTTTGTTAGACAGTAAGCTCAAAACACGCCAATGCTTACTGTAACGTTTATGTGTACGCTGACACACTGGGAAAGCTGGCAGGAAATATTCTTCCTGTCATATTTTGTAGTAACTTTCTAGCGAAGGGAACAATCTTCCGAGTAATGGTATTTGTCTTTAGATAATGCAATACATGACTCGACAACTATAAAATACAGTTCAAATTTTGAAACAGCTATCCCTTATAACAGGAACGAGAGAATTAGTAACAGAAATTTTATTATTTTTTGCTGTTTGGCTATAGCCCGTTGACATCGACGTCATTAGAGGAAGAAAAGATTAGCAGAAATGAAACGGAATGAAATCGCCCTGGCCTTTCAGAGCAAGCTTCCTAGTATTCGCTTTCACTGATTAAGGAAATAAAAACCGAAATTTGGATGTCAGACGGAGATTTGAACCGACGTCCCACGAATGCCAGGCCCGAGCATTTCCGCTCACTCACGACGCTCGGCGAAATTTTATGAGGCTCTGACGCAAGAATATTGAGATTAGTCCAGGGAACGGTTTTATTGACTGATTCATTTTCGTAAAAGGAACTTCATTGCTTCAATGTGGTTTCGACAGAGTTAGAGCATAACAGCATTAGCTAGGCCCACCTTGTCAGCGTAAAGGTTAACATATTGGTCGCGGGTTCCAACGAATAATCTGACAGGGGCGTTTATTTAAGATTGTGTCAGTCTTGTTCTGTCTTTACAGATGTGCATAAAAAAATATTGACTAAATAATAGAAACACAAGGAGAGTTAACATATTCTTAGACTGCGAAATATTGTTTATAGAATAATTGCTTACAGACAGGTGAAACAAATTATAACAAAAGTTGTAGCTGGCTGATTGGTTATTATAGCATAAAACTATTTTTTGAAATAATAAAAAAATCTGACAGATGTGATATATGCTCTTGGCCCCATAATGATGTCATTAAGATTTATTTTTTTACGGAAATCGTCTAAAATACGAACTATGCTTGGTGCGTGAAACAACGTTCTTATATGAAATTTGCGATAGTTGTGTTCGATTCCCGTTTCTGCCATCCAGATTTCGGTTTTCCATGCCTTTTCGAAATGATTCTGACGATAATTGCGTGGTTGTCAAGTCCTTAATGCAATGGCTGGTTTCGTTCCCATTCCTTGCTGACAATCTTCTTCCAGCTTTAATTCAATGACAGAAAGAGAGGTTTTATAAGTGATGTGCTTCGATTATCTATCTGTCAGGTGTGCTTCGTGTCTAGCTGTAAGAAGAACTTTTCACAGTCAGAAAATAGTTCATGAGGCGTGGTGATAAACAACAACCATCAAATTTTGTTTCTTTATGCTCATATATAACATGACTCGATTGTATATGTTAAACAACAACGCCAGACAAAAGGAGAAAAGCAAGGGCGTATCCAGAATCAGAACTAGGGGAGGGGGAAAAGATTTGAGCTAGGGGGGGGGGCAACTCATATGCTTTCGAGAAGTGGGTGAGGGACTGAAAATGAAGGTTTCTTACAAAATGAAACTCAAACCTATTGAGAAAAC